>OW285244.1:40142939-40742939 GCA_935421215.2 Melolontha melolontha | reverse complement strand
TTAATTGTAGTTATTGGTATTCTTCATCCGACAACTTCATACCAACCATACTTAATTGCGACTAAAATATTGCCAGTCGTAAATGGTGAAACAGTTACAGAAGTAATTGATCAATGTATTCATAATATTCTGCCATCGGATAACAACTATAAAGACAGGATGCTATTATTTTTGACTGATGCAGTAGCTTAAAAAACAGGGAAGTTATTAAAGCAATCTTATCCCAATATGCTACACGTTACCAGTGCAGCACATGCACTATACAGAATATGTGAATACATCAGGGGTCATTTTACAAATGTTGATAAGTTAGTTTCATCATTTAAAAATATATTTCTCAAAGCTGAGACAAGTTGATGCCATATTTAGCAGAAATCCAGATTTGAATATATTATATCAATTCTGCACAGAGCCGATTGAAAAATCTATACAATTGAAGTATGGTGTACTCTTGCAACATTTTAATCACGCACCCATCACCAGTTGTGATGTGGAACGGATATTTTCTATTTTTAAAGACGTTGTAACATCTAAAAGAACTAATTTAACACAGGAACACCTTGAACAAATTTTAGTTGTTCATAGTAATGTTTTACACTTTCAATGTTTCACAGAAAATACATAGTTTTGGGTTTCGTTCTTTGTAAATTATTTTTATTCAGAATTCGATACGCAATTCGCTTGTCAGCATGACTTTTGTTTCAGCAGTAGTTGCTGCCGGTTACCACATTCGCTCTGTTGTGCATTGACAGATACATATTAACTGCATATGTAGGTATGTGTCACTTATGCATTGGCCGCACGTATCAAATTGTTCGAAAGTCACGGATCACTTACAGAAACAAACCTATTGCGAATACAAGGCAGAGGCCTATGGGGGGGCCTATGAATCATCAATCGCTCGTCCGGTCCCTAATCATAATCTAAGTTTCTTATAATTAATTTTCACATATAATTAAAATCTCTTTTAATTTTATTTATTAATGACTTTTAAGAAGTTGCATTATAAAGGTTATTAAAATATTCAAGGTTTTTGTTGCAAAATTTGATTTGATTTAATATAAATGTTGTTTACTTAAGATATGAAGTATATAAGCTACTAACACTAAAAATTTAATGATATTTATATACATATATATCTTCAAAAAATTCATTAATTATATCAATCATTAACATTTAACAATTGATCTAGTTTTTGTTACATATGGTATTGTTTTTATTCTATTTAAAGTGCCCATTTATTAATAATAATGTATGTATTTATACTAACACAGAATCTCATATATAGATGTATTCTTACTTACCTTTCTTGATAAGCATGGCTATTGTATATTAATAAAAACGAGGATAAGGAATTTTGTTTACAGAATAAATTAACTAAATTCTATATGTGGATTTATTAACTTACAAATCACACAATGTCAATATATACATTATTTACTATAAATATTCGATTTGGCAACGTTACTTGTGCACTCATCATACAGCTCGTCACGAGTGAACAGCATTCTCACTGCGATATCTGCTCTCGCAACATCGCAGCTGAGATCATCTACGACTATAAAACGTCATACGAACCCGGAAGAAATGGCCGGTGATATAGAAAAAAATACTATTCTCATCACGAATATGGCGCTGAGACCAAGCTTCACAACGAAGATGTACCGAGCAGCAATTAATAGACGCAAAAACCGTAATTGAAGATACCATCGACGAAGAAAAAATACAACGTCTTTTGCGCGATCAATCGCAAATATTTATGGTTGATCGCGACAGCAACAATTACATTCAACACACATCACACAGAACAAACAGACCCAATAAAACCGACAACCGAAAAAATCACCGACGCATTCACAAGCCCGAAGAAAACAGCGAAGAAACCAAAAACAGAACACGCAAGTACGCCGATAGAAATAAAAAATTCTTACGACGCCCTCAATACCAAAACCGAGGAGGAAAAAATGGAAGAAGAAACCTCCGAACCCACTCCACAACCGTCCACATCAAACAGCAAACCCAGGGTAAGTGACAAAACCAACACACATAACACAAAAACACACAAAATTGCACCAATCATTGTAATCGAAAAAGACAAATGGACATACATACGACATTTACTTAAATCCAATAACATCAACACGGTAGAAAACAAAATGGTGAAACCAGGAATACACATCGAACCGACAACTGACGAAGACTACCGAAAACTGAAACACACACTAGACAACGAACAAATTCAATATTACACATTTCAATTGAGAAGTGAAAAGACACTAAAGGTGGTGATGCGTGGCATTCCCACCTTTATAACAGACACTGACATCACAGACGACTTGACGGACCAAGGATACCCAACTTTAAAAATTAAACGCATGAACGGCAAACACGGAATACCAGCACCACTTGTATTAATCGAACTGACGAGACAATACAAGTCAATCTTCAACTTACGCGACTGCTGCGGACTTGCAATCAAAATAGAACAACTAAACGAACGGACTGACATTATACAATGCCACAAGTGCCAGACTTTCGGACATCACCAACAGAATTGCAACATAAACTACAAATGTATGAAATGCGGAGACGGACATTCAACACATCTATGTACTAAGACAAAAACAACCCCACCAAAGTGTGCAAACTGCGGTGGTCTTCATCTATCCCCTTTCATAAACTGTCCCAACAATCCGAACAATCCTACAAACAAAACCACACCTCAACCTAAATACATACCAGCACCACCCCCAACAACAAATCCATGGACACAAAGACACGACACTTAACACAGTTGACGAACTAGCACTTGCCTTAGGCAATATGATAATAACACTACACTCGACAAACGCCACAAAAGAACAAATACAATACTTCGTAACACAAACACAAACAATAATAACACTCTACAATAACAAACATTAAGCACATAGACAACTGAAACGAAAAAAAAATGAGATGATGACCAGCAAACGAACACATTTGATTTAAACGCAAAAAAAGCGACTGACACACAGACTTTACACAAACACAACACACACAGGACCGCACAAAAAAAAAACACAACAACCAACGATTATATCAGACTCAAACACGCCACAACCCTGGGAAATACGAAACAACGGAGTGGAAGTGGAGGCAACTTCGACCACAGAACAAAATTCAAAGACCCATGAAGAAAAAACGTTACTTGTACATTGTCGATATTTGATTGATTATGCGCATGCGTAAATGAGTCAATTGTCAGTTCAACTGAGAGCTGGATTCTGTAGGTTTACCCAAACATGTTTAATATTTTCACCATAATTTCTTTATCAAAAATATATTTTAATTGAATATATTAAATGTTTGAGTATTCCATATTACAGATAACAGATAATACTTCCGTCCAAGTAGCTTTACGAATTCGGCCTTTGATTGAAACTGAAATATCCAAAGGTTTCCAAAATGTACTGGAAGTGTATGGTGATTTGAACCAGATTAAAGTAAAAGACACAAATAAAGCTTTTACATTCAATTATGTATTTGACATTAATGTAGAACAAGATATATTTTATGGCACGTGAATTAAAAATAACTTGGAAAACTTATTCAAAGGCTATAATGTCACTATTCTTGCTTATGGACAAACAGGCTCTGGCAAAACACATTCAATGGGCACAATTTATAATGATGAAAAAAATAAGGGTGTCATTCCACGTGCATTAAATGACATATTTAACTATATTAAGGATAATTTTAGGTAAGAATAGAACTAGTTTTTGAAATGAGTGGATTTATATATATGTCTAACCATGCTTAACATACTTTAATTCCATTTTTCAGCTATGATTTTTCTGTGACAGTCTCATTCATGGAACTGTACCAAGAAATATTATATGACTTACTATCAGATAAGCCAAAAGATCAACGTGTGATTAAAATTAGAGTAGATGCTAAGTCTATATTTATTCCTGGATTGACAGAACAACCTGTTTCTACATCAATACTGGCACTTGAATATCTTGTCAGAGGATCTCAATCTAGAGCAACAAGTTCAACAAACATGAATGCCCAAAGTTCGAGAAGTCATGCTATTTTTACAATTAACATTAGTATGCAAAAGAAAGATGACAGGTAATATTATTATAATAAATATGTATCATGTAGGCATCTTTTAGAGAATTGTATGGTGTATATAGTTGATGTTTTTTCTTCTAGTAATGTCAACAAAACAGCAAAGTCACGTGGTTGATTTTGCTGGTTCTGAAAGATCAAAAAAAATCAGGAGCCACTGGTCAAACTTTCAAAGAGGGTTTCTAATATAAACAAAGGACTGTTAGCCTTGGGAAATGTAATTTCAGCACAAGGAGATGAAGAAACTCAGCATGGCTATATTAGTTATAGAGATAGTAATTTAACAAGACTTTTAAAAGTTATGGGATTTAAAAGAGATTGATGTCACATTAGGAAACTTAATCTTTTAGATTCATTAGGTGACAATAGTATAACACTTATGATAGCATGTGTTAGTCCAGCAGATTATAATTTGGTAGAGACTTTGTCAACTCTAAGATATGCAGATTGTGCCTGAAAAATTAAGGATAAGCCTGTGATCAATCAAGACTCTAAAACGGCAGAAATTAACAAGTTAAAAAAACTTGTGCAACAGTTAGGTTTGGAATTAATTGGTCAAGGTTTGTGTGAATTATCATTAGATATATTTTTCATTTTTATATTATTTAGTTCATATTTGTTTTTAAAAACTGGTTTAACTATTTTGAGATCAATAATTCAAGCTATAATTGCTTTTAACATGATTCTACATCAATACAGGCTCTTGAATATCTTATCAGAGGATTTCAATCTAGAGCAACAAGTTCAACAAACATGAATGCCCAAAGTTTGCTGTCCAGACGGTCATATATGGTCGCCGGGATCTTGATACACAGCAAGCATTAAGGCTGACATGACCAAAGACCTTGATCGATGCTTTGGAGCACGCACTTGAGTTCGAGACTGCAAAACAAGCTTCTCGGAACCATGCTCGAGTTTGTACTGTCGACAAACAGGAAAACGAGGAGTTCATAGAGCAGGTTGTTAGTCGAGTCCTAAATCAGATTAAATCAAAAAAGTGCACGGCCATGCTGAAATTGTAGAAGAAGCGGTCACATTCAAAGCAAATGTGGTAAGAGGACCAAGAAAGAAAAGACTGCCCAAATCGCATCTTTGCAACATCAAACCAACTGTATGTGGACACTATTATGCAAAGAAGGGCCTATGCTTGCTTGCTAGATACTGGACCGACAAAAACCATCGTGCGACCAGATTTAATTTTCAGAAATAAAAAAATATGTACTTTCTAGCAAGTGGAAGCTTAAGATAGCACTGGAGCAGTTTCTGTGGCAGGTGAAGTTGATGTCAACTTTATCATGGAACCTACATCAATCCGACATCGCCTTCTGGTGGCCGAGATTCTCACTTGTTCAGTCACCTAAAAAAAATTTAAAAAAATGTATTAAAGATTGAGAACACGTTTACCCACTATACATGCAATTTTTATTAATCAATGTCGAAAATCTTTGAATTCTTAAAATGTAATTCCGAAATTATTACAGAGAACTCAACGAATCCGATAGTTAACAAGAAATTGTTTTTCAATTATGGCATTTTCGCAACTGATATTTAAAGTCAAATTTTTATGTAAAACAAAATTAAATTATTCATGCTTAAAACAAAAATGCAAGTACCCCAAGGTAGTTTAAGTTGATAAAATCCTAACCTTTTTATTCAAGTCTTGTATCTGACTTTTCAATTTTTGAACGCGTTCCGTCGTTCAGCAATTTTAGCACTAGACCCCGTCGATTGTGCGTTTTTTAATTGTTGCAGTAGCTCTTGCTTTTCATGTTCATGATTCGCAATAGTTTTTTCGCATTCTGTTATTGCATTATAATCTATAGTACAGGCATTGGCCGACATATATACTGCAAGGCGTTCTTTCATTGCCAATTTTCTCATAACCTCCTGTAATTCAGAATTCAGTGCTACTTGTTGAGCTATATGAGATTCTTGTTTTTCATTTATTTGAATTTCCAAATCGAATTCTTCTACGCCAGTTGATCTGTAATTCTCAACTTCATGCTTATGTAGTTCTTTTATTGTTTGAATATGTTCGAAGTTTATATCGCTAAGATGTTCTTGGGTTGATGCTAATTTTGTAACATATTCCTCAATAGCTGTCACATCACTTTTTTCGAGGCTGATATTCAGATTATTCAAAGTGACATTATATTCTTCCTTAATTTCGGTAAGTTTTTCGACTTTCTAGCATATGTATTCCTTCAAAAAGTACTGATATCATTCAGTGACGATGAAAGCTTAATATTTAACATGTGATTCTGCTGTCTCAAATCTATAGCTTCTTTTTTCAACAATTCTAGTTCAGCCTGTCATATTATTGGGCCACCTACAAAAATTATTCAAATCAGACTTGCCATAGAGCATAAATTTGATACATCGTATGCCTTACAACAATAATATATTATGAACGCAGTTTTTTTCCGTTTCTAAACCATATATACTGTTATTCAAGAGGATGCTACTTACGGGTGATGCAGGCGCAGCAATGGCGTTTGACGATGGTCAAAATTCAAAACAATACCCGCAGTTGCATCGCACAATGTATCGGAGCTTCTATTTATTATGTATGCCCTTAGGTCGCGCCACTCAGTTTTGCTTACAGCTCAGTCTGAAAACTGAGAAAAGGGCTTGCGCGATCTTGGGCGCATGCGGAATGCTGTGGAACACAGGATACCCGAAACCTGAAAGATAAAGAACTTTATCAACAACTTCGCTAAGATAACAAAAGGGTAAGAAAAAGCAGTTAACTCGTATATTAACAAAAACATTAATGTTCGACGTAAGTTCGTAAAATATGCAAAATTTCTAATTCAAATCACTTATACAATTTCCTGGATCGTACGTCTATGGTTTCGTGAAAACAAATTTTTCTACATATCGCAAGTTGGGCATTGAAGATTTGATAGGTATAAAAACATTCAACGAGTTTGTAAGAAACTGTACCTTAAATATATGTGCAAAATATTGAATTTAAAATATATTGAAATACAAAGGAATTTTATAACGTAAAATGTAACTATTTTAATACAATTTTTTTTAAATAATTATGAACAGAAAGGTAATGCAAAATTAAATTCAGTTACAGAATTACCTCAAAGCAAAATTAAATAACTAACAAAGCCATAGATTGAATAAAAATCGTAACTAGATTGATTTAAAATATCTGTATAAGTAATTTAAATTACATCAAGCGACGGCAAACAAATTGTACTCACCACTATGACGCTTATCCGCATTTGCGTGTACTCAAAATATCATAGATTCATACGAACTCAACTTTCCCTAACGGATTGATTAGCACTTTTTCACTAACTGTAAACTTAAACTTATGCATTTGCATAAGTGCATATGCAAATGCATGTTTTAATTGTTGTTAGGTATAGTGCATATTTTGAACCTTTTTTTATTATAAATGCATATTTGATTGGATTGACGCTGTATAATATTACGCTAAAAATTTTGATCTTATTAAGCATACTTTCAATGAATTTGACCCTCAAAATACTCAGTGTATAGAAAAATCTCAATATGTTTTTGATAATATAGGCATTCGTGGAGATTTGATTTTCATCAAGTTGAATTTTACTTATATTTCAAGGACTTGCCTAAATTGGAAACTAAAGAACTTTCGTTTCAGACTGGTATTGAACTTGTCGAAAATGTTAACAAACTAAACGAATTACAAAACCTAATTTTCGTCAACAAATTATTTTTAGTTTTATCAACAAATATAGGCTACCATCAATTAAAAAATATAGCAAAATTTTGCAAAATGAAGGCTCTATTGATTCCATTAATAAAGATCTTTGTGTAATTGACATTTGTGACATTCTGAATTTGCGCCTAGTATCCTGTGATGTGGAAAGGATCTTTTCAAAAATATTTTGAATAATAATAGGCGTAAATTTCTTTTCGAATGTTAATTACACCATGTTATCAAATGCAATAGCAATAATTTACAAGAAATTTAAATAACAGATAAATATCTTGTAGTTAAATTTTCATTATAAATTTTATACTTATTTTTTATTTAATAAATGTGTAATTTACAAACATAAGTTGCTTTATTTCACTATAAAAAAATATATTTTTGTATTCTTACACGCATATTTATTATATTTTTAGTGCATATTTGCATGCTTATAACAAGGTTCTTGATGCATAATTATGTTATTACACATTAGATATTAAGTTCAAGCTCAACGTAAAGTGACAGAATAAAATACTTAAGTTACCATATTAGCCTTCTATTTAAGTATTAATGCCAAAAATAAAATAGCAGTGTATACGTTCTTACATCCGTATACAAGAATCCATACATGAAAAATATATATAATGATAATTAACACAAACCTTGACCAATTAATTCCAAACATAACTGTTGCGCAAGTTTTATTAACTTGTTCATTTCTGCCGTTTTAGGGTCTTGATTGATCACAGGCTTATCCTTAATTTTTCAGGCACAATCTGCATATCTTAGAGTTGACAAAGTCTCTACCAAATTATAATCTGCTGGACTAACACATGCTATCATAAGTGCAAGCATAGGTCCTTCTTTGCATAATAGTGTCCACACACAGTTGGTTTGATGTTGCTAAGATGCGATTTGGGCAGTCTTTTCTTTCTTGGCCTCTTACCACATTTGCTTTGAATGTGACCGTTTCTTCTACAATTTCAGCATGGCCGTGCACTTTTTTTTATTTAATCTGATTTAGGACTCGACTAACAACCTGCTCTATGAACTCCTCGTTTTCCTGTTTGTCGACAGTACAAACTCGAGCATGGTTCCGAGAAGCTTGTTTTGCAGTCTCGAACTCAAGTGCGTGCTCCAAAGCATCGATCAAGGTCTTTGGTCATGCCAGCCTTAATGCTTGCTGTGTATCAAGATCCCGGCGACCATATATGACCGTCTGGACAGCAAACTTTGGGCATTCATGTTTGTTGAACTTGTTGCTCTAGATTGAAATCCTCTGATAAGATATTCAAGAGCCTGTATTGATGTAGAATCATGTTAAAAGCAATTATAGCTTGAATTATTGATCTCAAAATAGTTAAACCAGTTTTTAAAAACAAATATGAACTAAATAATATAAAAATGAAAAATATATCTAATGATAATTCACACAAACCTTGACCAATTAATTCCAAACGTAACTGTTGCACAAGTTTTTTTAACTTGTTAATTTCTGCTGTTTTAGAGTCTTGATTGATCACAGGCTTATCCTTAATTTTTCAGGCACAATCTGCATATCTTAGAGTTGACAAAGTCTCTACCAAATTATAATCTGCTGGACTAACACATGCTATCATAAGTGTTATACTATTGCCACCTAATGAATCTAAAGGATTAAGTTTCCTAAGGTGACATCAATCTCTTTTAAATCCCATAACTTTTAAAAGTCTTGTTAAATTACTATCTCTATAACTAATATAGCCATGCTGAGTTTCTTCATCTCCTTGTGCTGAAATTACATTTCCCAAGGCTAAAAGTCCTTTGTTTATATTAGAAACCCTCTTTGAAAGTTTGACCAGTGGCTCCTGATTTTTTTTGATCTTTCAGAACCAGCAAAATCAACCACGTGACTTTGCTGTTTTGTTGACATTACTAGAAGAAAAAACATCAACTATATACACCATACAATCCTCTAAAAGATGCCTACATGATACATACTTATTATAATAATATTACCTGTCATCTTTTGCATACTAATGTTAATTGTAAAAATAGCATGACTTCTCGAACTTTGGGCATTCATGTTTGTTGAACTTGTTGCTCTAGATTGAGATCCTCTGACAAGATATTCAAGTGCCAGTATTGATGTAGAAACAGGTTGTTCTGTCAATCCAGGAATAAATATAGACTTAGCATCTACTCTAATTTTAATCACACGTTGATCTTTTGGCTTATCTGATAGTAAGTCATATAATATTTCTTGGTACAGTTCCATGAATGAGACTGTCACAGAAAAATCATAGCTGAAAAATGGAATTAAAGTATGTTAAGCATGGTTAGACATATATATAAATCCACTCATTTCAAAAACTAGTTCTATTCTTACCTAAAATTATCCTTAATATAGTTAAATATGTCATTTAATGCACGTGGAATGACACCCTTATCTTTTTCATCATTATAAATTGTGCCCATTGAATGTGTTTTGCCAGAGCCTGTTTGTCCATAAGCAAGAATAGTGACATTATAGCCTTTGAATTAGTTTTCCAAGTTATTTTTAATAAACATGCCATAAAATATATCTTGTTCTACATTAATATCAAATAAAAAGCTTTATGTGTGTCTTTTACTTTAATCTGGTTCAAATCACTATAAACTTCCAGTACATTTTAGAAACCTTTGGATATTTCAGTTTCAATCAAAGACTGAATTCATAAAGCTACTTGGACGTATTATCTGTCATCTATAATATGGAATACTCAAACATTTAATATATTCAATTAAAATATATTTTTGATAAAGAAATTATGGGATATTAAACATATTTGTTTTATTTAGTCTTGAAAATGTTTTAAATTTTGTTTGTAAAGTTTGACATTAATGTAATTGTAATCTAAAACTTACCCTTCTTAAAATAAAAACTTATTCTATAAAGGATAAGTTTTTATTTTAACCAACTATATTGTTTTTGTACTATACAACAAACATTTTATCACACAAACCATACTAAATGTGGCTAAATTATCCATTCAATCAACGCTAAAATTCCGTTACATAGGAATTTGAATTTTTTGTCCTTCTTTCGCAAAAATTTCACCAATCGTCCGGTCACTAATTTATGTCAGTGACATTGCAATGATTTGGAAGGTAATATCAAGGATAGTAAACGTCCAATAGGATTATTTGAGATACCTTGCATTCTGTGCTATTACATTATAATTTGCAGTTTTTTAATTACCGTTTATTTGAAATTTTCACTTGTGCCGTTATTTATTATATTTAATCTTCCATTGTTTCTTATATGATCGATTGCATAAAATTCTATTTTACAGGCCGTGGAATGTTTAAAACTTGTGATGTATTTGAGTGGGAACTGGGTTGCATAACTTGGTATAGAATTTATTTATTATATTTGCTGGGCTAAGAAGAAACTACAATTTCAATTTATTGGTTTATTAATGATACTTTACACAATTAGAATATCTATAATAAAAAATAAAACACATAATAATGTAAAAATTCAGGTGACTGTATCAAAAATAAACCGATATATATATATATATATATATATATATATATATATATATATATATATATATACCGTGCCTTCATAATAGGTTGTAACCCACGTGACGTGCTGCAATATTGGTTGCATACATTAGGATTGGCAATCCTGCATAATAAGTTCCTAGACCTAAACTCAAATGTTTTGTTATGACAGTTTTGTGTATTGTGTCAATTAGATTTTCTTTGCATTAATTTTATATTTATTTCGCGTTAAAAAAGTCAGTTCTTTGAAGAGCTATTGAAGATATTCTAACTTTTGTGAAGGTTAGTTATCTATTAATAACATTGAATTTCATTTTAGGTTATAACCTCCAAAATGGCATTTACCGTCGAACAAGATGCATTCATTTTAGTGGCCCATTATAGAAGTGCTACACAAGATGCCGAAGGCAATTGGAGTTATTCACTTCCAAGTTGTATAGATCAATTTATACAACGCTTCCCAGATTTTGACTTTGATTATGATTCATTTCGACATCGTAGACATATTATAACACATCGTTTTGAGGATAAACATTGTATTTGTAAAGGGAAATCGACTGGGAGGCCCACCAAATTAACTGAAGCTGTTGTAGATGATATTCGGCAGCGAGTAGAACATAGCCCTCATAAATCAGTTAAAAAACTATCTCAACAAACAGGTATTTCATATTTATTTTTAATTGTACAAAGTTAACATTCAAAAAAATGTTCTTGTAGGTCTCTCAGTTGGAACATGTCACAAAGCATTAACAAAAAAGATACATATGCATCCTTATAAAGTTACTGTTGTTCATCAGTTACATCCAGTCGATTATGATAGGCGAATTAGATTTTGTGAATGGTTTAATAATCGAATGAATGATGATCTCCTAGATTTAACTTTTTTTAGTGACGAAGCATGGGTACATCTTACAGGATACGTAAATTCACAAAATTATAGATCTTGGGCAACAGAAAATCCACACCAACTAGTAGAAACATCATTACATCCTTTAAAAGTAGGAATATGGGTGGGAATGTCGAGAAGAAGAATTATTGGGCCAATTTTCTTTTACGATACCATTACTGCAGCAAGATATCGAGGAATATTAAATGAATTTATTAATCAGCTGCATGACGATGAATTAGAAAATGGCTGGTTTCAACAAGATAATGCACCTGCTCACACGGCCAGAGACACACACCACTATTTGACAGAATTTTACGACGATAGATTGTTTAATTTATTGCCACCCCGTTCTCCCGATCTTACTCCGCTTGATTTTTACTTATTTGGACATTTGAAAAATAGGATATATAGAAATAGACTACATAATTTACAAGAACTAGAAGCAGCAATTGTGCATGAAATAAATAACATTACGCAGAATGATTTACATAATGTTTTTGAAAATTTAAAACGTAGGGTGAATATTTGTTTGCAACAAAATGGTCATCATTTCCAACATTTATTATAAATATGTTATTGTGAAAAAGCTTTCAGTACGTTAGCTCCTCATAAAATGTGTTTGTACAGAGGCAAAATTGACAATTTTTTCATTATTAACTGTAAATAAAATTTATGCTATTAAAATGATAATAAACACTAGTGTTTTAATTGAATAAACACAACTAAAATTTATTTTTATTATTCCAAGAAATTACTTACGTTTCAATTAAAATAAAATTAAAAAACATCTGTCAAACTATTTTGAACTAGGAATATTTGTATAGAAGTAGTACCAATCTGTAATGTTGGTTGCATATGTATCATGTTACAACAAATAATGAAGGCTCTGTATATAGGTATATGTATATGAGTTTAACTTTAATTAAATAATATTCAAAATATCCTATACATATTCTATTACAATTTGTTATTTAAATTTCATTAAGAAACTTTCAATTTCTGAGATTAATAATAATTTACACAATCAATGTGCATAAGTAATAAATTAAATTAATTTAATTGTTTTTTCTAAATTTTATATCTATTTGTTATTGTCGTAGATATATGTAATTTTGTATTGGCCAAATGAATTAAAGAAGTGTCTAATTAAATGAAACCTCTAATCGAATTAATAATATAAAAATTGTTGAATTAACTCATTGTTAATATTCATATGATTTATGATTTTCACTTTGTGATTTTTATGTGTCTATAAACATACAAAGTAAAGTGCGTGACAATCGATTTTTGTCTCTTGAAGGATTGCTATACTGGTTCCGAAATATCAGCTTCAAAGTGGAAAAAGCTTCGCAAGTTGTGGAAAAGTGTATTATTGATGTCAAAGGCGAAAGGAAAACAATAAAATCGTTTACCAAACACAATTCTTTCATAAAATTGGTACAAATTTCATGTAAAACAAAGCAAGAGTAAAAATTTTAAAATAATATGACTCAAATAATCAAGAAAGACAAAAATAGAACTTGGCACGTGAACAATAAAGATCTCTTTGCTTGTCAGTAGTAACAATTTATTTCAAAATATAAAATTGTTAAGTTTACTGTGCAATAAGCAAGTCTATATTTAACGTATGGACAAATACATTTATTATTTATATTTATGTCTTTAGGATATCATCTGCAGTCCTATATTTATTTTGATAGAAAATGACTCCTTCGTTTTGTGATTATTCACCATTTTAAATGAAGCGACTAAATAGATTTTCCCGTAATTAAAGAATTTCTCACAAGCGTGGTCAATGTGATGTCATGTTCTACAAATACATTTGTTAAATTTAATCCTGAACTATGTTATAACGAAAAAAAATAATGCGAAGTAAATTCAGCCAAGCCAATTGACTGAAAAATAAGAAAAAGTTTCTTTTACGATACTAAGTTAAAACTCAAATTCATACATGTGTGTGTATATACAGAAGTTATCATCAAGGATAATAAACGTCCAATAGGATTGCTCAATTCCTACCTCGTAATGTATTTCGAGTAACGTGACAATGTGATGTCACCTGCGTTCCAAATATAATCGCATCCTATGCTATTACATTGTAATTTGCAGTTTTTTGATTACCGATTATTTGAAATTTTCACATTCTATGCTGTTATTTATTATATCTAGCCTCCTATTGTTCTTAGTGTTAGCTATAGTAAGAAGCAAAAATTATTAGAATGCAGTAAAGATAAAATCGTTAGAAAAAATTTTCTAATTAGTACTTTTTTTCTCATAAATTTCTCTTTCTGAGCTCATTTTCTCAATTACGGTACGTTTAAGACCAAATAACTTTTAGATATTCTTAAACAAAGCAACCCCAGCTTTAATTTGATATACGACAAGCCTTATTTTCTATTTAAAATTTGAAAGTTGCCTAACTTGATAGCTCAATGACTCAATTTTTTATAATATTTCAAAATATGCTAACCATATCACAGATCAAATTATTCGTCTCAACGTGTAGATGGCGAATCCATATGTCCAAGTCTCTTTGTCCTTCTTGAGCTATTCAAGTTTAAAGTTTAAATGTCCACGAATTTCACCCACAAAGTTCCTGCGTAGAGACAGATTATGTTGTATATATACAATTTTGTATTGAAATATTGTAGTATTTTATATAATTCAATTTTTACTCATTCTAGAACAGTTTTATCGATGGCAGATATTTGTTTTCGTTTTAGTAAAGGTTATGTTATGACTATCTGCCTCTGTCCACTTTTTACATATTTTCTTTTACGATTTTTTGATGGACCTGGTAAAGATGCGTCATCCATGCTCTAAAACGATTGCGATTAAATAAATGAAATAAATTAATGAGTGATAAAATATTTTTAGAATATGAGGTTTCCACTTTATAATCTCTATAAAGAACTATCTTTAACGAATATTAATAATAAATAGCACAATAAACAACTAGTAAAACACGCAATTGACTAGCACTGACAGAAATACCGGTCAGTGCTGACAGTAAAACGCTAATTTGACAGAACTAAATAAACATAATTTTGCCTGCATAAAAGCGGCATCTATTTTAGCCAATCACAAGCTCTTATTTTAAGCCCTATCTTTCCCAACGGTTTTTTTTATTTGGAATGCCGTATAGCTGCAACGCTCCGAAATGTTCTCCGATCTTTGTTTCCTGAAGTTACTGCAGGGCAGTAACGCGCCAAGTATCTTCGGCGCCGTCGTGCGAAATACTGATAGGCGCCTTTACCCTATATGTATTGAGCCAAAATTACCAGCCACTCTCCCACAGTTCAACATTGAAATTTATGACGAACTCTTTAGACTTGTTAGTACTGGTAGGTATTTTTTATTTGTTGATTTGTTGTAAACTTTCAAAAAATGTTTTTAATATTTTTAAAATTTAACTTATCACAAGTGGCCGTAGGCGCCTTTAAGGCCTTGGCGCCGTTGTGCGCTGCACGACCTTGCCCATATGGACAGCGCGTCACTGCTGCAGGGTGACACATTCGTGCCTTCGCACGTTTTTACTTATATTTTTAAATTTTTCACGACACATCTGGAATCTCCCGCGGTCACTGGATACTGTTTGTTGGCTCCAATATATGCGCATTTTGGAAATTAAATTATCAGATCTCATGCAAGCAATTTTCTAATAAATAAAAGTTACGCTATACATTGATGTAAAATGTAATTGTTTGTAAGAAAAGTTGGTAATGATATATGATATTATTTACAGAAGAGACATTTTTTTTAGTTGAATAATATTAATAATAAAAACACTGACATTGAACTGTATTGAACCACGAGAATAATTGCGTTTGACAGTGTTAAAAACTTCCAAAATGTTTATTTTCACGTTGTTCATCTTAATCTATTCCAAGAAATAATTAAAAAAACTCATATCAACTAATAATTATCGATTTTCCAAGTAAATTTGCAGACAAACAAAAATATTACCAGTTAAATTGATGTAATGAATCGTGTTAGATACAATTATAGAAGTTGTATTACGTTAGTATTTATGGAGATATACATATGTACTTATTTACGAATACATATATCAATTCTTAACCTTGCATATCAAAGTAATGGGTCAACTGTTTCTAAAGATTCTTATACGCGATTCTGTTCGGGTATACTAGTAGTTGTTTATGAGTTTTTGTAAGCGCAAATCTGATATTTTAATTAAACATGTAAGTAGACGAATTTCGTATTTATATATATATATATATATATATATATATATATATATATATGCATAGTATTATATATAAAAATACATTACACCCATACAACATCTGAAACAAACATGCATTACATCACATTACGCATGTAATTTACTGTATATACATACATATTATAAATTGTCGATGATTTCATAGACATATTTTTAGAGGCTTTTAAAATTTAATCCGTCATAATTCTTTTAAATATCTAAATGTAAAAAGTACGATATTTTTGTATATAGTTTTTACAAGAAGTTCTACTCATATAATGTATGGAGGTACAAATTACTGGCACTTATAGAATCTAAAATTTTATTATTATTAATTTTATTATTAATTATTTATTATTATTAATTTTACTTCAAACACTTTTTGAAAAATAAAAATCCATATTTAAGCTAATGAATATATTGCATGAAATGTGGTAAATGGTGGAAAGTACGGTAGGGAATTAGTTCTTAAACGTTGTTTCAAATCGAATCATTACGAGTAAAAACTTATATTTTATTGGATATTTATAACATTTCTATTTACATTAATTTATTTACGAAGTGGAGTTTATCAAAAACAACTATAATTAAATACCTGATGAAAGATATAACATCGATTTTTATGTCTCATCTGACCGACTAAATTCAATTTGTGACACATCTTTTTCTGTGAAAAATATTTCGGTAGATCGATGTTTTCATTTTTTCTATTATTAGATTAATTATTTAAGATGTTTTTATCATATCAGATTAATCATTAACACAGAATACAATCTTCCTATTTATTAACTGATATTTGGCAATGATATTTGTTTTAATTCTGCAGTGATAAAATTATGTAATAAATATCTAAAATAATCCCTTAAATTGTAAATTTTAAAACTTATAAGTACATATTTCCGAAGCAACAATTTTATTATTATTATAGAAAGAAAGTCTATATACATATATATATAATTTCAAAGTAAAGACCTTTTTGTTTGATATAAATACGACTTATTAAAGTTGATTTTATCAAGAATTTATTAGACCTAATTATAGATAAGTATATTTACTTCTCAGAACAGAATAATCAGTTTAATCACTAACTATTTTAAAATACCAGGTGTCTTATGACATGACCTAAGGATGTGCTACTGAAGCAATTTCAAGTTAGAAATGTCTAATGAACATATACCCAAAATTATTTTTTCCAACAGTATTTTGTACCGTTGCAATAAATAATGTTATTGCTTTATTGAATTAGGTATTCAAAATGTCAACCCAATTACTGTATACACAGTCTAGCTCTTCTTAAAATTGAAGAATAGCTCTGCTAACAATTTCAGGATCAACACAAATGGTTTCTGCGACATTTATAATTCCAGCAACAAGTTGTTCTCTGTTCTCGTCTTTAATGTAAAACAAAACGATAGTTAATTTGATTTCGTCTGGAAAAGAATCTCTACGTCTAAATTTAAGTTAATCAACTTAGTTGCAATTTAACTTCATAATTTGTATCAATAGTATTTAATAAATGATCTTTTGTTTAAATGTTTTAATGAATCTATTACACCGTAAAGCTCAAAATAATCCGACACATTGTCGATCTTGCTATGCGGCGAGTATTAATCTTTTGAATTTTAACAATTTTATAATGAATCATTTAATGCGTGCGCATACTCATTATCAAAGATTAAAATACATTTTTTTACACATATTAACTAATCCATTCTATCCTCTCATACCTGATAAAATATCTTAAAAAAAAAAACTTGTCAGATAGTAATTCAATTTCTCTAATCGAAGAAATGATATACGAATTTCCTTTGCTTTTAAATTTTCAAAAATATAAAACATAATTCGAACTACAAAGTTAATAAGTTTCTTTGCTTGTAAAATTGGCGTGAAAATTATTTCCCAGCCTCGCGACCAAAATTTATTGTAATTAATGCATGCTTTTTAGAAAAGAATCGTTTTAAATTATAATTATTTGTTACGATTTAGTTTTGTCAAAATGGACCACTGAAGTAGGCTAATTATGAAAAACATATTGTCGTTCCAACTTACCCCACCCATTGCAGGGCAAATCAGAATACATAAAAAGATACTTTTTAAATAGCGTTTCATAGAAGCGTTTTTTACACTATGTAATTTACGCGAGTGACACTGTGTGACACATGAATTTGTATGGTGTTCTATACTTTTCGTTAAAAAAAATTGCAACAGGAAATTAAGATTATTCTCACAGACCTCGTTACATATAATAGACTAACTGGTATTGATCGCTCAGTCCAACGTAACAGCTTGTTTACTGACTTTCATATAAGTATGCATACTTTTTTTGTTATTAAAAGATTTAGAACGATTAGTGTGTGAAACAAATCAATACTTCTTGGTCAAACTAAATAGGATATAATCAATACATGCAGAATAAGTATTCTCTAAATTTGACAATTAGATTTGAACAGCGCAATATATAATACTCTTCATTATTGTCTATACTTGCTCGTTTATGACGTGTCTAATTATTTATTAAGCGAAGTGTATACAAGGAAACACATTGACGTGCAGATGACACATTTACAAATTACAATGCGAAATTTAAATATACATTACTATAAAATTAGTAATGTTTGCAACATTAGCATTTACGAAAGTTAAATCAAGAGATACGTTATTTGAGTACAATTGTCAGGAAATATTTCAATCAAAGGCAAATAATATTAGGATTTTTAATGAAACTAGTATAAACTATGTTTACAATTTCATATATTATTTACAGATTTACAGCTGTTTTTAATACGTCATTATATTAGTGTATCGTACAGAATTTTAATATGCTGGGAATGGAGTCATACGTTTTTCTAATTTTTTTTAAGCATACGTATTTAGTGTAATTATATGTGTATCTGTGTTTATACATATATAGGGTGTGTAGGAATCAGTGGACAATCTACACGTGGCGAATTTTTACTACCAAAAATGCAATTTTTCGTTATTACTCTGCTATAAACAGTAAATTATTATAATTTTAAACGTTTATTCAAAATTATCTTTCCAATAAATTAAATAACTGAAGAAATATGTTAATTTTAAAATTGTTTGCAATAATAACATAGTATAAACTTGAAACGTTTGGGGGTGATACAATTAATTATATTTGATATGCAGTAGGAATTAATTATAACAAACACGCTAAACTTTTAAATATAAAAACTAATAAGTTTTTATTTCAGTGTATAGAAATTCACCAATAATATAATTCCTATTAATATACACTCTGTAAAACCTTGATCAGACCCAGTGGCGGCTGGCGCATAAGCGCTGCAGTGCTGCAGAGCTCCCAAAAAATTGAGCGGGCGAACCTGTATTAGTTATAACTAGTTTTCTTTTACACAATTTTTCCGACATTTCTGATGTTTATAAAAGCGTAACATATTGTTGTGAAAATTCTCCCCCTGTATATAAAAAAATTTGCATATTTTTCTACATCATCCTGTAGAGGACATCAAACCCTACAATTTGACACCACAATCATCAAAATCCGATCAGTAGAAGCCGAGATATTCGTTTCCGAAATTCCAACACTTAACGCCGGTTATATACCTATAGTATATTATCAAATAATATACAATAGGCGACCAGTGGAATAACCAACCTAATTCGCGCGATCGCTCACTTGTTCCTTATCTGGTCCACACGTACGTGCGCTCAGAGCTCTTTCAAACACCCGCGCGCACCCCGCTACCCCCGCGGCTGCCATAACCACTGCGTGATTTTACCAGGCATGTTCGCTGCATTTACACCAGCGCCGAGGGCGATATGATTCGGTATCTAAACTAATATTATAAAGAGGAAACATTTGTGTTTTTGTATGTATGTTTGTAATGCTTTGACACAAAAACTACTGGACCGATTTCAAAAATTCTTTCACCATTAGAAAGCTGCATTTTCACTGAGTGACATAGGCTATATTACATTTTCAAAAACAAAAAGATATCCCCAATAAAAATGCATTAATGTAACCCAAGGTGTGAAAAAATTAGTCACAAAAAATCTGCCATCGCGTACGCTGCGGAAACTATTGTTGATAGAACAAAAAAATGTTGTACAGTATTATAGAACGTATTAATATCTACAAAAAAGTCAGCGAAACCATATGTCCAACTAATGTAGTTATGCCACTATAACTACTTATTTACATTTTAAAAGTTAATAAAAGTGCCGACAATAATCAAACCATATTATCCATACCTCTGTATTATTTCTTATCCTATTAAATGATATTTTATTAAAGACCATTTCAATACCAGTAAAATACTTTTTAAATTATTAAAATCGGACATTCCATTCAAAAGATATAACGAATTTAAAAATGTCAATCTAAAGAAAATAATGTTATAATATAATGTAGTAGTATTGCGACGGCCATATTCATTTTGTTTGTAATAAATTGACAATCGAAAAATTATAACTGGAATAAGAATAGTATGGGCAGAAGGAATTTATTAACAAGTTCAATGAGAATGAAAAGTAATAGGAAACAGGCACAGAGAAGCTGTTATAGAAAGAAGTTAAACATAAAGTGATATAAAATCCAAAAATTAAGGATCACAAGAAAGGAAGATTAAATATTTAAGAGAATACACTCACTATTGTATTTATTCAAGGTAGGATCGAAGAAAAGACAACATATACGATACAAATTTTATTAAAAGAATTTAAATAACACTGAGATATTTGAAAGATGACGTTTTTGAAGTAATTTCGACAATGTGACAAAAGCCAAGTGACAGGAATATTATTAAAATAGCGGGTTACATTGTTTATAAGTTATGTTAAATTAGTAAATGGACTAAACAGATTTAATAAGCGATGAGCCACCACCAGAAAAACGCAAACGTCCAAATAACAGCAGATTTAATCATAGAATTTCGGCTTTAGAGGTGTGTGATGTTATTCTAAATTGTGCAAAAGATCGATTTCATTTTAAAGAGCATCTAGTAGTGGCATCACTTTTTTTTTCGGAATGCTTTGGAGAGTATTGCAGTAAATTTCCTGAGGACAAACTCACTTCCGCATGCTCCTATTATCCCACCCTTGATAAAGAAAGATTACGAACTGAATTGTCTGTTATTTACTCAAGAACTGATTGTAGATCTTTAAAAGGCGCACTACCTCTTCTAAAATTTTTAATAAAAAACAATCTGGGAGATACGTTGAAGGAGACTAGAAAATTATTAGAAATTGTAATAACAACTCCCATGACAACATCAGAGGCCGAACGATGCTTTTCAACACTAAATCGAATTAAGACGTTTCTCAGAAATTCAATGACCGAAGATCGTTTAACATCTCTTTCCATGCTATCTATCGAAAAAAAGTTTATCTCCGAAATAGACAATTTTAATGACAAAGTGATCACAAATTTTGCAAATCGAAAAGAACGTAGAATAGATTTAATTTATAAGAAATAATTTGTTAGTAAAGTAGTGCTTAGTGACTCTTATTTTTTTGTGTGACAATTGACAATCGTTCCAGAAATACATTACTTCAGTGCGGAAGGCGAAGAAAGCACGATAAGATCGATGGGAGACAACCTCTTAAATTTTTTTGTAAAACTTGCAGAACACCTTAAAATTTTTAGCACGAGCCGCCACTGATCAGACCTGCATTGACGTATGGGTTGGAAAATTGAGTAATGACACAATGACTTTAATTAAGATAGGGCGACTGAGATGGATAGGCCATGTTGACAGATTGTGTGACACTAATTCGACTAAACAAATAATATCCAAAGGATAAACATGCAGAATCCAGCTCTCATTTAAATTGACACAATTAACTCATTTACGCATGCGCATAACCAATGATATATCCACAATTTACAAGTAGCGTTGCCAAATCTAATATTTATAATAAATATTGATATAGTGTGATTTGTAGGTTAACAAATCGGCATATAGAATTAAATTAATTTATTCTGCAAACGCAATTCCTTAACAATGGTGTATCTTGCAATACCTCCTCTACTTGCCATTTCAATGAAAATTAAATTGAAATAAATATAAATTAAATAATATTCAAATATATAATATAATAATTGTCACTGATATAAGCCACAGAAGGAAGCTAGGTAGCTACCAAAATTTGGCAATGTTGCGGATAATTTGGTATGTTTGTAGTGGGAAATTCGTTAGGAACTGGATTCGGCAGGTTTACCTATTCAAAGTTCTAGTAGGGAAAATACCAAAAGGAAATTCTAAAACACGTTTTACGAGCTAGATATTGAGACACGATCATGCTACTTGAGGCCAAGAACAAGGAATAGAAATGAATGGCGAAACACTCCGCGACAGGTCAAGACCCTGTAAGAATTGTAGAAGCATGGAAGAATTTTAAAAATTACTTTTTTCGACGATAATATTTTTTGAATATTCTTGAAAATATTCTTTCAACAACCTAATTAGTCGGGATAATTAAATAAAAACAAACAATGGATTTTTAATACTCCAGTCTACAAACAATGGTTTCAAAGCACTGTCTTTATTTGATATATGTAGAAACTTATAAAAACTCTTCAAGAATGTTATTGAATTGTGTTGCTATTACAGCGAAATTCAGTGTACTGGACTTAGGACATTTACAAATGTGTTTTGTATTCTTGTTATTTAATCACTGTTTGTGCGATGTCTAATTTTTTATGGATAAAAGTTTGATGAGCAGTAAGTTATGGTCTTGACTTTTCGCTAGGTTATTGGTGAGAGAATAGTGTTTTGTGGCTGGCTGTCAAAACTTCATTTATAAATAATATTCAATATCTGATTTACACATATACTGTTTGTGCATTCTTTTTGGTGCGTTTTTAATTTAATGTTAGGATACAAAACCACCGCCAGGATATATCCATTGTGGACCTAGGTAATATAAGTATAGAAACATCTTTTATTTCAGAGAAATTGGTGAGGTCAATAACGGTAAAAATTAACCAACTGTTAAAGATGTCGGCGTGATAATCGATCAACCCATCCAAACGGGAAACCGAAAGCAGGCAAATATATAACTAATTAAATGGATAATAAACGAATATTGATCTATACAGTTGCTACCCGCAAATTACAAAAATAGAGGCTATTCAAATTCGTTACAGCAAAAGGATATAAAGGGATTGAACAATTTTATCCAATACTAGAATGATTATAGCCCGAAATCACTAAGAAAATAGAAAATATTTCGAAATGCAGAGAATAATACTATCAGAAACCTGCAGTATAATAAAAATATGGTGAGCTAAAATATCATAGAACTTGCACCAAATACCATTGATGTGAACATGATGTATATTAATGTCAATTAATGCCTCACAAGATATGTGGGTTGAGTAAAATGATTCCCTGTGACAGGTTGAAGAAGTGCAAAATAAGTCGATGCTATAAAATTGTACGAGGTGCATTCAAGTTCTAAGGCCTCCGATTTTTTTTCTAACTAACTACTCACCCGAAAACTATGAAACTGGTGTTACTTCTCGACGTAATCTCCCTGCAGACGTACACATTTTTCACAACGTCGACGCCATGATTCCATGGCCGCGGCGAAGGCTTCTTTAGGAGTCTGTTTCGACCACTGGAAAATCTCTGAAGCAATAGCAGCACGGCTGGTGAATGTGCGGCCACGGACAGTGTCTTTCATTGTTGGAAACAGCCAAAAGTCACTAGGAGCCAGGTCAGGTGAGTAGGGAGCATGAGAAATCACTTCAAAGTTGTTTTCAAGAAGAAAGTGTTGCGTAACGTTAGCCCGATCTGCGGGTGCGTTGTCTTGGTGAAACAGCACACGCGCAGCCTTTCCCGGACGTTTTTGTTGCAGTGCAGGAAGGAACTTGTTCTTCAAAACATTTTCGTATGATGCACCTGTCACCGTAGTGCCCTTTGTAACACAATGGGTAAGGATTACGCCCTGACTGTCCCAGAACATGGACACCATCATTTTTTCAGCACTGGCGGTTACCCGAAATTTTTTTGCTGGCGGTGAATCTGTGTGCTTCCATTGAGCTGACTGGCGCTTTGTTTCTGGATTGAAAAATGGCATCCACGTCTCATCCACTGTCACAATCGACAAAAAGAAAGTCCCATTCATGCCTTGGTTGCGCGTCAACATTGCTTGGCAACATGCCACACGAGCAGCCTTGTGGTCGTCCGTCAGCATTCGTGGCACCCACCGGGAGGACACTTTTCGCATTTTCAGGTCGTCATGCAGGATTGTGTGCACAGAACCCACGGAAATGCTAACACTGGAGGCGATCTGTTCAACTGTCATTCGGCGATCCCCCAAAACAAGTCTCTCCACTTTCTAGATCATGTCGTCAGACCGGCTTGTGCGAGCCCGAGGTTGTTTCGGTTTGTTGTCACACGATGTTCTGCCTTCATTAAACTGTCGCACCCACGAACGCACTTTCGACACATCCATAACTCCATCACCACATGTCTCCTTCAACTGTCGATGAATTTCAATTGGTGTCACACCATGCAAATTCAGGAAACGAATGATTGCACGCTGTTCAAGTAAGGAAAACGTATCCATTTTAAGTATCTAAAACAGTTCTCATTCTCGCCGCTGCCGCTACAATTCCATCTGCCGTGCAGTGCTGGCATCTCTGTGACGTATTGACAACGAACGCACGCTCATTTTAAAACAATGCACATGCTTCTATCTCTTTCCAATCTGGAGAAAAAAAATCGGAGGCCTTAGAACTTGAATGCACCTCGTAGAGTGTCAGTAACACATTATGTGTCATCTAAAGATGTACAGAACTGACTTGTATTCGAGAATGGAAAGCCTTAATGGAATAAAAGCGAAATAATACAATCAAATGTAGAAATGATGGTCCGAACAAAATTATAAGTGCAGATATTGAATAATTTACAATATAATTTTCAAACCATAATTTGTGGAAAATTGTAAAATGTGAAACATTTTCTACGATCATAATTGAACAACCTAATTTTTTTAATATCTTTTATGATGATTAATCTACATATTATCTGCCTGATTTAATTTAATTTATACTATTCTCCACAATGTTTTACAAAAATTATTTTTTTGTACATACTTCTTTAGGAATTACCTACTATTTACTAATTGTAATTTACCTGCTTGAAATAATTAATCACATGGAAAATATCGATTAAAAATAAAGTACACATTACGGTATATACATATGAATATATTATATTTGTTATGTTATTATGTCAGTATAAACATGTTTATAGTAGTGTTTTTATCTGTCCTTCTAGCGCAAGTCAATTCGCTTTGGAGGAATGGACCCGAAAAACGTCGAGCCGAGATCGCGATTTATACGAATACTCCGTTATATATGTCTCTTATTTTTTATTTCGAGTTGTATTAGTGAATCGCAAGGTGCTACGGTAGGCAGACAACAACAAATAACAAAACAACCTGTCCCGCAAGTTGGTAAAACCAAAAGCATTGGTCGCAGAGTAATGGAGCCTGCATTTGAAAACGCCGGTCAAGATGCCGGTTTGGAAATATGGAGAGTTGAAGTGAGTTTTATAAATTATATCTACAGTTTATAAGTTTCCTTTAATGAATCATAACTTATTTACATAACAATTAATACGTGTTTTTATCGCTTCCGTAACTGGTATAGCAATTAACTTTTCCTTTCGTTAGTCAAATTTATTTGGATTTACGTCAAGGTTTTCTATAGATGAATGAATTTCATTGTAATGTATTTTGTATTGATTGGAGGTATATGTATTTGTTCATATCTAAACGTATAAATGAAAATTGCTGCAAATTTAGAATACAAATGATGTATGCGTTTAAATATTGAATTAAATTGGAATCACGCAATACAAATAATCGTGGCATTTATGTGCAATTACAAACTTGCAAAAAAATTTTTGAAATTTTCGTTTAGATAGGTATAGTAGAATTGTAAAACTGATAGTGATTTTAAATTTACACACAATTTAACAAGAAAAGTCATTTAGTAAGAAATTAAAAGTATTTTTGTTATAAACACATATTTAAAACTTGGTAGACTATTTTAAAACATTGCAAAATGATTTTAATGAATTAATGATTTAAAATCAAAATATTTTTTGCAACAAAGCAACAAATCAATCAACAAATTGTATAAAAATGTTTATGTATATACAAAGAGAAACATTAATTTTTCTGTTGCTCAAAAAAATATAAATTTAATGTTATTCTTTTGAAATATAACGCCAGATTTTACTGATATCTATTTTGGTCACGCGAGAGAGAAATTGTAGAAAGCAAGTTTGCATGTTTTCTGTAAGTTCTGCTTTATTTATTGCCTTTCATGCAACACATTTAAATATTTGTGTTTTTAAAAATAGTCGTTTTTTTTTTTTAATAAATGTCTCCAGAATATAAATATATGTAACGAAGAACATACTTTCAGACTTCATTTAAATACATTTTATCCAGAATCTAAGCTAAATTTCTAAAAAAAATTAGTCCGTCTAATAAGGTTTATAGTAACGATTTTCACGTATTTGTCGTTAATTCGGGCAGATATTATTAAAGTAGATAAGTATTATGTATTGACGTTTGATAAGATCAACAATATACATACTTTTTTAGAATGATTGCTATAAATAACAAATTTAAATAAATGAATTATTAGAATTAATTTAATTAATATGCAATAATCATTTGTATTTGTCAATTACATATTTAATTCATAGATAACATGTTATACAAGGTGCTGCAATAGAATATGATCACTTTCAAAGTTTAATTGTAGGTAACGTTATGAAGTGAGGGGGAAAATATTTATTTTTAAGTCATCACTAATATATACCATTTCTCCTGTCACTTTAGTCTGTGACAGTAAGGATAACTGGTCGGTTACCGAACGGGTATTCATAATAACAGCATTTTTCTAATGTAAATCGGTAACAGAGGTTCAGAGAAGATTTCGACGAACATTCAATATTCGTCGAAACCACGCCATGGTAGACTTCCTTCACGCAACGGTATTCTGAAGTCGTTAGAGATAGGCAGTGTTAATGATCAATTTGTTGGAAGGGTACGATCAGTACAAATGTAAATGTAAGCAATTCACTTAGCCGAAAGAAATGTTCGCTGCCTGCTGCATCTTGACCTTAAATTCCATCCACATAAAATTCAGTTTGTGCATCTTAATCTCGAAAACGAAAGAAACGCTCGATTACGGCGATCGTATAAGAAGGAGTTATGGCGTTTTGAAAATTTCGCGAATTTTTTGAACCTCAGGCGATGAAATTTGAAAATCACAAAAATGGCAAATGTCGATTTTTCCTGTTTTGACACCGATCCTTTATGTAATCGGACCCGCTGATTACGATAATCCAAACCGGAGTTCGCTATCTCCTTTGGTTCTCGAGATATTCACGAAAAAGTGTCGACAGGTCAAAAGTACTAAAAACCAAATCGCGAATTTTCAGCGGTAAATCATTCAGATAGTCTTCTTTAGCGCCCCCGAAAACCTTAGGGTAGATTTTGAGTAGAAATTTGAGATCGAAAATTTTAAAAAATCGCGAAAATTTCGCCGAAAAATTACATTCAATTTCGGCCCACCTCTATATCTCGGAAACGAGTTGCCTCTAGACGACCTATCCTACACCGCCGGACGCGGTTTGACACGCTGTGCTCTTGACGAGCACTTTCATTTGCCGCAAACCTCGCGGCGATCGGATAAGAAATAAGTGAGTTATGGCGTTTTGAAAATTTCGCGAATTTTTTGAGCCTCAGGCGATGAAATTTGAAAATCACAAAATTGGCAAATGTCGATTTTTCCTGTTTTGACACCGATCATTTATGTAATCGGACCCGCTGATTACGATAATCCAAACCGGAGTTCGCTATCTCCTTTGGTTATCGAGATATTCACGAAAAAGTGACGACAGGTCAAAAGTACTAAAAACCAAATCGCGAATTTTCAGCGGTAAATCGTTCAGATAGTCTTCTTTAGCGCCCCCGAAAACCTTAGGGTAGATTTTGAGTAGAAATTCCAGATCGAAAATTTTAAAAAAATTGCGAAAATTTCGCCGAAAAATTACATTCAATTTCGGCCCACCTCTGTATCTCGGAAACGAGTTGCCTCTAGACGACCTATCCTACACCGCCGGACGCGGTTTGACACGCTGAATCGACTGGTACAAACCGTAAGGCTCTCGGATGCCTACTTCTTGAGTTATGCCAGAAAAACCGTAAATTTCGAATTCGAAAATGTCAATTTTGCGAAAATTGGCGTCGCCGTAGCGGCCAAACCGTTGGTCCGAGTGTGGCACGGTGTACTCTCTTTTTAAACCTCTTGACGAGCACTTTCATTTGCCGCAAACCCCGCGGCGATCGGATAAGAAATAAGTGAGTTATGGCGTTTTGAAAATTTCGCGAATTTTTTGAACCTCAGGCGATGAAATTTGAAAATCACAAAAATGGCAAATATCGATTTTTCCTGTTTTGACACCGATCCTTTATGTAATCGGACCCGCTGATTACGATAATCCAAACCGGAGTTCGCTATCTCCTTTGGTTCGCGAGATATTCACGAAAAAGTGTCGACAGGTCAAAAGTACTAAAAACCAAATCGCGAATTTTCAGCGGAAAATCGTTTAGACAGTCTTCTTTAGCGCCCCCGAAAACCTTAGGGTAGATTTTGAGTAGAAATTCGAGATCGAAAATTTTTCAAAATCGCGAAAATTTCGCCGAAAAAATACATTCAATTTCGGCCCATCTCTGTATGTCGGAAACGAGTTACCTCTAGACGACCTATCCTACACGCGGTTTGACACGCTGTGCTCTTGACGAGCACTTTCATTTGCCGCAAACCTCGCGGCGATCGGATAACAAATAAGTGAGTTATGGCGTTTTGAAAATTTCGCGAATTTTTTGTACCTCAGGCGATGAAATTTGAAAATCACAAAAATGGCAAGTGTCGATTTTCCCTGTTTTGACACCGATCCTAAGCGAAAATAAAAATTATATATTATGTATAGTTTAAATTCAAAATCAAACGAAGTATCAAATAGTGTAACCATTCATCAACTATATAGGAAAAATATTCTTTGTTATTTAATTTTATAATTTAATCAACGAAAAATTATAAAAAATCTCATTAAAATGTATGTATATATAATTCAAACAGACAAAAAAAATTATCAAACTAGTACTAAGTATTTCTCCATATGTTTTTAATAAACTTTAGTTTGCTTATAGGAAAAAAATTCTTTGATATATTTAACTTTAGTTTGCGTTTTTATCTATTTGCATAGATAAAAAAAATGTTTATCCAGTAATAATTAAAGCTGCTATCGACATACAGCCTTTTATACAACGGATATTACATTACTATCTAGTAAAACAAACAGATAAGCCGATATATAATCTCATAAACATAAATGGTGTTGGATAACAATGAAAAGCTTGATTGAAAAATTGAAATATTAAATATTCGAAAAGGGAAATGAGAATATTAAATTATTTTGTTTTTAATTTATTTATTTCAGTTAGTTAATCAGTTAACACTCAATTTTCTGCGCGGTAAGTTAGTAGGGGGGGAATATATTGTTTTGTAAACTATAAGTTTTGTAGAATTTGTAATTTCTTTTTTATTTAAAAAATCCCTTCGTGTTGCATTACATATTTGTGTTGGTCGCCTTTTTGATTCCATTTCCTTTACTGTTCAAGATTATTCCATTTACAAGTGTTAATTTGATATTGAATTTTTTATCGTTCCTTGACACTACCATCACTTGGTTTTGTCTTTTTTAATAAGTAACTTGTATTTTTTTAAATATACTAAATTTTAAACTACGTAAAAATTAATGGAAACAAATGTAGTACAAAACAGAACAAAATTGAAATAATCTCACGATGATAGGTGGATAATATAATATGATAATAGGAAATGAGTAAAAAATCTCTTTATCGCAGCCCTTAAATTTGCGTGTGAAATTAGTAATTGCTTAAGAAAAGATGTTGGTATTGAAACTGTCAGACGTATATTAAGAACATCAAGAACCGCCACTGATGGAAAGATTACAGTGTGGCGTAAACCCATTGATACTTTAAACTCTAAGAATTTAAAACTAAATGATAAACATGAAGGTGTCGATTATGGTATGGATGGATGAATATAGGCACAAATTGTGAGAAATCTAGTTTATAGAGAATGCAATGAAAGAATCTCAATATCTATCTCAAAACACTTTTCTTACGATGCAGGAAGATGGGAGATCATTGCCCTGAAGTGTTGCAAACACTTCCACAGTCTCCAAATCTAAAGTTGTTACACATTTATAACATCATTCCGAAGTAAGCAGTTTTAAATACAATATTTTAAATTTTAAGCAAAAAGGATTTGAGAAGTGTTCACGAAGAATTAATGCCTACAGGACTGAATACTGGTAGGAAGGAAAAATGGCAGTCTAAGTAAATATTAATTTTATGCTTAATATATATTTGCTACGAAATAAAAGTGACAAACAAGGAATATATTATTTTGGCTGTGATTAATTGCGACCACGAAATATTGATAACCTAATCTAAATAGGGAAGTCTTTAATTAATATAGGTTTGTGTTAATAATAAATAAGCTGAAAAGTTATAAAAATAACATCCTTGAAGATTTGTATCATAGAAAGTAACAAATACAATGGTAATATATTATTATCAGTAAATCTATCTTGGGATCTGAATTTATTTATATTTTTCCTTTAAAATCGGATCAATGAAACTTGTGCAAGAAACTTGTTCAATTTTGAAAGAAAATATTTTAACGAACATAAAAAAACGTGTTTATTAAATTCATCTGTAATCTTTTTAATCTTATCACCGACTTGTAAATGATCGGTAATGTCAATCAAAAATTATATCTAAACCCATCAATCGCAAGTGGAAGACATTCATTACAGTTGATTACTCGAATTGTTTATCATTTTTTTATTTAATACTGTACTATTTCTGAGTCACTGATTTTGAAACAAGCCATTTTCATTTTTTCTTTTAATTTACCTTTGAAGTATAACATTTTTGTTTGTGATTTGTGTCATAAAATAAAATTATATGTGTGTGTGTAATCGCATTGTGTCAGTTTTTCCCGGGTGCAAATTTGTTCTGAAAAAACCGGCGCAAAATTTCGGTAAAAATTTTAATTACCTTGCCATCTTCTGACAATACTCTCTCTCAAACGCTCTTCCTCTGACTGAAACTCGTCTTCGTTTGGGGTGCATCGAACCCGTATTGGTTGACCGACTTCCTTCGCTTGCTAGTGCCGTAGATGTTGTTGGGCGTTCATCGTTGGTTGTTTAATTAACTAACGCTGTTTTCCAAACTTATATCTAACGCGTAACAGTGGTATCTTTTTTGTTCACGCTTTCCAAATGTCTTTCGATTTCCATAGTTTCACGTATTATTCGCTTATTCCGGTGTTCTATTTCCCCTAACATTTTAGTCCCGTCAAAGTCAATATTGTGCCGGGTGGCCGTTTTATGTTGGTATAGCAGTGATGTTCGTCGTGTCGCACGTTTATCCGTCGATTTGTTTGTCCTATGTAACTAACAGAGCACATTTACTATTGGATTTCACACAACTTGCTCCTTTAAATTGATTTTGTAAAATCAATTTGGTTGGACAACACTTCATACTTATTTTAAATCTTTGTTAGGTTACCTAGAACGTATTAGCATTTCCGTATCACTGGGGGTAACAATAGAAACTTGGAAATGCAGATAAATCAGAAGTACGTAGATGAATTTTCAATATATGTTTCAACGAATATAGAATATTTTGAGTTTCGTTGAAGCAGCCTTCGTTAGTTAACGGAACTTTGCAACCACTGTTCATTTGTGATGAAAAAAGTAATGAACACTGTTGTCTTCAGAAATATAGCATTTCTGTAGAACCGGATATCTATTAATTAATAGATGTTTTGGCCGTCATCTGCTAGCATCCGTAAATTTTCTTGTTCCAGTTTTTAACTCTAGTTTGTTTAAAATTGTACATACCTTTTCACAGAACTGAATATGGCAGGCATAATCCTCTAAATTGACTGCGTGCGCTGCTGAAGTCAGCTCCAGATAATGATTTATTACCACTTCATTATACTCTTTAAAATCTTATTTGCTATCATTCTCGAATGTGCCCCCATAAAGCAAAGATCAGAGTCTGGGGAAATACAGGACGGTTTTCTAGGTTGAGTTGTTTGCAGTCGCAGTCTGTGTCGAGGAAATTCGGGAAGGTGTCTGCACAAAACGAAGAATCAAGATAATGGCTGAAGTCGCTATTACGAACCCAATTCCCAGTTCGAAAGTGGTTAAATATTGAAAAAAGTCCAGGTGTGTCATTGATATAGGTGTCAGTACATGAGAAGATTAAAGACAATGAGATGACCGATGAATTGGCTAAACAGGGCTCAAGGGGAACTTCATAAGACCAGAACCTGTATGTGGAATAACTAAAGACCTAGCCAGAAAGATGTGGTCATGGCTAGAAAGAAAACAGAAAAAAAGAGGCTAACGGATAGTCAATTCCATACTAAGACATTATTAGGAGAGGTGGATGTTAACTTTTCAGCCAATCTAATTACAAGCAACAAAAAAGAAATTAAAACTAACACCCACATGCGGGCATTGTGTTTTAAGGAAGCATCTAATTGTTGTATACGGTCATTAATTAATAGATCTCTAACTTGTTCTAAGCAAGAAAGAAATATAAAAAATACGAATATTTCAATATTTAAATCAGTTTAATCGTTATTATCAACCTTTAAATTGCATATTTGTTATAGAGTTTCAAACCCGTTGCCTATCCAAAAACTGATTATGGAAAATTCTACACAGGAGATTCCTACATAATACTATTTGTAAGTTGAGTTACTTTTATGTAAATATATATATCATATATTTATTTTCATCTGTGTAACTTCTAGACCAAGGTCAAAAATGGCATTTTTAGCTGGGATCTTCATTTTTGGTTAGGCAAGGAAACATCTCAAGTAAGTATTAAATGTGTGCAAATTAAAATTATATATACATAACATATATTTTCTTTGCAAGGATGAATCTGGTACAGCTGCCATATTAACAGTTCATTTAGATGATCAATTGGGAGGTGGACCAGTACAGTATCGTGAAGTACAAAATCACGAATCCCAACTCTTTCTGTCGCATTTTAAAAACGGTGTTAGGTATGCCCCTGGAGGTGTGGAATCCGGTTTTAACCAGGTGGATCGTGATGCTTTCGAAACTAGATTATTCCAAGTCAAGGGACAAAAGAACGTTCGAGTTAAACAGGTTGAACCGTCGATTGCTTCCATGAATAAAGGAGATTGTTTTATACTCGACGTTGGGAAAACAATTTATGTATATGTTGGAACAGAAAGCAAAAGAATAGAGCGTTTAAAAGCAATTACTGCTGCAAATAATATTAGAGATCAAGACCATGCTGGGCGTGGAAAAGTACTGATTATTGATGAAAGTGCTACAGACTCTGAAATTGAAGAGTTCTTTGAGGCACTAGGTGGCGGCTCTAGCGACGATGTACCAGATGAGAGTGTCGCTGGAAGCGATGAAGAATTTGAAAGTGGTGAAGAGAGAGACGTTAGTTTATCTAATGTATCAGATCGCACAGGATCCACACAAATAACCCCGATCAGTAGTAGGCCATTAAAACAATCCTATTTGGATACTAACGACTGCTTTATTTTGGAAACTGGCGAAGCAAACATATACGTTTGGGTTGGAAAAGGATGTACAACAAACGAAAGAAATGAAGCAATGAAAAGAGCACAACACTTTCTTGAAAGTAAAAATTATCCTACTTGGACTCAAGTACAAAGAGTAGTAGAAAATGGTGAACCAAGTGCCTTCAAGCAATACTTCCAAACCTGGAAAAGTGCTACTGAAACATACACGCGTCTTATTCGTTCTGCTGATGAAGAGAGGGAACCAACAAAATTGGAACAGAAGAGCGCCGGTGAAGCTCTGGAATTTATGCCTGACGATGGTTCGGGTGATGTAGAAATCTTCCGCGTTGAAAACTTCGAATTAAGTCCTATTGATAGTGAGAATTACGGAAAATTCTTTGGTGGCGATTCATATATTGTTAAGTACAGTTACGGAAACAAATATATTATTTATATGTGGCAAGGTAAAGATAGCAGTATTGATGAAAAAGCTGCGTCCGCCATACATGCTGTCAGATTAGATAATGAATTAGGAGGAATGGCAACACAAATTAGAGTCGTACAAGGACACGAACCTAAACATTTCCTTCATATTTTTAAAGGTGAGCTATATAGGTCCTTTAGAACTTTGCTAAATATGTTTTGCTTTTAGGAAAACTTATTGTTTTCATGGGTGGTCATGCCAGTGGATTTAATAACATCAAAGATCACGATACGTATGTACAAGATGAAACCAGAATGTATAGAATCAGAGGAACTACAGATGTTGACGTTCGAGCCGTACAACTACCCGCGATTGCTGGTTCTTTAGAATCTGATGATGTATTCATTATAGAAAATGATACGAACGCTTGGATATGGCAAGGAAATGAATCAGATGAAGTGGAAAGAGATTTGGCCCAAAGCTTCCTAGATATATTAGCACCTGATCTAGAAGCGGTTACGTTGCAAGAAGGTGAAGAATCTGATGATTTTTGGAACGCACTTGGTGGACAAACTGCTTATAAAACTAGTTTTGAAGAAGATCTTATACCACTCACTACCACTCTATACCATGCTAAACTTAAGCGTAATAATAAGTTGGTTGTTGACCAAATTGAAGATTTTACACAAGAAGATCTTGCAGAAGACGACATTATGATATTAGATGCTACTAATGAAGTATTCTTATGGGTTGGTAAAAATTCTACTGAAAAAGAGAAGGAAAAAACCTACGAATTAATACAGGTATGAACTTATTAATAAAACTATAAATATTGACATACATAAAAACTTAATATTACTTTGCTTCTTATCACTTTATTATAACAGATAATGTTAGTTACTGCAGTCGACATCAAAAACATGTTATTCTCAAATAAAATTAACAATACGTATGAGACAGCAAGAATTATATGGGTATATATAAGCTACACACAAAAATAATTCTAGTCTTAAGATATACTAGCCCTAGTAGAGAATTAGCTAAAAAACTCAACATTCAAATCTATAACGAATTTCCAACCAAAAAATGCCATTAAATATTGTAGAATTATCTAAAAGATTAAAAAACATGTTTATTTCAAAACATGGGTTTTTGGTGTTTTTCAACATGTCTGTTTTGCTATAGATTCCAAAAACCCTCGTTAAAGATATCATGGACAAGGCTTACTTCAACCATTCAATAAAAACAGAATGTCAACCTACCTTTGATCTGCACCAAAGCCAGAATTAATGTCAATTTAATAATAAATTGCTTACTTAAAATAACGCCATGGCTATAGGATCTCTGAGTCCTTTACTAGCAGATTATGTCGCATTTGGAAGATAAAATAATGAACTTCAACTTAACTAAAGAAACACATTCATTTTTGGTGTAGATATGTTGATGTGCTAGCTCTCTTTAAAAAAACTAGACATCTTGACAATTTCCTAAATTGTATTAATAGTATACATCCAACATTACCTTTACTGTAGAAACCAAAAAACACAATAAAATTAATTTCTTAAATTTAGCCCTTTAAAAAGAACTAAATTAGTTTCAATATTTATTGAAAACCAATCTTCACTGGCACTACTATTGCACAACCATCTTTAAGTCCTATTTCTTACAAATTAAGCTGCGTATAACATGATAATAGATAGAGCCTTTTCTATCCCACTTTCATATGAAAATCTTAACACTATCAAAGCAATCACAGTTAATAGCAGTTTTGAAGAAAATTCAATCACTCAACTATTAAAAGGTAAAAAACAAAAAACTACCTACAATAGTATTTTTCTTAAGACTGATTCAGAGAATAAATCTCAGCTTATATCTTGTGACATACTTTTGATCAATAATATAGGTAACATTTAATTATATAAGTTTAATATCAGTTTCAAATTCCTAACAAAATTATCTCATTTACTTTTTGACAAAACAAAGACAAAATTCAAACGAATAAAAACTCGGGAGTATATAAGTTTGCTTGTCCAGAGTGTGACAGCTTTTACGTGAGGCAAACTGGTCATTCTACTGAAATTAGATATAAAAAAACATTTGCGTTCATTTAAAAATAATAAATCGGCTTCTACTTTCGCAAAACCATATTTTAGAAACAGTACATCTTTGAATATCTTAGAATCCGTAATTTATAAAGGTACTAGAAGTTCGAAAGGTTATTCCAAATAACCTCTTTAAAACTAATCTTTTCAATAATTTATTATTAATCCACAACAATCAACAAAACGTATTTTTCTTAGTACTACACTCACATAGTTATTGCTTCGGAAATTCTCCTTAATTACTTCTTAATTATAACTTTTAGGATTATTTTTGGTTGAAAGCTAACAGAAGCTTAATAGTTATTCATAACAAATGTTTTTAAATGATTAAGATGAGAACAATAGGCAACCAAATATACCGTTTGGTACCTGTCGGCAAATAATTCCCTAAAACCTGGCAAATTATTTATTTAGTTTTAAATTTTCAGTCAAGATGAAATAACAAGACAGTTAATATGAAATTCGATTATTTAATTTTATTCAAAATTTGTGAAAATTAAAAAGTGGAATGAGAACAATTTTAATAATGCTTTTTTTCACTACCAATAATAAAAAATCACATGAGATGTCGAAAATGTTGTTAATATGACAAAGATAGGGGGGGTTTATTTTACTACCAACTTAAATTTCGTTTGAAAATGACATGTTTTTTTAATTTCTAAACTGCACTAACGTTATCAGTTATAATAAAGTGATAAAAAACATTTTTTCTATTTTGCGTTCGAAATGAACTCATTATGAAACCAAAACAGTATCGAAATGAGCTTCATTTCGATACGCTTTTTTTCATTTTTCAATGTTGGCGTTGTTCGAATACAGAAATAAATATCATTGCTGTCATTTGATTTTAAGAATTTATGTACATTTGACAGATATGATATATGTCCGTATTTTACACAAACAACGTATGTTGTATACAATTGACAACAACATATATATGTTTCTATGTCACTCATGTTTATATTTTTAAATGAAGTATCAAGTAATGTTAACGAAAATTAGTAAATAATATGTAATATAATATACTTCGCGGATAGCAAGATTTAAATTTGAAAATGTCAAGTATCAATGTGACCAACTGCATGCTTTATATAAAAATTAAACTCTGAACTTTTATATTAAATAATTCCAATTTAAGCAATTTATTAATGAAAAAAACGCAAAATAGTATAAAAAACTCGTTTCATAAGGCCCTTTGCCGCACTCGCTCTTTAGAAACTGATTCTAAACTGGTCTCGTGCGGCCAAATGGTGCCTTATGAAACTTGTTTTTTAATATACCATTTTTTTTTGCTATGGATACTTTACAATTATTAACCGTTACATTCGCCAAATTTGTATGGACAGTTGTTTTTCTCACTAATAATAGCTAAATAAAAATAAATTCCTTTAATTGAAGATCTGAAACAAACGATATTAAAGTTAAAATATACGAGGGACGTTTTTAAGGTTCTGGGAATTGTGCTTTAATTAAATTACACAGAATCTATAGGCAATGCTATTGGTGATAGAAAAGTTTAGATAGAAAGTTTCTGCAGCCATCCAATGCAATAACGTTCAGTTTAATTCAGGTGTTCGACTAATATAGATGCATTTTCATGGCACCGTTTGTCCCAAGAATGCCGTAAACCTGAAGAGGAGCTTCCACTTAAGACGTGTACAGCTCCGTCTGTTGGAAGGGTAATGCTTACTGTATTCTGAAATTGCAAAGAGATTATTTGTATGGATAATCTGGCGAAAAGGTACTACAATTAACACAGAATATCGTTGGGATAAATATATTCAGAATAATTGAAACATACATGAGTAGGTAAACCCCACCAGTTTTGTATAATACAAAGGTATTTTTAATAATATAAAATATTATTAAAAATCTGGTGTGAAGAACACAAATGCAGGTTCACTATTAATATTTTCTGTGAACGTGTCCGAATATATCCTATCCCCAGAGACGTAGATACGTATTTCGCTTTTCTACAAGCTCATCGGTACGCCCCTGCTGGAGAAATACCTTTGTATTATAAATATATTCAACTAAATGGCGATTATGTTGAAAAACCGCATTGTAATATTGATGGAAATTGACAAAATAAACAAATCATAGCTAAATTCCCAGAACTTTGGAAACATCCCTTGTATAATTGAAACTGAATTTACTGTAGGACTTTCTTATATAAATTAATGTTTACAGAAATATTTGAAGAAGAAGAACCGAGAATCAACTGTTGTTTTTATCATCAAAGAAGGAGAGGAACCGGAAGCTTTTACTTCACTCTTTCCATCATGGGATGAAAGTGGGTGGAACGAAGTCGAAAGTTACGATTCAATAAAGGCCAGATTCCAACAAATGGGCTCAGATGAATGAAAAGTTGGAATTTCCAAAATATATTCCTTTTAAAAGTTATTTTATTTGTATTTATAACCCTAACATTTTAAATAAAAGACATTTTATGTTAATGATTTATTACAATATTTTATTGTTTGAATACATAGTACAGTGATGTGCTAAATACATCCATTTGTAAATTGTCTGCTAAAATTAAAAAAAGATAACGTTAATTCAACAAAGAACATTAAAAAATATATACACACAACTAGATACCTCGACTCCTCCATAACATACATAATTGCGTACTTATTAAAAGTAAAGACAAACAGTAGAAAGAACTAGTCGTGAAAGTCACTAAATAAATAAATATTATAATTATTCAAGTAAAATTTGAATTACATGCATGTAACTTTAAAAACTTTGTTAATGGTCGAAACGTTATAAAAGAATAAAATTAGTATATATAATATATATATATATATATGCAAAATTACACTGATGCTGGAAGAATTAACTTTGGTTTTAATAGCATCCTTTGATTACATACTGATACATACGAAAGCGAAATATTTTGATGGTCCCATCTTTACCAAAATCCAGATGATTTACCTCCTGGAGGATTATTTACGCGTACGCAGGATTTTCTTTCGACGTCTAAATCTTCTGCTTAAAATAAAAAATAGGTGATATTAATTATTTGCCGTTTTAAATGAATGTTGCATGAATATACAGACATAAAGTACCTCCTTGAAAGAAAAAGACGACATGTTATTACAGAATACTAATCCAAAATATTTTCCGCAAATTGCCACAAAGACGCGAGACAAAAATGACAAAGATATTTATAAAATATTTATCCCGCCACTGCATTCCAAGTGAATTTTCCGACTTACACAAAGAGTAGGGGTAGCGGTAACTAGCGAAACAATTTCAATCGTTACATGTAGATGTTTCAACTGCCCCTTACATAACGCATAAACGTTCCATGTGATTTACATTTACGGTAAAACCGGTGGAAATACTCGACGAAATTGTCGTATGAAAGAAAATGCTCGTCGAACTTGCCGTATGAGGAAGCTTTTTACAAATCGTCACCCCATCTTACACGTGTATAATTGACGTCGTGTTTCGATTAAGGAACCATGTAGATTGTTATCAAATTACGAAGGTTGCGGACGTGAAAAGCCCCTGTAGAGCACACATCTTATTTATATTTTTATTGCAATTAAATATATTTTTAATAATTCACTTGCATGCAAAATAAAAGATAAATTATTCACAGCTGACATTTTCGTACGTAAATATATTCAAGTTATTGAACCCCTAACATAAAAAGCTGTTTAAACAATGTTATCTTGTAGAGTTTTTATAACATCGACAGCTGTTACTACAGCGTATGTGTAAGTTCGATATGTGTGTATTATTTATAGAAATTCTGAATCCATAGGTGGCACATAATACAATTTTCAGCGGGTTTTTAATTTTGGCGTTCGCGACATAGTAATTGACTCACAATTTCTTGGGTTCCTATTCTATATAATGGCATATTTCCATTTATATGTTGTCCTTTTCTTTCAAGTACACCCGATATATAAAGTAAGGCGACGTCCTAATCTCGCAAGTAACTAAAGTTTTCTAATCGAAACTTCGCCTGTTGGTGCAAATAATTTACATTTCAATTTTTCAAACTCAAAGTGTACACAGTCTAGCTATAAATGCAGTCAATACTGCACAATTATACGAAATTTTGAGTCAGAGGATTCCATAATAACATAAAATGTATCGTCGAGGATATTTAACATGTCAGTACTTATTTGATAACAGCTTAGTGAACAAAATTTATACTATATAAAGGTACGGATACCATAACAGCATCACCATCATTGAATTATATAATTTGCCGTCTCTTTTCGGCATGTAGTTTAAACATCGGCAGCTATTCGGCGCTAGAATCGTTCGAAATCCAGTGCTGCAGTAAACAATCTTGTTCTGTGAAATGAACATCGCACCCAGAATCATCTCCCACATCAATGAGGTAGATTCAGACATGAAGACTTGCAAAAGAAATAAACGCAATCTTTTAACACCAGCTTGAACGCCATAAAAACCAAAAGAGCGAATAAGTTGTTAAATCGTTACGGGGGATATCGCAAAATGTTATCCTCGCGCGAGAAAATCCTTATTGGGGAAAAATTAAAAAATATGCGGAATGTGAGGGTGTATACTTGAAGTATCCTAGAAGCCCAGAAGGTCGCGACATCGGCTCAGCGTGGGAACAATCCAGCCTCAATACTGGTCTCCTACGAAGGTGTTCTGCTATTAATTTTTGCGCGATTTGAGTGATAACATCGGCTAAAGGGTACCAAGAAGCTGTAGTGAAACCTTTGACAGATTTTTCGTTTAAGGGGAAAAAATGCGATTCGACACCCGCTTACAAAGCGGCAACGATGCAAACATGCTAGGAAAACGACGCTTATGAATTTATGAAGGCTTTCGATTGGCTGTCTAGCAGTCCTGATATGAACCTTCTCGACTGTCGATTGTGGGATGTTCTCGAAGGTATGGCTTGTAAGAAACGAAACATCATCCAAATTTGGAGTCACTGAAACGAAGTATTCTTGAAGCTGCAAACAAAAATATCGCTAGAAACAGTAGCTATGAGTTATTTTTTTATACGCTAATTGAAACACTGGCTAGACTGTGTATACATAAATCAACATAATTTACTTGAAATTTAACAAAGCAATTATAAATTAACCAAAACCTATGATTATACAACAGTGCGTACAACATAGCAGGACATTCAAAATAAGTGAAAAATAAGTAACACACAGCAAATTTAATATAGTTAATATTAACCTATTGATTTATCAATTAAATTGAATGCGAAGATACCAGATCTTCTTATTGTGGAGTTCCGCAAGGTCCTATCTTGGGACCCCTACCGTTTGTGGTGTACATAAACGGTTTACCATCTCTATTTAAATACGAATATTTACTATATGCAGATATCTAAAAATTTACTTTAGTATTAGAACGTTCCAGTATGGTGAACAACTTTAAAATGATTCATGTGTTATAAGTAACTGGTGTGAAGAAAATGGTTTAGAATTCGATATTAAGAAGACATGCTTTCTCTAGCAAAGAAGTTTTAACTAGGACAGAATTAAAATAAACTTTATAAAATTTCATTGGTTCTACTGCTTCAACCGAATCTTGAGGGAAAATTATTAACTTTTCCCAACAGGCAAAGATGGTCGAAGAGAATTCTGATCTCAACGAAACAATATCGATGAAAATACTATGCTGTTTGACTATAGATGCCAGACACTATTAACTCTTTGCCTAAGTAGTGTTGTTTCGATTGTATGATTGAAATTACACATTCAGACAGTGTACATGTTAGGAATTCAGCTTTGACTATGATGAAATTAATAAATATTGTATTGAATTTACAAGAACTTTTATAAATTGCGACTCGGAACTCTGATAAAGATAACTGACACTATCAACTGTTTGGTTCAGTGAAGTAGCCGCATTGCTTGAGTTGTGTGTTTGAAATTACATATTCAGATAGTGTAACGGCGAGGTATTCGGTTTTCACATTGTTAAATTATGACTCACTCCTCGGATCCAAGTGGTAATTCAAGTATTATATTGGTAAAAATGGTTTCTTTTGGTTATCAATTTATTTCATTTGAGACTTAATTAAGCAAGTACTTGATTAACTTACCACTGACAGAAAATGTAGATTCCTGAATATTACGTTGACCTTCAGGCCTAGGACCTCTACAAGATGGCGTACTTACGGTTGAGTTTCGTAAATTTGGCAAATCATACGGCTTTGTCTGTTGTAATTCGATCTGTAAATAAATTGAATTGAAAATTAAATCAATTATAGAAGATTTATATATATTATCTGATTAGTTTAAATTTCTTGGTCCTCCAATTCTTCTCGACGACGTGAGTCGGTAAATTACGATACGAGCTTCGGTAAATCACCGAATGACCAAGAAAAAAAGATATGCCACCGGGAAAGAACCTTTTTAAGCGTGACGACGTGTTAATAACCCACATGTGTATAATATATTAGTCATTTGTGATAGTTGTTCTGTTGTGAGTGGTGATGGTTTGTACGTAGAACTTCGTGTAACTTATAAATTTAGTGCATGTAATAACAATGGGACGCAGACAAAATAAAAAAAATCAAGTCAGAGAAATTTGGATTCTTTACTAGATTTAACTAATAAAACAGAAGATTCGAGTAGATATTCAAGTGGTTTAACACTTAAATGCTTTATAATTTAAAAAGAACACATTCTGTGTCATGAAACAATTATTATATAAATTTAAATATAGTGTCATTGAAGGTTATATATTTAGTTAATCACGTACATACCTTTGCCAATTTATTCGCTAATTCCACTTCGTTCAATGTACCATTTTTAGGCAGTCTAACGTCAGTCCATTTCTCCGGATTATAAACAAAAGGTGGAAATGGAGGCATTTCTATGAATTTCCCATGACCTTGAACAGCACGTAGCTGTTCTTCATCTACACATACTCTCCCGCCTACAATTACGTACTCAGGAACACCATGACATTCCATACCCTAAATAAAATTACATGATCAATTATTTTTTTATGCAAGTTTTCCAGGCTTGTGTCAAATGTTTAAATTTATCTTCTGTACCGATGAAAAATTGTTTAAATAGATATGAGCACAATTACTGAATCGTCTGTTTAAAAGAAATCGTATGCTGCAACATTTATTTCAGTCTTTTTCTACTGTTATGCGATATAGACTGATAGAGTGTTACAGCTCAGTATATAAATCGTGGCTGGTGAGTTGCGCGGAACGGAAAACAAAGAATAGTTGTAGGAGAGAGATAAAACGTCGACTGTATACTCCCCGGAATAATTTTCCGCAACGTCGCATGAAATACGAGCTGTGATCCTTTTACAATTGTCACGCTAGAGTGTGATACTCCCACTGCTGGAAGCATCGTCGATAATCATCTGAAGTTAATCCAGAACCTCTGTCGTGCATCTTTGGATATCATCAATCGTTCCAAAACGGTGGCCTTCCAGCGGCGTTTACATATTGGGAAACATGAAAAAGTCTGCAGGAGCACAGGGCGCACTACAGATGGATGTGAGAGCACTGGATTAATTTTTTTCGCTGAAAATTGCTGCAAAACGAACGAAGGGAAGTTATGATGCAGAATCGATTCATTCATGGTCAATTCAGGCCTCACCCGAGTAACTCTCAAGATCGAAACACATGTGTCTGTGGTTGAAGTAACTATTGGTTTAATACGTTGTCTATGTCCATGTGTACAGATACGGTATGTTTTTAACATATTTGTATTAATTTACAGTGGCGGCTGGTACTAAAGGGCACAAGGGCACGTGCCCACCCAACTACCAAGATAAACACAGAAAGAAATTCGGATGTAGCCGCCTATGTTAATTTGTATTTGATTGATATTAGCAAAAACCGAATTTTAGCAAGCCCAAATCCAGACATGTTTATATAATTGTGCAAGAGAGTAAAAGCAATTCCAATAGATATTTCACAGATGTTACAGAGTTGTGAGATAGTTAAACTTGGATAATTACTGCTCCAGTGTTGATGGCGAAATGAAGTCGAGTCGAATTGAAATAGACAAAAAGACACTGACATTTATTATTGTAAAAATAGATTTATGCAATTCTCTATTCTGTGGAAGAAATATTAATAGGAAAATACCCAAAAAAAATGATTACCTCAATATCCAAGTGCACAATCAACTATCTCAGGCTGTACCGTCGATGTTAACAGTTTACAATAAATCAATTGCGCATCTCAGACTCACCGGCCAAGATAAATTTTTCGAGCTGTACGTGAAAAGTTCCAATATTGTTTCAATTTCAAGTCACACTTACTTCAAATATATTAAAATCGACTGCTTGGTGATGAGTCTTGGCAGATATAACTCTAGTCTTATTGGCATTCCAAATTACAATATCAGCATCGGATCCAACAGCAATGCATCCTTTCCTCGGATATATATTAAATATTTTGGCAGCATTCGTACTAGTAATAGCTACGTATCTCATTGGGTCAATAATACCAGAATGAACACCTTTCTCCCATATTACAGACATACGGTCTTCAACGCCATTAACACCACAAGGGATTTTTGAAAAATTCTTTATACCCATCTCTTTCTGGCTTTTGGTAAATGTACAGTGATCACTTCCAGTTATTTGTAAAACATCCCTGCAGAACACATTTTTCATAAAGTTTGATAAGACAATTTATGGTTTGTTTTTGTACACAGACTGGAACATATCTAATCAATGATATTAATTACCAAAAACTAATATTAATTTGCATCCTAATTTCTCTTTAAATGTTACAATCTGTATAATAGATATTATATATTTAAGTAAGTAGGAATGTTAGCATAGATTATGTGAGTAGTAAACGACACTTACGATCCAAGATACCCTAAAAGCTGAGCAGGAGTATTTGGATTTGAGCGAATAGGCGGGGTAGTAATAATAGTTGCAGTATGTGTGTCCCCAACAAGAATTAAATTGGAAACATATACAGTTCCGTATATATTCTGACCAAGTGATCGTTTTTCTTTAATTATATCAGCTGTTAATCCACTAGACACGGTGTCAACGCAAAATGGAGAATTCACCTGTATTCACAGTAATCAAATATTATAAATCGGTAATTACAATACATATATTAAAATAAAATTCTTCTGCCCATATATGTAGGCTTATCTGAAATGTGTTACCACCTTTTCGCTAAATCAAAAGTATAGTCTTTACGTTATACCAAGTTGTACAACGAACCGACGCCGACAGAAAAAAATATTAGTGCAACGAGAGTGGATCAGTAATTAGTGAGCCTGACGAAAGAGGACAGCACTAAAAAATCATATTTGGTTTTCAAGTTGTTAATTCTTCAATACATAAATACTCGTATAAAAGTTTGTGTTCATTTCGATCGTAAGGACGCTTGTTATTTTAATACAAAATGAATTGTTTTTAGTTTGTTTTGAAACATGAAAAACGTTGAGAACCAATTACTGATTAAGTTCTTATTTCTAAGGAACGAAATCAAAATTGTTTATGGGGACCAATCTCCGTCGATTGCAATCATCAAACGATGGACAACTGAATTTAAACGTGGCCGGGGCAGTGTATTTAATGAACGTGGACGCCCGAAAGATGTCGAATAAAATTGCACGAAATAGCAAAGGCTTCAATGGTTTCGATTTTGCATAATGAATTAGATATGAAAAGATTATGTACAAGACGGGTGCCGGATTTGTTGACTGTGGACCACAAATGCAAACGTGCTAATTTAGCGAAGTCATGACATGATCTGAAGGACTCTTGGCGTCGAATAATAACCAATGTTCAAACCTTGATACATCATTATACACCCGAAATGAAGCAACGATCGAAATAATAATGAACAGAGGTACATTAGAATAAACCGAAGCAGTAATAATAATAAGACGTAAAAATTGTAAAATAAAATATATAAATGACTTACATAAAAGTAAAAGTGGATTAAACACATTTCTTACATATAACTACTGAGTGTTCACCGCATACATAGGTTTTACAACGTGCACAAGTTGTTCTTGTTTTTCTGTCTTTTGAAGATGGACAAACATCACATCTCTTCTTCTTTCTTGGAATCTCAGAACTAGTAGATGCTTCAGCTTCTTCTTCTTCTGGGTTTTCGCGGTCCTTGTATTCTGCTAGCTCCTTTACTAGCTCAATTAGAAACTTTCTTCTCTTTTTCAAATCAAAAGCTGAATTAGGTTTCAAGAGCTTCCATAGTATGTATATATGCGTTCATGGCGCTGATGTCTATCATGTTATAAAAAACTACAAGAGGCCATCCCTTCGTCATCCTTTTCACGGTGTATGATCGTCATTTTGTCCATGTCGTCTACGACCCCTTTTGTTTTATTGTAATCCAGGATTACCTGAGGTTTCTTTTTTTGGCCATTATCAACATTAAAGTAAAATATTGTGTCGTGGTTGTTTTCCGTGATGAGGTGAAATAGGATCTTGGTACCAAACAACTTGTTTGTTCTTTGATATAAAAGAATTAGCTCCAGCCGGATTTCTGCTGCGGTCATCATCGCTGCTCTGGGCAGATTCTTCGCTATCTGATTCTTCTGCTGTGCTTGTATCACCTCCATCGATGAGGCCTTCGACTGCATCTACCTCTCCAACGTCGTCTGAAGCTTCATATGAGCTATTGTATTCAACTTCACTCATTTCGGCTACAATCGCCTCTAGCTGCTGTTGTGTAAGATATTCCTTATTTCTACGATCCATTTTTATACTGCCAAAACCATTCTTTCTAAAATAATTTTTGTGTCAAAATTTTTAAGTTATAACTGGCACTCAGCCCAACCATAAGTACGATAAAGCAATGGTTAGAATTCGTTTCGGGTCCGTTGGACCCGTTCGGTAGTCCTAGTGTTAAATCGAATGAGGAGGTAATCGCTGAAACATATACATATTTCGTTTGACAAAGCCTAGCTTTGTGAAGGGATGAAAATGCTTGAATGCGGATGGACTAAATGTAACGAATGACACGGAGACAAGACGATGACAAGAAGGCAAAAAGTTTGTGTTTTCTTGTCCAGGCTCACTAATTACTGAAGTTTTCTCGTATTAAATATGGATAGTTATCAATATGAAAGCAACCATGAAATAAGCCAAACAAAAAATTTTGTAGTTTACGAAATTGAAATCACTTCAAATTCTATCACATAACATAACGTGTGTTCATTTTAAAAGTCAATCTAGGTTACTTTGAAATTTTGATAGAATAAGACGCATATATATGAGTATGTGTTTGTTGTTCCGTAAACTTAAATCCAAATGACATTTGATAATGTCAATCACAAATATCAGTTAGTGCATAAAATAATCGTGCGTCGATTCTGGTTTAAATAAATTGCTTCTCAGTTTTAAAATGGCTTTCACTTTAGAACATAAAATTTTCGAAGCGGTAATAAAATTGATGGTTTATGGGTTTATTCAGTTCAAGATTGCATGGTAGAATTTCAAGTTGAGTTTCCACATTTTGTAGTACAATTTAAGAATACTTTGGATAGAACTTTAAAACTTTTTTCTGAAACTGGTAGTCTCTTAAGAAAATCAGGCAGCGGAGCAGTTAAGAAACGTACACCTCAAGTTGTCAATCGTGTTGAATAAATAATGGAAAATGAACCACAAACATCTGTTCGACATTTGAGTCAACAAATAAACCTTTCTGTTGGTACAACTCACAAGTTATTAAAAAAAGATATGCAACTTTATCCATACCGTGTCACAGCAGTACAAGAATTGTTAGAAATTGATTACCCACGTAGACTACAGTTTTGTAATTGGTTTGTAAATATGAACAATAATGGAGAACTTTCGCAAAGAGTCATCTTTACTGATGAAGCATGGTTTTATAAAACGGGATAACTACATTCACAAAATACAAGAATTTGGAGTAGTGAAAATCCACATGTAATTAATGAAGAACGCTACATCCAGAGAAAATTGGTGTTTGGGCAGCGATAAGCCAAAGGCGAATCATTGGACCAATATTTTTTCAGGGAACGTTCACTGCTCAAAGGTACCGTACGGAAATTTTACAACCATTTGTCAATCAGTTGCATGATGATGAACTTCAAAAGGTAAGGTTTACCTTACCTTAAAAACTGAAGATGGCAACTTAGTTGCCGATATACGTATATAGTATTTATTGATATATATTGTGGTTAGGGTGTTTTTCTTATTTCTGTTTCAGATTACAAGCCACAGTCTCCACCAATTTCGGATTTATTTGTATGTATGAAACTGTCAAAATAGCCGACTTCGTAGGTTAAGTAGTAAATTTTAATTTACGACATACTTCCAAATGTTCTCAGTAAATCACATGCTACTAGATTGATTTTTCAAATGAACACTTGTTACTAAAATTAATTATCGGAATAACATCATTTTTTCGAAGTTTTCATAAGTATTCATTTCAAAATTAAGCGAGAATTGGCAAAATGTTTTTTTTTAGTTCCCGAAAATATAAAACAACTGTAGCGTAATTTATACACTGAAATGTACACGAGGATTCACATTAATAATCGATAATTTTTAAAGATCCTTCTAACATATTGACTAATTGAAAATCATAAAATTATAAAAACCAATGGCATTTCATATTTACATTTGCTGGACGCCTTCCTCATGCTACAGGAAATAATTATTCTCAATGTGTGAATTCAAGTAAAACGAAATTTCAAGTCTAAATGCTGAATGAGTCACCAACCACATACGCATATGAATGACCAATTGCAATTAGTAAAAATTAGCATTCTAATAGAAAATTTTTATAAAGTACTTAAAACATAAAATATCTCACATTGTTATTCATATATTGTACGACTAGTAATGCACTAGTAAATACAAAATTAAAAAAAAAAATACTTCAACCATATGCGCTGTTTATTGCCACGACTAAATGACATCTGTTAAGTTAAATATAAAATTAAACAAGAAAGAAAAGTTTGTAATATTTACAAAGAAGATATAACAGTATCGAGAAAATAATACTAACAATGGTACATGCGTGTGACATTACAGAAGGGTTTCACTATAATTAATTATTTTAGAGAAAAACATAGTACCTTTGTTTCGGAACATACACTGCATTTTGTAAGTTTGCAGAAACAAGATATTAATTATGAATTCTGTTATGGTATATAACTTTCGTATTTATAAATATTTTTTTGTTATATTTAATATAATTACTCAATACACGATTTAAAAAAATATATATTATCGTTTAATATATAAATTTACAAACAAATTGATAAATGTTATGATTAATAACAACTTAGAAATCGACAACAAAGTCAAAATATTTATACTCGACCAGTAGATTAGGCAAGTTTTTTAAACGGGTTGTTAAGTGTTAATAAAGGGGGCGTGTCTCACGCGTGGAAGGCGACCATAGGTACTTAATGTAAGATTACACTCGTTCGATTTAAATGTCGAATCGAATTTTTTTTTAATTAATTTGTCATAAGTAGACTCGGTAAAGAGGGACAATTTCCAGTGCAGTGCCGAGAGCAATGTACAGAGAGAAGCGCGCGGCACGGAAACTCAAACGTCCGTATCAAAACACACTTGTAGCGAACAATTAACATTTGATATAGGTGTTTATTATATTTAATCTACCGTTCACTTTGCTAGACGAAAAAGCATGTCTCCTTCCGGAGCAAGTATTCGGATTGTACATTACCAAGTCGGACATCGATAAGAAACGTTATGCCATATGCTCGTGACTATGTTGAAAGAAGAATTGCAGCAGAATTGAGAGATAAAAAATTGTGGTTATGTGTGGACGAAACAACCGATCGGCAAAAAAATTCTGTTGAGAATGTGATGGTACGTACAATGGAAGAATTTGAACCGTCATCCTCTACCTTACTTGCCAAAAGAGTTGCAAAATGTACTGGCGATTAAATTGTGTGAAAAGTGGGGTTGAGTGCATTGAACGAATTTCAAGTTTCAACAAACCATCTTTTAATGTTTGTGAGTGACGGCGTCGCTAACATGTTTTCCTTAGGCCGATCTCTTAAAGAAGAGAGTGGCAATTTCTTACATGTAACATGTAAAATCCATGCTTTAAACCTTGTGGCGCAATTGTTATCCACGAGTAAATGCTTTAATAGCTCATACGAAGGCAGCGTTTCTAAAGTCCCCAAAACGTACAAAAAAAATTCACGAACTGTGTCCTAAAGTGTCTATACCACCACAGCCGATTACTACGCGTTGGGGAACATGGTTAGAGGCTGCGTTTTACTATTGAACATTTTGATGATGTAAAGAACGTAGTTTTACAATTTGATCCGAGACACGCTAAAGCTATCCAGAAAAGATAGAAAATGTTTCCAGTCACGTAAAAAGTGATTTAGAAACTATACGCAAGAACTACTATGGACTAGCGGAGGGAATTGAAAAATTACAAAATGATTCGATGTCGTTTGTGGATTCCCCTCTTCGTTGTTCTCCGCACTGCAGTGAAACTTGCCCCTCTTTGCTGACTCTAGTCATAAGATACAAATGTATCCTTTGAATATGTTCTACTAAACTGTCGTACAGACAATTTTATTGTAAGAGAAATACGTTTTTTTCGGACACTCTATTGAAAATACTAACAAAAGAACTATGTTTTAGTTCCCGGATGAAGTATGTTACAATATTCTTCCGGGCCTTGATTCGCGTTTGGATTTAGTTCTAAGCCGAACCGTTGTGTTAACGTTTCAACGAGCTTCCTCTTTTTTCGAAAACCTGTTCTAGTGGAAAATGTTTTCACTAGAACACGCTCTAGAAAAAGATGAGGGAGAGCTCATCAAAGCGTCGAGACATCAGCTTTAAACCTGGATCAAGACGTAAACGATGATTTTGTAAGAGAAGTGTAGATATCTCACCTATTTCTTTCTTGGTCTCCTTTCGTAAGTAAAGCGTTGGTCAAAATTGACGATAAAGACAGCCTAACATAAGCCGTGGTGGAATATAAATTGACCCGTCATCCAAAAATTTTTATTTTGAAATGCTACGATACACAAAAACGGTAAACCTAACAAACAGCTCCATTATGGCTGTTAAAATGGCATCCCCACAGTCTAAGATTCGGATATAAGTAAAAGTCACTTTAAGCCCTGTCGATGCTATATGCTGGTGGTCTGACTGAATAAAGTCAAAATCGTGACAGTCTAAGTCTATTATCAGTGTTTAGGTTAGACTTAATTTTCCTTTGTTTTTCTTGATTGCCATACGCACTCATGTAATTTGTTAGCAATAATAATATAAGTACTGCTGAATATCCTAAAAACCTTCCTCTCCACAAAAAAACCGCTTAAAAGAAAAGGCAGAAGAAGATCGAGAAACCACATGTCAGGACATTAGATCGGCAGAAGTGAGACGGTACACACACAGGACTCACCACTGGTTTATAACGCAGGACCTCTGCTGCAGGAACATTGACTACACGTTCAAAAATAGTGCATTTTTGAACGTGTAGTCGATGTTCCTGCAGCAGAGGTTCTGCGTTATAAACCAGTGGTAAGTCCTGCATTCCATCCATCTCATTTATTTTTTATTTTGAACCACCTTAATACAGTCCACTTCAATCTTACACGAACAATCAGTATTACTTTGCAATCTTAGTAAACGAACGACTGCAAAATTTCTTCTTTATTAGTTTCAAAAGGTTATGTTGCCTCCGATCAACATTTCTAGAAGGCGATCGAGTCTTGCATCATCTTCAAGAAATGTTTGCCTGTTTGCGCACTCTTTCACAGTAGTGAGAAAAGAAATACGTTCACTTGCGGCTGTTGTGACAATTACTAAAACTACCATCAAACACGGAAACGGAAACATAATGGCTTGAAACTGACAATCACAGAGTCTCAAATATTTAAGAAAAAAAAACAAATTATTGCATAATGACTGAGATCAATTTGTCATACGATAATGACTCGAAACACGCCCTAAAAAATATTTAAATCAAAAGCTAGATAATGAAATTTTAATAAATTTAAAAGTAATTTAAAAACAATAAATCTTCGAAATGTTAATGTATTCATTAAACTCGCTTCCAAACCGCCACAGGGAACAATCTTTCCTCTTGAGAAAAATTACTCTTCGCTCTCTACATGCGTTTTTTAAATTGTGACTACGTCAATGTCATTCTGGGCCCTCATTGTTTATATGGTATATACGAACGACTAGTCCAAGTGTTATAGTTAATTGGTTCTTAGGAAGATAGTCTCTGTTTATATTGTTGTTTACAGTCATTCATAATGTGCTTATTAACCAGGAGATCCAGGTGATTTCAGGGTATCTAGCTTTTTATGCTAGTTCATTTAGCGTTATGCTACGGACGCGAACTAACTCTACACGAAATGCTAATAATATGCGGTAGAAATTAACGGACAGGTTACAAGCAATACAACATAAATTACTATTATTCTCACAGATTATGAGAAGTTTAAAACTCTAGCATTACTTAAAAATTAACTATTTCATAGTGATCCCATATTTTTGTCGATGTCAGGGAAAATTTTAACCTATCTGTAGAGATGGCAAATTCGACACACATGCCAGTGGCGTACGCATATGCAATTTCAATGAATTTACACACTGTATTCTACATTGGGCGGTTAAGCGAGCTCAACTCACCCATCGTGGCATATTTATACACGACACGACTGCATACTAATTTGCAATTCAAGGTGCGTTCCATTTGCTCGGCTAGCTGCCGATATCAAACCCGTTAACGTCCGAATATCTCCGGCTATGTATGTGGCATTAATATGCCATCTCTATCTGCATATTTTAAATATTTTTTTAAAATAAAAAAATTACAAGAAAACTTTAATAGTAGAAATAAAATTAAATCAATATAACTTTGGAAAAGATCTCGTTTCATTCGTTTTGTAATACTGCAATTCCACCTTTATAAGGAGCAAACTATATGTAAGGCTGTAGAATAGAAAATTATTAATATTTTAATTAATTAAATAATTAATAATTAAAGCACAAATTCAGTGTATACACAAAGAGGTTAAAGTAAAGAAAATGCTTCCCAAAAAACAAAAAAAAACAACAAAAAAGGTGATCGATTGCATCACCTAATAGACATACATAATCTTCAACAAGCAATAAGCAGATTAATTATAGTGCAACCCTTGTAACTAAAAACTTTAAAAAAATTGCTAACAATGCATTTCAGAAAAAGCACATCCAAAATAAATGTTAATATTAATTTGTCATTCCGTACAAATAAATGTTAGTAAATAATAAAATAAAAGAAATGAAAATTAACAAAAGACTTACTGTGCTAAGAAATTCATAAGGAATTGTGGTGTAGTATTATCTGGCCTTATTGGTGGACTAAGAACATAACCAGCCAAGTGGTTAAAATTAGGATTTTTATAATGACTACCATCGCAACCCAAACCGGCTACTAAAGTTTCACCGATTACATCAATACCTTTTTCACGGGCTTGTTTTACAATAAATCCAGCAGATTTGCTCATTACATGCACTATATACAATGGACTATCTACCTATAAAAACCACTCATATAAATTAACATATTTAATTAAAAAAAAAGAAAGGAAAAATAAAATATGTATTTATAAATGTTTTCATAATTAAAATTATATTAATTTAATTTTAATAGTAGATTTTCACATATCACATCTATTATCTTTCCAATAGTTAACTAGCGACTAACTTATTCATTTTAAATTTACGCGCGAGTTAGTTCGATCACGGGCAAACACAAATACATACATATTTATGCGTTTTCAATAGCATTAGGTAATTAAATGATATTAAATTATCACTCGTAGAATTCGTGTAGATATCGTATACATTGTCTATTACTGTCCTATAGCCTGGTAACGGTTTTTGATGACGTACGATGTAAGATACTGCACGAATGAGACTGCTCTCCGTTTAAGCTTTCATATACCGTATGCACAACGTCGAGCGATCGATGGATATATAAGTAATAACTGGCCAACTGCAAGTGGGAGGGGCTACATACGTTAAACTCCTACTCCTGTGGTGAACTAAGCAAGCGTTATGGTTGTTTATTAATAAATGATGTATCAAAATAAATATTCCAAATTAATAACTAATTGTTTAACAAACTACAAAATTATTTGTAGTATATTATTTATGGTTAATGTACGAATTTGGATATTTTATCCGACTACACCGTTGCTTTTCGCACTATTAGTCATATGCCGGCTGTCAACGTCCCTACAATAACGGATACTTTTGTTTATGTCTCTTCGGCCATAATACTTTAAATTTAACATTTCAATTTAAATAAAATGATATAATATAGTTGAAAGTATCATAAAATACAATCCGCCGTAAAGTGCAGAGTTTTTGTTTACTGCATAATAATAATTCTTACCGGCGAAGAATCAGATATTTTCATCGCTAAATATTCAATGATAAGTTTCATCATAGCTTCGTGTCTTGAACTTAAAAAATTCTTATTCAAATGAAAACACATAAATAATATAAAATTATGAAACAAAACCGTAACTATTATTGAAAAAAATTAAAATAAAAAGTATTCTGTAATAGCATAAAATTTGAAAACAATAACGATTCTTGCAAGAATATAAATAAAGTGTTTACCAGTATAAATAAATGGTTTCCTTAAATAAACTACCTATAAAATATTAAATTTAACTAAAATACCTTTATTGGTAATAAATATTAATTATTAAATAAAAGAACATTCTAAAAAGAAAAACTAATTATTTAGTAAATGCTCAAATAAACCACCCTCTTGAGCCGAGCAGTAACCCAATCGGTTATAAAAATTACGACGGACATTTGTTAGCATTTCCGGAGTGACTACTACTAACTTCAATGATTTGCGCTCGGGAATTCCCGACGATTATTATTATACCTACAGCAACTATACGTACTCTACCTACGGATGACAAGGAGCAACTGAATCACCAGTCGTATAGCGTTCGATGATTATACAAAATAACCTACTTAGTGCGCAAGCTTGTTTTCCGATTCAATATATTCGCCTTGCTTGAACACTATGAGCGACTGATAGGAATATTCAATGTGTTAGAGAGAGATTATTTGATTCGTACTTAGATCGTATGTAGAATGTGTTGGATAAAGAAATGTCGCGTATGGAACGCCCGTACAGTTAGACAGTAGAACAGATTGAATATACTCACTCAACCCTAACCACATAAACTCGCTATTCGTCTTCGTCTTACTACATTGTGGTAGATCAATCACTCCCCGGCGTTCATACGGTATATGTACAGAGAAACAATTAGCTGCAACCGAAATCGTTCGAAGCAATCTCATCCGTGCAGCAGCTTACATCGTACGTCATCAAGAACCGCCGCTGCTGTAGTCAGCCGATGTTACACGAAATCAGCGTTTCCGGGTGTACACAGCACACACGACAAACAAGCGTTAGACGCCCTTGCAATGCTTATTGACATGGATGAGTGTAAAATTTTCTCTAGGCGCAGAGAAAAACTAAATACTGTAATAATATACCGTAAATTCTCTTCAAGAAAAATAACCGAATAATTTTATTAGAACCATTATCTAACTGAAAAGCGCAATTGCCTAATCTATCGACAAAATTTCTGCGAACATTCCGACAATTTCTGAGGTAATATATTTCGGATGCAATGATCAATGTTCGCAGTTAAATCAGCGGTAGTACTAGCATTGCTGTTCTGAACACCATAAAAGGACGATTTTATATAAGCCCACCAGGAAAAATCGTTTGGAACTAAATCAAGCGACCTTGTAGGTCAACGAATAGCGCTCCCGTCTGGTATCAAGTATACTGTTTAAATATTGTCGCACAATTGCGCGATTATAAACAGGAGTTTAAATTTCTTCTTCAATGACAAAGGGTCTCTTAAAAAATTTGTCCAAACCTTTTGCGGATATTGCATTCGTGCGTCATAAATCATATGTTTATTTTCCTTATACCAATACCGCACAATAGCAGAATTATGATACGGAAAAAACGAAATTCGGGGAGTACATCGCGGAAATGATTTCCTCGATTTAAACAGAGCCACTTTCACAAAAACGATTCAAAACCATTGAACCTTTATGAAGATCGTCTGCACGCTTTCATTCAAATTGGATTGTAACCAATTGACAATAATACATTTTCATGCACAAAATTCAAAAACTGGGTGTTTAATTGCCGTAGCTCTTGAGCAAAAACAACAGGAAAGAGCGTGTTAAGATTTGTGCGGCTTTGTCAGATCATCATCAACATCAATCGTTTTTATCCTACATTGTTACTGGTGGCGAAAAATATTGCCTTCGTGTTCATATCAAGACCATAAAAGACAACTCTCCGAACAAAAGCTGATAGGGACAGATGCGCGTAAACTGATGTTGGGAATCTGGGGAACAAAGAAGGCGTATTCTACTATGAATGCATCCGAGGAATGTAACTATCACTGCTGAGATTTACTATCAATAACCTCATCTGCTTGAGGCTACAATTCAAGAAAAAGAACAGAAAGACATCATAAAGTCATTTTGCAGCAACTATTCAAAACTTGATTGGACATCCGTATTATTCTCCAAATCCCGCTCAGTCAAATTCCTATCTCTTTCACTCTCTGTCAAAGAACCTTTGATTTTTGTCAAGATTTCTTAACTAGTTATTCTTCGTTAAAGCAATTTAATTTTTAAGATGGGGGTTGTAAGTTAAAAAAAACGAGTAAATTTAAAGAATTAATCAAGGTTTTTATTATTTCAGATTTCATTTAGTTCAAAAAAGTTTTGCATTCAACATTTTCATCAAAAGATAAATAAATTTGATTACCTATTGCATTCAATTCTGGTAATTTAGATGTCGTTATTTCTGACTTATAAAAACGACAAACTTTAATTTAATTTCGCAATATCCACGTTATTTATATTCCATTATAATAACGGATCGGCAAACATTGATAAATATGTAAACATGTAAATTTTTATCAAGGTTAATTATGAAAATAAAAACAATATTCAAAATTTATCAAACAAATACAGTTTATAAATTATAAGTGTATTATTATTATTATTACAAGAAAAATATTTAATTTAGAAAAAAAATCCAATATTTCATATTTTGGTTAAAATAAATGTGCAAATAAATAAATTAATATTCAAGTATCTTCTAACTTGATAGTATGACATCAAAATATAAAACAAAACTGAATCTTGTACAATACAAGTTAGAATTAATTTATTTTTCGATACATCTATTTGTTTCATTATTTTGAAAGTTTCAATTTAAAAAATTAAATGTTCCTCATTAATTTTTAATCTCCAAGTCCTAATAATTAATAATAACAGTGTAAAGTACTACAGAGACAAGTAATAAAGTAACAATTATGAAATTTGTAATGTAAGATCGTAGATAGGGAATTATAAAAATGAAATATACTGAAACACAGACAATAATTTAGTCCATTATATTAAAGCATATATAGAACATATAAAATAATAAGCTCAAATATATTAAGTAAAGTGCAAAAAACATACATAGCTCAAAAATGCTTACATAACAGAAGTGCTCATATATAAGTACCTAAGCTACTAATAACATAAATACTTACTTGGTGGGCTATTGTGCATGCTCTGTTGACTGCTTCAGCTTCTACTTCCTCTGGACGAGACATCTCATGTCCTTCCGGCCCTGTGATACCCTTCTTTAATAATTTATCAACATTTTTATTTACTATATGACCATTTTCCGCATGTACTTGAGGTACAGCACCAATGTTCTTACAATGCTCAAATATAGAATACAATTCCGAATCATTAAGCATAAACGAATAAGCCATAAATGTTTTGAATGAATTTATACCATGTTGTGAGCATAATATACTCATGTCATCCTTAACTCTATCTGACCAGCTTGTAATTGCAACACGAAGACCATAATCACAACAAACTTTACTATCTGCCTTTTGTCTGTAAGAATAATAAGCATCTAAAATAGATTCCTCTTGTTTAGGAAATGCCAAATCAACTATAAATTAAAGTACACCTTTCAATTTTTTGGATGAACATTTAAAAAGTACATGTCTTACTTATCATTGTAGTACCACCAGCAATGGCTGCTTTAGTACCTTGATAAAAGTCATCGACTGATATAGAACCCATAAAATCAAATTCGAAATGAGTATGAGGATCAATACCACCAGGAAATACATATCTGCCTCTAGCATCAATAAATCTAGTACCGCCAGGAATTATCAGATTTCTTCCAATTTCTTTAATAATACCATTTTCAATGTATATATCTTCTTCTATAATATCATCTTCATTGACTATTTTACCATTTTTTATTAATAAACGATTTTGAGAACTCTGCTTAAAGAATGAAAAGTGATAAAGATGTTAATAAATTTGAGGTTTGTGTACTAATAAATCGTTTTCGAACATTGTAAAAAAAAAGGAAAGAAAATCAATATTTTAAATTATAAGCTGACAACTTGAAGGAAATCAATAATTTTTTAAATAATAATACGCAATTAAAACGCATAAACTTATACCTAATTTAATTCAAACATTGTGCTGAATTTAAATGATCCGGAAATACACTTCCTTTGCTAGATTTAAAAAACGTTATGCAATGTTCAAACAAATTCACCTGTTAAAATTTACTCCTACCTGTAAATGCATTGGTACTTTTTTGACAGGAGTACTCATATTACTTGGTTATAAATCAATTACGAGTAAAAATAGTAATTTCTATTTAGTTACACAATTATTATTATTAATAAAAATGCTTGAACACTTTCTTCGATCCTTATATTGATTTAAACTTTCAGGAAGCTTATAACAGTTATATATATATACACTCCGGCACTAGAACGAATCGGTACTACTATTACCGCACAAATCGTACTACATGCGTACTACGTAGCAAAAAATGTACCATATAGATATAGCATGGAATTGACGTATTATACTTTTAAATGCTCTATCTAACAGATACCTGAGTAACTAATATTAATTTATTAGAGTTCTTTAATTGGGGTATGAAACCTGTATGTGCGGATTTTTCAAATTTGTTTAATTTGGAACAACAGCAAATTAATGTGCTGTATTAGTGGTATTTAAAAGCAATAGCCTAAATGTAGTTTTTTTTTATTAGAGACGAAATACAAAATTATACTTCATAAAATAACATAAATTTATTTACAGGGTTCTTTTTTTAATGCTAAGATTCGGAACTCTGTAATTTAAATCGAATACTGTATGGACGAGTCTATTATCTATTTATTATTAAATCATATTCAAAAGTTCTATTTTTGTTGAAAATCGCTTATAATTTCAATTTAATTCTTTTTTACTTTGCGATTTTTATCAGAAAAATGCAATATAATATAACAGTTTATATTATCCCACGAACACGCCACACGTAACCTACTTGCATATATTTAATTTTATTTTTGAAAAGCCGTTGTTTTCATGTCATTACGATATAATGAAATTCCACGCACGTTCCTATTAACAGTATGATAAACACGATGTAAGAATATTTTAATAAACTTTAAGCTGAGGATAAGCATCAGATAATAAAACAAACTCTGGAAAAGTAGAAAAAATGTATTTTACATAGTTCTTTGTATCACATATTAATAAAATAATACTGTTAAAGCATTTTACTTTAAGCAATATCACATGTAATTAACATAATATAAATAAGGACACTTACATTATTGTACAAAAATATTAATTCTTTACACTTTTATTAAGACATTACAATGATAATTTGATATAAAGTAACAACTTTTTAGGAAATTGAAATTTAGTTGAAATGTACTTGTATTAATAATTAATTTAATACAGTTATGTATATGTATTTAGTAATCTTTAAAAAAATCAAATATTATTGATACTATTCAAATTCGAGCCAAATCCACACTTGCAATTATAATAAACAAACGAGGATTATATCAGTACTTTTATTTCTAGGTTTTAATAGAAATTTGTGCTTAAAAATAAATGTCAGTTTTTTGTATCCAGTGTTTCTGGGAGCTATAGAAATTAAAGTATATTTTTTTAATTTTATGAATGATTTTTATAATTGTTACTTGTGTTTAATAATGTCCAGGATGAATGAATTGCAGAAATAAGCAAAATTATATTTTTAAGTACTCAAGTTGGAATCGCAAATCTTTTTTTATTTTTGTCACCTGTAATAAAAGTACAATACAACTTCTTTTGTTGTTTCATTTAAAATTAGAAAGTGCTAAATACATAACCACATAGTTGTATATAATAAATAAATATGTATTTATTAGACTTATAGTTACTAGATGTTAACAGAACCCGTAATATAAAAATGTTTATTCACACGAACAAACAGAACTAGTATTCGAATTTCTTAAAAGTAAATAATATTTGATTATCAATATTTTCTTGGCAATTAGAACATATAGCAGATGAAAATAATTATGTGGTAATATCTTAACTTGCAAAGAATAAATATGTGTTTCATTTGAAACATTTAAAATTTCAAATGCATATGTACATAAAATGGACGGATTAAATATATTAATACACGTTTCTCTTAAATAATCCTTAGTACGTATAAAATTAATCTCATATTATATATAATTTTAATCGTTAGTTCAAAGATAGAAATCTGAGCAATTTTTGTTAATTATTTAAATAGCAAGGATTATTTATGAGTTATCCTTTCCAAACATTAAGATTTTCCTAGATAATTTGCAAAGTGAAATGGGTTGCAGTTATGAATTGTTAGAAGGTTTTGGAAAATTATTATTCTCATTGAAAGTTAATCAATGGTCAAAAGTTTTTGTATTTTTTATGGATACACACAATTTAAATTAGTTTCTGTCTCTTATTTTGAAATATAAACATGAGAAAGTTTGTGAATTTTCATTCTGTGGTTAACTTATTTCAATTACTTTTTAGATTTATTCAACTGAAAATATATATCACATATTCTCAATTAAATTGTTAATAATTTCTAAACATCATATGAACTTATGTAAAAATATAATAAAGGTAAAAGAAAGTTCACACTTGGTTATTTGTTTCACTGCAATTTTATTTACAAAATACGCTTGGACAAATTTGTTTCGAACTTCACAGTTCATTCTCAACTGAACAAGAAAAGTTTACTTAAAATACGAATAGATAATTTGAGTAAGGTGGGAGTAACACTGTGAAACATATACGTGAGTTATGTATTATGGGGGTTTTCCTAGTAATTAACGAGAAACAGCCTTAATAATAGGGGAGATTACGAACTCTGTTTGTTCATTTACTATATTTAATGATTTGTTTATTGCTTTAGATATTTCCATGATTTCTAAAAAGTCTAATCGTTTACTTTTATTTGCAGATATTTCCATGATTTCTAAAAAGTCTAATCGTTTACTTTTATTTGCAGATTGTAAAATTTCAAAATTATTTAATGATACCATGTGTTGTTCATTTATACAATGCTCGGATATACCTGAACATTTCTTGGAATATAAAATTGCTTTCCTATGTTCTTCTATTCGTGTGCGAAAACATCTTCCAGTTTGACCTATATAGAAAGCATCACAGTCTAAACAATTTAATTTATAAACGCCACATTTATCTGCTTTTTGAATTATATCCTTATTATTTGTCCAAAGTTTACCTAAATTTAAGTAAACTTTTCTTGTTCAGTTGAGAATGAACTGTGAAGTTCGAAACAAATTTGTCCAAGCGTATTTTGTAAATAAAATTGCAGTGAAACAAATAACCAAGTGTGAACTTTCTTTTACCTTTATCATTTAATATGTTTCACCAAGTGCCTAGCGAGACTTCAATCAATTATATTAAAAATATAAACAAAGCAACTTTAACTCGCTCAAATAATTCAACGAAAATTCTTTGTCGTGTGTCATTTATTAATCTCAACGTTTCTTCAACTGTGCTGTTAAGCTCTGTGAATTGTTAATAGACATCTGGCAGGGTAGGAAAGGCTTAGTATACTAAAGAGTGTCATTTATATCTAATTTACTTAAATTATTTAAATTTTAATTATCGGCAAGAATAGTGATGTAATAGTTTTGAGAATATACAATCAAAATAAAATTCTAATTGTAAATATGCTATTAATTGCTAACGATAAATACTTATTAATACATATTTACATTACGTTTGACTAGAATAATTAATATACTCAAATAGAATACACAATATGCTCCATTTTAACTACAAATACTACCAATGAATACCCTTTCAGCGAATTCGTAACATATAAGTAAAGTTCAGTAAATTACCGGTGATCCGAATTGGTGAAGACGTAGCCTGAAATCTGTAACACACAGAAACAGTAAAAATTCCTAACCACAATACATTAATAAATCATTGTCAACTAAGTTGCCATCTTCAATAGAACAATCTAAAAAAGATAGTGTTAAACGTAGCGTCTTTGACTAAGGCACAACCTTTAAAGATATGCTCCTCACAAAATCGCCAGTGGGATAAGTCTTTTTTTAAAGATTGTTCAACTTAAGATGACAACTTAATTGCAGAAGTAAGTAGAGTTTATTAATTTAATTGTGGTTAGGTATTTTTCCTGTTTCTATTTCAGTAAATTACAATTCAAAACGAGAATGTTGCACAGAGGTTATCATGGTTTGGGAATGTTTACAAAAAGATTCGATGTGTTCAACGTGAAAAATTGTTACAAAATCGATAATATAAGATTTATTGAATGTTAATTTCGTTTTGCAACGAAATAATTTTGACCTATCACAAAGTCCCAATCAGGTACAGTAAATTCCACGGGAGAGATGCAACAGAGTCAGAAAGCTGTACGTAATCTTTATAAAAACCAAAGAGGGACATTTTAATGTATTCAATATTTAAATTGAATGTATCTATTAACTGTACGTATTCTTATAGTTTATTTTATATATATTTTAGAAATATACATTTAGTTTTTGCATTTGCTGACGCTTTTCTTATATTTACAAATTTTTAAGTGTGTTTGAACTTGTCGAACTTAAAAGATGACAAATTCGTTCATATTTTATTTTATGCTGTTCTTAACATTTGATAGTATTATACAGTTAAAACAAAGCATACTTAAAAATTGAAATAAAGAGCTTGGTCTCTATCCTAATAGTACTGGTAAATTTAGAATATTTATTCTGTTTCCGTGTATAAATGACATTTAATCCTTAAAATATCTAACGATATAATGTGTTGTAACACATTGAAGGGGATTTTCTTGCGAAAATGGCTATATGTTTTTTAATAAAATGTTAACGTTTCAAACATTTAAGGTTTTCTATTAAACAATTAACTTTTAAACTAAATCATGCGACAGAAACTTAGGGGCAACTTATTGAAAACCAAATTTGGGTTATACGTGCTCATACTATGTATAATCTCTAAATCTTAAAAAGAACCATTTGTATACGTTGGTATTGATCAATGCATAATGCCCTGTTATATAAATATTACATAATCTACCTCAAAATTATGTTGAAAATGTATATAAAAATATCGGAAACAAGATTATTGTGATTAACAAAAATGAAGGAGGAAATATACTACAAATTTGATTTATTTAATTCACTTTTCTAAAGAATTACAACACGCCTGAGGTTTTGTCGCACAATATAACATAAAGAATTTGATAACTTCATTTTTAAATAGTTGGATATGCTATCGAAAAAAAAAGGAAATCATTCGAATTAAGTAAATATCGAATTTATATTGAGATTTTACTATTTTTGTTTTATTTAGGGAAAAATCTAAATAGCAACCCCTTTAAATAGCCACCAAATACAGAAAGCCATAAAGAAGATATGATGCGAACTGAATCCTAAGAGTTCCCATTTCACCAGAGTATCATATATAGATCTGTTTGTACTTATAATATTCATAACTGCCCCCAAATATGTCAAATGTACAACATTAGAAATCATAAATATTAAGTTAATGAATAATGTTATTGGATGGTATTTTTTAAAACGGTGTTCACAATTGCTACATGGTCTTATTTTTACGCAAGCACTGAATATTCTGCTGGCAAACATTTGACTGATGGCTTGCACATACGAAAATCCACCTAAACTTAGTAATACCAGTCCGATTTGGATGTTCATCCCATGCAGTAGAGCAGAGAAAAAATATGTTAAAAATATTGCTAAAGCACTGCTGTATGGTAAGTACACAATGTAAATATCTGTAACAAAACATATATACAACAAAACTGAAAAAGCTAATCTAATTTTTGCTTAATCTGATATACTGTCTGGGATTATTTTGTAAAATGAGTATTTCAGTTATTGGATATCTAAATTGTGTAATGTATCAGAATAATTGAAACACACGTGAGTAGGTACCCCACCAGTTTTGTATAATACAAAGGTATTTTTAATAATATAAAATATTATTAAAAATCTGGTGTGAAGAACACAAATGCAGGTTCACTTCTGCGCTCGGTCTGGATAATTACGGTGATAGGGCGAGGTGGTTCTTTTCTGTGAATGTGTCTGGAAATATCCTTTCTCCAGCAGGGGCGTACCGATGAGCTTGTAGAAAAGCGAAATACGTATCTACGTCTCTGGGGATAGGATATATTCGGACACGTTCACAGAAAATATTAATAGTGAACCTGCATTTGTGTTCTTCTCACCAGATTTTTAATAATATTTTATATTATTAAAAATACCTTTGTATTATACAAAACTGGTGGGGTTTACCTACTCATGTATGTTTCAATTATTCTGATACATTACACATGCGGTTAAGCCGTAGTATGAGTGAAGGCACAAACAAAATGCAGTTTTCTAGAGAGTTGGCTGTGCTAACCTTTGGAAGGGCGTCGTTACTTCACATTAATTATGTGGACGGTATGCGAGGTACTTCGGCTGTCTGACAACAGGTAGCGCCGAATTTACTTCTGCGCTCGGTCTGGATAATTACGGTGATAGGGCGAGGTGGTTCTTTTCTGTGAATGTGTCTGGAAATATCCTTTCTCCAGCAGGGGCGTACCGATGAGCTTGTAGAAAAGCGAAATACGTATCTACGTCTCTGGGGATAGGATATATTCGGACACGTCCACAGAAAATATTAATAGTGAACCTGCATTTGTGTTCTTCTCACCAGATTTTTAATAATATTTTATATTATTAAAAATACCTTTGTATTATACAAAACTGGTGGGGTTTACCTACTCATGTATGTTTCAATTATTCTGATACATTACACATGCGGTTAAGCCGTAGTATGAGTGAAGGCACAAACAAAATGCAGTTTTCTAGAGAGTTGGCTGTGCTAACCTTTGGAAGGGCGTCGTTACTTCACATTAATTATGTGGACGGTATGCGAGGTACTTCGGCTGTCTGACAACAGGTAGCGCCGAATTTACTTCTGCGCTCGGTCTGGATAATTACGGTGATAGGGCGAGGTGGTTCTTTTCTGTGAATGTGTCTGGAAATATCCTTTCTCCAGCAGGGGCGTACCGATGAGCTTGTAGAAAAGCGAAATACGTATCTACGTCTCTGGGGATAGGATATATTCGGACACGTCCACAGAAAATATTAATAGTGAACCTGCATTTGTGTTCTTCTCACCAGATTTTTAATAATATTTTATATTATTAAAAATACCTTTGTATTATACAAAACTGGTGGGGTTTACCTACTCATGTATGTTTCAATTATTCTGATACATTACACATGCGGTTAAGCCGTAGTATGAGTGAAGGCACAAACAAAATGCAGTTTTCTAGAGAGTTGGCTGTGCTAACCTTTGGAAGGGCGTCGTTACTTCACATTAATTATGTGGACGGTATGCGAGGTACTTCGGCTGTCTGACAACAGGTAGCGCCGAATTTACTTCTGCGCTCGGTCTGGATAATTACGGTGATAGGGCGAGGTGGTTCTTTTCTGTGAATGTGTCTGGAAATATCCTTTCTCCAGCAGGGGCGTACCGATGAGCTTGTAGAAAAGCGAAATACGTATCTACGTCTCTGGGGATAGGATATATTCGGACACGTTCACAGAAAATATTAATAGTGAACCTGCATTTGTGTTCTTCTCACCAGATTTTTAATAATATTTTATATTATTAAAAATACCTTTGTATTATACAAACCTGGTGGGGTTTACCTACTCATGTATGTTTCAATTATTCTGATACATTACACATGCGGTTAAGCCGTAGTATGAGTGAAGTCACAAACAAAATGCAGTTTTCTAGAGAGTTGGCTGTGCTAACCTTTGGAAGGGCGTCGTTACTTCACATTAATTATGTGGACGGTATGCGAGGTACTTCGGCTGTCTGACAACAGGTAGCGCCGAATTTACTTCTGCGCTCGGTCTGGATAATTACGGTGATAGGGCGAGGTGGTTCTTTTCTGTGAATGTGTCTGGAAATATCCTTTCTCAAGCAGGGGCGTACCGATGAGCTTGTAGAAAAGCGAAATACGTATCTACGTCTCTGGGGATAGGATATATTCGGACACGTTCACAGAAAATATTAATAGTGAACCTGCATTTGTGTTCTTCACACCAGATTTTTAATATTTTATATTATTAAAAATATTTAAATTGTGTTCCTAGAAGTGTTGAATATACGTCATCAAACCCAGGATATAACACTCTGCGAGTTATTTTTTAACTTGAAACTTTCAAATATCTCGAAAAATAAACAGTCCATGTAAAAATGTCCAGGTTTAAAATTTAATAATTCAATGCATGAAATACATTAGTGCTAGAATTAGTTCCTCTATCTCCCACCGTGTAGGTGTGGCGGGGATAACTTTGAAATCTCAAATAGGAACCTGTATATTTGATTACAGATTCGAATTTTACTGGAAAAAGTTATGTAGAATTTGTCTGAGAAAATAATGAAGTCGCTCTATTTACTGCAGTAGCTGTTAATCCTCATGTTAGCACAAGAGAAATAGCTCGCGATTCTAGATTGTCACACACCAGTGCTTGGAAAATTTTAAAACGTCATAAATATCATGTGTTCTTCATGGCGTTGATTTCCGAAATCGGGTAATCTTTTGTCAGTGGGATGTAAACAATTGCAACAAAACCTCAATTTATTTCATTACGTGTTGTTCTCCGACGAGGCATTTTTGACAAACCACCTAATGGTTAATCGACGGAATACACATTACTGGTGTTGAAAATCCGCATTAGCTTCGCCAAATTGGACACCAGCACCTTTGGACTGTCAACGAGATGTGAAATAATTTGGAACAAAGTCATCGGCCCCAACATTATTAAAAGCCACTTGAATGGTGAAATGCACTGAGACATTTTGGTAAATAAACTGCCAGAACTACTTGAAGACGTTAGCTTAGAAATGCGACAGAACATATGGTTGTCCAACAAACTATTCGGTGCTAGCACGTTAAGTACTTGATTGTAATTTCAATGGTCGCTGTATCAGTAAATTAGCCTGCTAGATCACCAGATTTCCTTTTATAGGGTTATTTCAAATGTAAAGTATACAATCAAGTACCAATAATAATACGTGAAAATATGATTAAGCGAATAAGAAATGCTTGTTGAACTTCAAGACGATATACTTCTGTTGTCTATACCCATTTGAAATGCGGATCAATAAGTGCATTGAAGTCGAAGCACTTACGTTAATTGAAAGATGACGAGGTAAAGGGAAATCTAGCACTCTGATAAGTAAGAGGCGAAAGGGACATAGTCCATTATAAGCGGATTATACTGTAATATTCTAATTATAAATTCCAAAATTAAAGTTGGTCAAAACTGTGCTTTTCGATCCCTTAACCATTTGTAATGTTTTCCAATTTCATTAATTAGTCTACTATTGCATGCTTGTTAGGTGATGATGTTAGCATAGTTTATATAAATTTGTGATCGATTTAATAAAAACCTGTAACTAGGCAACTTACACATTTTCAAAAAACGATGCATTGGAACATTCCAATAAATTACAACTGTCGCTAATGATCTTGGTAACTCTACATAAAATGGATTTGTAATAATATAAGACCATTCTTCTGAGTTAATTTTGTCATTATAACCAGCGATCAACATCATTGCTTCAGCTAAATAGGAGACAAAATAATGACTTGTTCGAAAACATAAGGCTTTTTTATATGCAGAAATCCACCTGGAATAGATATTATACATTATTTTATTAAGAATTTTAACATTTTCCTTACGCATGCTCCTCTGGAATATAATAATCTGCAAAACAGTTTGATATTGATAAGAAAAAGAATGCTAATGCTGTAGTTTTTAGAATTCTGAGTAGCCATTTATAATTCTAAAATGATTCACGTTAAAATGTAAACATTATAAATTTCACCAATTTTATATTACCAATTTTGGATGGCTGGAATAAGTTTTCACATAATCATCATAAGTAGTCCATGGCCCTAACATGCAATTGGCAGGACATAATAAATACCCAGCATATTCAGAAAATAACGGTCCATTAGAGTTCCGAAAATCTGATGCAATGGATATAATTTTCATAACAGAAATCATAGCAATACCTCGGCAGCGTAACCACAAATCTACATTTGGATAATAAAATTCTCTGTAACAAAATATATTGTCTTCGAATAGATTTTTAAGATTAAATGCAGAAACACTGCCGTTCATATGAGGTGCAACAAATTCATAACTGCATATCAATTATAAATAGTCAAGAAAAATAAATTGCTTCTTAAATCAAAGAATATCATTCATTTCACAATATGTTAAAAATTAATATATATTGTGTATAGAATATTCACAAAAGTTACAGAGGTAATGTGGAATTTTAATTTACCACACAAAAATATTTGCATGGATCATTACAATTAATTTGATAAAAGTTAATTCACTTACCCATATATCAAAAAAATTACACAGGCAATTTCGGTAAGATAAATTGGATCAATTCTGCTTCCAACTTGTGTGTTTCTCAATTTGAAAGCATAGTATATCATAACATAGCCACAAAGTAAAAGGAATAAATGAATTACAATATCCAATCTCAGAAGTCCAACACAGAGAACTATTATTCCGCATATCATAGAAAAATAATGAAACACACCATATGGTAATTTACCTACAATCCACAAATGCATTAAGTATTTTATTTAACAGCTAGCTATGTACCTAATGTTCATAAAACTATTTACCACTATATACATAAGTTTAAAATCAGAAGCACACTTGGCATGCATAAAAATATTTACATACCAGAACGAATAACTAAATTGAAAATCAAATTCACAACAAAACTGATTACTAATTGATCAAATAACGAATCTATTGATGGCCCTACACAGTTTTCGACAATTTCAATGAAAGTTTCTGTTCTCTTTTCCTCATTGCTAAAACAAATTTATTTTTAACAAATTTCCATTTATTATGAATTAAATAAAAGCATTACCTCCACATATTCAAAAATTACTACCTAATCTGCTTACTTAGGAAATATTATTAGAAACAATTAGAAAACATACCGGTAACCTCCATTTATAAACAAAATGCTGCCAACTTAAACAAAAGAAGTTACAGAAACATATTTCAAGAAAGTAGAATATTCCATGATTTATTAGTCTCAATTTTGTAAATGATCGGTGCAATTATTCTTGAATATATATACACAGAATCTATTGTTTTTGTTCAATATGCCAAAATTACTTTCAACTGTAGTTTATTATTTTTTTTGCGTAAATATAGGACCACCAAACTTGGAAGAAAAAGTTTGATAGTTTTCTAGAGTATAAAAGATTTTGATTATATATCATTTTAATTTTATTATTTGTGATATAATGCGAAATTTATAAAATCATTTGTTTTTTTTTAAATTATGCATTATTGATATTTAAAGCAGCTTATTTTGATATAGAATAAGTTATTTAATTAAATTTATAGAAGAATGTTTATTCCCTATAACCACAACTTCTAAGCCCTAAGCATAAATAAAGCGGAATATAGTAACACTTCAAATTATCAATTTCTTTGCTTTTGTAAACCAAGTTTATTTTACATTTCAAAGGTATTTAACAACAGTAATGTATAAATTTTTATTATTTACTTTCTACTTAGTTTTCTTTTTACATTACTTTCATTCCGAACCAGGTAAAATATTTATAACAAACTTCACAAATATTGAAGAACGCGGTAATCAATAATCGTAGTAATCCATGGTAATCAATAAACAAGTGAGACTATTTCTGGACTATTCTGTGATTATTACGACTCTTTTTTAAAAAAAGAAGAATGTGGTAATATCAACCATAAGGGTAAACGGCAAGCGATTATATTATAGTGGCAATGTAATAAATATTTACGTTTACACTGATTTACACCAGCACCTAAACAAATGTGTTTTTGCTTTTTGTAAATACTTTAATTCGATTAATATCGTATTATTTTTATACGTTATAAGTTAAGTAAGAATAAAATGCATATAAAACAGGTAAATATGAGGTGGCCCATGAAATAGCTTTATTGTATAGTAATTTATTCCAGGTTATTATTCAAGGTTTTAAAAGTTATAGAGATCAGACTGTTGTCGAACCCTTTGATAAACGACATAATGTTGTAGTGGGTCGAAATGGATCTGGAAAAAGCAATTTTTTCTATGGTAACTATATTAAAAATATAATGCATAATTGACAGTTAACATTCTCACTTTTTGATTAGCAATTCAATTCGTTCTTAGTGATGAATTTTCACACTTACGTCTAGAACAAAGACAAGCATTATTACATGAAGGGACTGGACCAAGGGTTGTTTCAGCATATGTAGAAATCATATTTGACAATTCTGATAACAGAGTGCCAGTAAGTAAAAGTGAAGTGTTTAGCTGAATTATTGTTTTTGTGACAATATTTGATAGATTGAGAAAGATGAAATATTCCTGAGACGTGTTATTGGTGCCAAAAAAGATCAGTACTTTCTTAATAAAAAAGTAGTGCCACGTAGTGAAGTTATGAATTTGTTGGAATCAGCTGGATTTTCAAACTCAAACCCTTATTATATTGTGAAACAAGGAAAGGTAGTTGTATATTTTATTTAGATATTTTTAGTATGTATTATGTATATTGTTTTACAGATCAATCAAATGGCAACAGCTCCAGATGCACATAGATTAAAGTTGTTAAGAGAAGTAGCTGGAACTAGAGTTTATGATGAACGTCGTGATGAATCTATGGCTATTCTCAAAGAAACTGAAGGAAAACTTGAAAAAATAGAAGAATTTTTGCGTACTATTGAAGAAAGACTAAATACATTAGAAGAAGAGAAAGAGGAATTGAAGCAGTATCAACACCATGACAAAATTCGAAGAGCTTTGGAATATATCATACATGAAGTAGAACTAAATGAAAATAAAGCTAAATTGGGAGATGTAAGAGAATGTGTATATTGATTCGTCTGTTATCCGCACACATAATTGTTTTTAGTTATTGAAACAAAGAGACCAATCTGGAACTGAACAGGAGAAGTTAGCAGCAAACTTGAAAAAAGCACAAGACCTAATAAAGACACTTACACGTAAAACTAAAGAAACAAAAAAGGACTTAAGTAGTTTGAAAGAAGAAAGAGACATCTTAAATAATGATCACCAACATTTGATTAAGGAAAAGGCAAAATTAGACCTTACAATCAAGGATTTATCAGAGGAGGTGCAAGGGGATAACAAATCCAAAGAAAGAGCTGAAAGTGAATTAGCACGATTACAGCGATCAATTAAAGAAAAGGAAGCTGAACTAGAAAAGGTAATTAATTGAAATGTCAATATTAAAATAGATATTTCATAATATTTTTAGGTTAAACCCCAATATGAAGCGATGAAAAAGAAAGAAGAAGAATGTACTCGAGAACTAACGTTAAAAGAACAGAAACGCAAAGAACTGTACGCCAAACAAGGACGTGGCAGCCAATTCACTTCAAAAGAGGATCGGGATCGCTGGATTCAAAATGAATTGAAGTACGAATTGTTAATATAATAACCTTTAATTTTTTTCGAATACTTTTCATTTTTAGATCTTTAAACAAACAAATAAAAGATAAAAGGGATCACAGAGACAAGTTGATTGAAGATCTGAAAAGAGATGCTACTAAACAGGTGGAACTGAACAAAAAGATAGAGGAACAAACTCAAGAAATGGAGAGGCAAAGAGTTTGCATTGATGATCACAATAAGCAATGTTATGAACTGAAGAAAAGCAAAGATAAATATCAAACCACACGCAAGTAAGAAGTACTTAAATAATTGATTTAAAAAATGTATTTTGTTTTATTTATTTGTAAATATCGAATTTTATATGGCAATATTTTGTAATCTTTAGTGAATTATGGAGGAAAGAAAACAATATACAACAAAACTTATCGTCTCTCAAAGAAGATCTGGCAAAAGCTGATCAAGCTCTAAGATCTATGGCCGGCAAGCCGATCCTAAACGGTCGCGATAGCGTAAGAAAAGTATTGGACACCTTTACAAGTCGAGGTGGTCGAGATGCCGAAATTGCCAGGTCTTACTACGGACCTCTAATAGAGAACTTTAATTGCGATAAATCCATATACATGGCGGTGGAGGTGACTGCTGGCAATAGGCTGTTCCATCACGTTATTGAATCGGATAAAGTCGGTACGCAAATTTTGAAAGAGATGAACCGACAAAAATTACCAGGAGAAGTGACATTTATGCCACTGAATCGTTTAACAGTTCGAGATCTGGATTATCCACAAGATTCGGTAATTAAATAATTTTCCAAATTAGATTTCGTAAAAAATCTCCTACTGTTTGGTCTACTGACATTCCATTCTTATATTTTTAGGATGCTATTCCGATGGTGTCTAAATTGCGTTACGATGAAAAGTACGACAAAGCGATGAGATATTTATTCGGTAAAACATTGATATGCCGTAACTTAGATGTAGCCACCAAATTAGCCAGGAGCACAGGTCTGGATTGTGTCACATTAGACGGGGATCAAGTTTCGTCTAAAGGATCGTTAACCGGGGGCTATTTCAACCAATCACGATCACGATTAGAAATGCAAAAAACCAGAAGTGAGTTGATCGAACAGATCAAGCAGTGTGAAGAAGAACTTCGAACCTTGAGGGATGATCTGAAAAAAACGGAAGCCACCATAAACAATATAGTGTCAGAGATGCAGAAGACAGAGACGAAGAACAGTAAAGCGAAGTAAGTGATGACATTATTTTGTTTATTTTTAGATTTAATATAACTTCCATTTTAATTTCAGAGCTATCTTCGATAAAGTCAAAGGCGAAATTAGACTGATGAAAGAGGAACTTTCCAGTATTGAACGATTCAGGACACCCAAAGAAAGGTCTTTGACGCAGTGTAAATCTAGTCTAGAAGCTATGCAAAGTACAAAAGAGGGTCTGGAGTCGGAATTACATCAGGTAAAATTGGAAAACGAATGTGTTTTTATTAGTTTATTTTCTTTTTAATCGAACTGCAAAAAGAAGCGTTATATGTATGTAGGACAAACACTTAATATAAATTTAAACTAGTTGAACAAAGTTTTGCAACTTTATTTATTATTTACTAAATGTAAAAGCAATAAAATCAAATTAACAGTTCCTAATAATATAGGCCAATTACTATTGTAGGAACTACTTTCACAATTATCTGTGGCCGATCAGGCCGAAGTTGATACCTTAAATGACGACATCCAAAGACTTCAACGCGAAAACAAAGAGGCTTTCAGCATGCGTATGAAGTTGGAGGCAGAAAAAAATAAACTCGACAATTTATTGACGAACAATTTGATACGACGCAGAGATGAAGTCTTGCACGCGCTACAGGAAATATCACTGGAGGATCGTAGAAGGCAACTCATAAACTGCAAAGCGGAAATGGAAGAAATCGACAAGAAGATCGATAAGGCCAACAAGGAATCGTCAGTATTTGATACGAAAATCAAAGATATGTCTAAAAAGGTGATTGTAGTTATAAATAATACTATTAATTATTGTATTGTATTCTATACATTTATTTTTTTAATTTTTAGCTGAAATCAGAGCAGGCCGATTTAGACAAGCACAAGAAGACCGAAAAAGAGGCTCAAGATAAAATTGACGAGGATGCCAAACAATTAGAAAAATTCGCTTCTAAACAAAATCTATTAGAACAGAAGGTTGGAGAAAGTCTCGAGAAAATTACTCAATTAGGAGCGCTACCGTCACAAGAATTATATTCCCTTTACGTTAAAATGTCTTCTAGATCTGTAAGTATAGAATAAATTGTATTAATTACTTTGAGCTGACAAAGCTTTGTTTTCATTCATTCAATACTCCTTTACTTATGTTAGAGAATTTGATGTCAATGACGTTTGGTTTTTCCGAAATTAGATATTGTCATGCACCATAATTCTTATTTTTACTTTACAGCTCTTCAAAGAATTGGAAAAGACCAACAATCATCTAAAAAAATTCAGTCATGTAAACAAGAAGGCCTTAGATCAATTTATGAGTTTTTCTGATCAAAAGGAAAAACTTCAGAAAAGGAAAGAAGAATTAGACCGAGGGTAACACAGTTAATAAGCAATTTTAAAACAAAAGTGATTAATTTGTGTTTTCTTGCAGAGATGAGAAAATCAAAGAACTCCTTAATATGTTAGAACAGCGTAAAATGGAAGCTATTCAATTTACTTTCAAACAAGTCTCTAAGTATTTCTCTGAGGTATTCAAGAAACTAGTACCTACCGGCAGGGCAAAATTAGTCATGAAGACTGTAGATAACGAAGAGGGTCGTGAAATTGGTCCCGAAGACACGAATTCCGACAACTTCATCGGTATAGGTATTAAAGTGTCGTTTACGGAGTCCGACGCCGAAATGCGTGAAATGAATCAACTTTCCGGCGGTCAGAAGTCTCTCGTTGCACTGGCTTTGATATTCGCTATTCAGAAATGTGATCCCGCCCCTTTTTATCTATTCGACGAAATCGATCAAGCTCTGGACGCTCAGCACAGGAAGGCAGTGGCCGATATGATACACGAATTATCGGGCGAAGCGCAATTTATAACGACTACATTCAGACCCGAATTGTTAGAACACGCAAATAAATTCTACGGTGTTAAGTTCAGAAATAAAGTCAGCCATGTTGAATGCGTCAGCAGAGAAGTCGCTAGAGATTTCGTTGAAGATGATCAAACTCATGGTTAAAATATATTTATATTGTCGTTTATTTGTAAAAACATATAATTTAACAGTTCATGAAAAAATAAATATATATAAATAAATGTTTTATTTAACAGATTAGACAAATACTACAAACCATAACGATGTCACTTCATAATTGCACTGAGATCGTAAGATCAAAATACATGAGTGACCACGTTGTGTATATCCATGTGTACAATTCAGATGTTTTTAACATACTTATATTTTAAAATAGACCAACTGTTTAACGATGGTTAGAAATAAAATAAGTAAAGACTAACTAGTGTAACGAAAAGTATTTACAGACGATCAATTAGCCAGGTAAGAATGCTTAATACAGGGTGGCCCAAAATGACCGAAGGGGTTTGAATTCATTATAACTTCTTATTTAAGACATAATTATTATTTTTAAATTTTAAATACAGTATATTAATGGAGAATATTTTTAATTTAATTATGAAAATTATATCTCGCAAGTGGTGGCCATTTTCTGCTTCGCATATTCGTGCTCTTTCCAAAACATTTTCCATAACCTTTCGCAAAACTTCAGGTGTTATGTTGTTGATTTCGTCGCGTATATTATTTTTTAATTGCTGTATGGTTCGAGGCTTACTAATATAGACTTTTCCTTTCAAATAACCCCAAAGGAAACAGTCTGAAGCGGTTAAATCCGGTGAACGCGGTGGCCAATTAAAGTCGCTTGTACGGGAAATAATTCGTTCACCAAAGATGTCACGTAAAAGAGCCATTGTGTCCCTCGCAGTGTGCGCTGTGGCTCCATCCTGTTGGAACCATACTTGCGGATGGTTTTCCCACGGCTAAATTTTCCAACATTGTCCGATATCTAACACCAGTGATGGAAACGGCGACACCGTGTTCATTTTCAAAAAAATATGGGCCAATTATCCTTTCCGACGAAACACCGCACCAAACGGTACACTTAAGTGGGTGTAATTCTCGCTGTTGAACTACTCTTGGATTTTCCGTAGCCCATATCCTGCAGTTTTGCCTATTAACGAACCCATTTAATTGGAAATGGGCTTCGTGGCTCATAATTAAATTATGAATAAAATCATGATTTTTCTTCTGCTTTTTGACGAAAATAAATTGCATAATCAAGTCGTTGCTGGTAATCTGTCGGTTTCAATTGTTGGACAAGCTGAATTTTGTATGGAAACATTCTTATTGTATGCAAAATTCTCTGCAGCGACCCTCTTGAGAGCCCAAGTTGTGTCGAACGTCTCCTGGTTGATGTTTCTCCATCTTCCCGAATACTCCTGTACCCGTTCAATATTGTCATCCGTGTGCACCGTTCGTCGTCTGCCGGCACCAGGAAGGTTCCTTACTGCCCCTTGTTCTCGAAAATTTGCAACCAGACGGTTTATTGTTGACTCTGAGGGTCCAACCCGCACATTAAAATGACGATATGCAATGGATCGTTGATTTGAGAAATAAAGTTCAACGATTTTGGCACGTTGTTCAATTGTGTGCTGTTCCATTTTAAATTCCCCAAGTTTTCTTTACAAAATACTGAAAACAAAAAAAAAAAAAAATTATAATAAAAAAGTTATAAGAAATTAAAACCCTTTTGGGCCACCTGTATATTAAAGACATTCAATGTGTCAGGAAAGTAATGCAAATTCAATAGTTTCTATAAACACAATATACAAAATAGTAAATCAATATAGAATCAAATTCAACAAATACTACGTTAATTCTAAGTCCTTTAAAAAAATTTGCTCTTATTTGTCGAAAATTATCTTTCATATGTTTTTTAAATTTTATTGATAAGTAATTGTTAGACGGTGGTAAATCCGGAGAATAGCCAACCAATTCAAAACCAATCTACAATTTCTAGGAGCGTTTGGTGGACATTTGGATTTTGAAAGAGTGGATAGCTCGTAAAGGACAACAAACTCGCGTGTTTTATCAGAGATTCGTAATGCACTATTTGTGTTGAGTAATTTTATGTCTAATAATGTGATAAAGTATATTTTGAAATATGAACAGTAAAAATAAAATAACGGGTGTTCAGAAACATTCGAAGTCAAGTGGGCTCTGAACAAAAAATTGTATATCTTTACTTAAGTATAGCAATCGCCAATTAAGTTGGCGCGAGGAGGGGGTGCGCAGAAGCCGTTTTTAAAAATGTCCACCCCCACTACTCAAGTAATTGTCAGAATACATTGTCATTGCGTTTGCCGGAACATAATGTCTTTGCTAGGGGATCATAAAGTGATACACGCTCAGAGTGCTCAGAGGTTAGAATTATCTGACATTTCATGTAAAACCAAATACAAATCTCCCCACTACTTCTAATCATGCGCGAAATTACCCCTCCTCGCGCCAACTTAATTGGCGTTTGCTAGATCTGATTTGTAATAATTATTAAATGTCAACTGTTGTCTGTCAAAAATCAATCTATCTCAGACATGACTTCATATTTTCAAAGACTACTTTGACTTCGAATGTTTCTGAACACCCGTTACAAAATATGTTGCGTTATCTTTGAAAAAATAGCTGAACTATTGGTAATGTCGGAAGTATAAGTTGAAAACTAAAATTTTTTTCTGCAGTTTGGACCTGTCAATTAGATGACACGATGATCGGGTAGGTAAACTATTCAATTTTAAAAAATTTCAATAAATTCTTATAATTAAATTGTATTTTTTGCGATTTGAATAAACCAATCTCTCTACAATTTATTGCAGTACAAGCAGGAGCGTTTGGTGGACATTTGAATTTTGGAAGAGTGGATTGCTGTAAAGGACGACAAACTCGCATGTTTTAATATGGATTGGTAATCCACTCGTTGAGATGAGTAATTTGATGTGTGATGATTTTGCATGATGATTTGTGATAAAGCATATTTTGAAATACATATAATAATAACAGTTAAAATTGAAGTAAAATATCACAAAATATGTGGCGCTATCTTTGAGAAACTAGTTGAACTATTACTAATGTCGAAAGTATCGGTTGGAAACTAAAATTGTCACGTTCTACAGTTTGAGCATTGTTAATTAGATGGTGCCACGGTCGGATTGGTAAATTATTCAAATTATAAAAATTTCAATATATTGTAATTGAATGTATTTTTCGCAAATTGAATGAAAATTAAAATATTCAGTTTTTCTAGTATATTTTTAAATGCGTAATGTGGTGTGATACAATATTTGGAAAGATAGCACAATTTATATATCAATACCTTTTGTATTTTGCGAATTGCAGGTAATGATTTGCAACTAAGAATGAAATACATACAGAACTAATTTCCTAGAAATTCGAAAATTTTAAAAATATAATAGTATTCAATAAAGCTACAAGATGATATATTTATAGTTTAATATATCTAAATTTACATATATCACATTAAATATTATCTAAAACTTATAATTATCTATTGTATATATACAACTTATAATATATGGTAAAATTGGTAATTGATAACTACAAAAACAAATTCTCAATAAAAATGTACAAATAATTTAATAAACGTAGAAAATAATATCAACTATCAACTGTTGCCAATTTTGTGTTTCATAGGGCTATTACTTTATCTTCTTTGGCCACTTTTTCTAAATTTGCCTATAAAACTGTACACGACTTCTATAACTATAAACTCTGTTTTTTTAATTCAAAAGTGGAATGTATTTTTCTACCAGTCTGTAGCTTTCATGCAAATACACTAAAGTTTAATGGCAATAACCACTATAAGTTCTTATAGATTCTTCTGTATATATTTTCCCAAGTATAACACCATAATCTGTATGATGATGAGGACATCTACGTAAATGCGAACACTGACATAACGTGTTTGTGTTGACTTCTTCTAATAATTCCGGACGTTTCCTGACTGTAAATAAGCGGCACGGCTCTTTCCTTTGGCATTTCATTCGCTGAAAGCAGAAACTGTTTATGAATATTGACAATAGACATCATGAAAATTAGCTGAAACTCGAAAGTAAAGACAGATTTTAAAATATAAGTTAATATTAAAGTATATTTTAGAATGAAATGTATCATTGTTAAGAATTTCCTGCTTGTAACATAGAAAAAAACATATTCCAGAAAAGTTTGGTCTTTGTAAGCTGCAAATTATTTAAGATTGGCAAACATTAAGAGGTAGGCGTGGTTTAGGATCTGGTGTATGTGGAAGTACGACTTTATCCAACTGTCACTCCTGTCTATGCTTACATTTATATTTTTTAATAAAGTTCAAAGTCAAATACCACAATACAAAAAACAGTAATTACAGAACACCAATCGCCATTTTATAACATTTCCAAATACTGAAACGCATCAGATCTGAACCGGACTTAATAAAACGTGAAATTAACAGCAGTAATAATAATAAAATCCCACTCTCACAGAAGAAACCATTTTAGTGTGTTCATAGTTTTTAACTTACACAATATTGTAATAATTTGTGTCACGTTAACATAATGTAAATACATACTTACACTTTGCGGTGAACAAGCAAAGGAATATTCATAACTTGTTTTGCCGTCTAAAGAGTGAAAGGCGTGCCTGTCTATTAGGTAAGTTACAGAATTTCTTGGACAATGGCAGTGAACAATTTGTTCTGTTGCATTATTTGGCGTCAATATTAATGACCATGTCGTGTCTCGAAAATACCTAGAATAATTTAATAGAAAGTGATAAATGTTTCTATGTATTAACCTATTATTTGGAAGATTGTACGTCTTCCAGAAAGTGTTGGAAAAATCGCTGAATCTCTAAACTACAAGGGATACTCTAAAATTATTGAGATACGCTAACCTCGGTTATTGCAAGAATTATTTATTGCGCATAAATTGAATTTTGATATATTATAGATATGCGAACAACAATTATACAGTAAATCCTATTGTGGCAACAGATGTGACATCATTCAATGTTCCGAGCTTATGATCCATCATTTTAAAGTTGGTTATTTGAAGAATTACACATATATGCAGGCATTACATTCGGCGTTTTAAACTACGACGAACATGCAGTAAAACAGTTATTCCAGAAAATCTTGTCCGTATCCGCAGAATAATTACATGCGACGACAGATGTACCTACTAAATGATGAGACTAGATTTTGCACTGGATTCGCACTAATACATGCAATTCATCGTAAAAAATCTAATTTAAAAAAAAATTATTCCCGTTGGGTCCAACTTTTACTGTTTTCGACACAGAAATTAATGTTGACGCTTTGTCTGTGACAATCGTCACTTAAACGCGTTGTATCTTGGCTCCTAATACACAAAATTTCATGTAATTTTTACAGCTTATTTAGAAAGGTTAATCTTGTGTGTATCTTGGCTCCTAATACACAAAATTTCATGTAATTTTTACAGCTTATTTAGAAAGGTTAACAGTTCCTAAAACAATCTCCCGCAACAGATGGCGCAATTCGTTTGGTTAAATATACTAAATATTTAGTTATTTTTGGGAAAGAAGTTGTTTAGTTTTCTCATATCTCAATAATTTCAATATCTCCTTCGTACGTAATATTTATAATTACGTCAGAACATCACATGAAGAGTCATATGAAACTTCTTCAAGGCTAGCTAATTTTTTGGACTCAAATACAGATTGACTTCGAGTTAGTTTTAGTTAAAACCCACAATATTACTTACCTACATTTTGGAAGTTTTTTAACTGATTCACACATTTTATACTGTCTCGTTTTCTCAGCTATAGTAAAACCATCATCTAACGCAAGTGAACCGGAGCATTTTTTTTTGTTTGGACACCTACATTGTCGTTCAAGCCAGGGCGATTCATATAAATCAACTCTGCTACAAACAGCTCGTGGACTGCATAGTGGTAGATCTTCTTCTGTTGTCTGCAAAAAGGAAAATTTCAATATAACGATTTTTCACGTTATCATTGAAAATAAAGCGTACCTATGGAATGCTTAACTTAAAAAGAAATTAAAAGAATTTAGTAGTAAAGAAAAATTATTGTTAACTAAATCGATTATGAAATATGTGTTATTACACAATAGATGTCGCTATTCTGAAAGTTCGAATTTACATTTGAAAAACGCGATTAAATCAACCCAATTGAACAATGAATTTGATCCTCGAAAACAGAAGTATATCAGATTTATACTTTCGTTCCTTGTGGTTATTCAGTTAATCGAATTCGATTAAATTGAATATTTTGAATTTGTCATTAACAATAAATATTATAGGTTCTGTTCTACAGAATATGCTGTTACTATTTTTTGATTTAGTATGAAAGTGCCTACGCTAACTGTATGAACAAGCAAAATTTAAAAAAAAACCAACGAAATGTATATGTAATGAAATGTATAATGCAATATGGAGTAGTATTCGTGACTCTGGATGACTTAAGAAATAAGACAATGAAATTTAAGCCGATAAACGGAAGAAGGCGTATTTGAGAATACAACCTGATGAATGGGAAGCCGGACAAATTATACCCGTATACAAAAAAGGTGTTCGTTAATGACCAAGTTGGTTGAATCTGCAGTTATTGTGAATATAGTGATATAACAAAGCAATATATGTTTTATTTTATTCTCGTAAAAAAAAGATCAGCATGTATGCAATAATTAATAATTATAGGGGAATCACATTAGTAATCGCTATGTATAAGATTAATATTATCAAGTAACATTAGTTTAAAACGTTTGATTAATGAATGCAAGGGTAAAATAGGTCAATATCAATGTGTATTCGATCCAGGAAAATCGACAATAGATTCCATCCATACACTTAAACAGATTATGGTGAAAGTGAAAGAATTCAAAATAGATATGGAATTGCTTTTCGTGGATTTTTAGCAAACATTCGATCCAATTAAACCAGGAAAATTTACGCATTTTCATCCTTTTTTTCTAAATCTCGTAACCTTTTCGTCATTTCTAAATAGCATCGTGCGTTAACTCTTTGTCTGTTCTATCAAGAGGAAGAGGAAATCGCTGTTCGTGTATTATGCTAATGCGAAAGTTTGTCAAGAATACAGTTCCTACTAATGGAAGATCGATTTCCTATGGCTGAAACATATTTAAAAGAACTGCTCTTGAAGCTGATAAGCTTAATTAAAAGAGCATATATATATAGAAGGTATTCTAACGAAGCATGAGAACCTATTCGTAATAAGGAAGATTTCTTAGCAAGAATAATGGCGAGTTGTACACGTGTAAAAGCTATTCCCGGAATATTTCATAGGGTCTGCGAGTCAATGAACTGACGGTGCAATCTTTGTATTGAAGTAAACGGTCAACGTTTTCAATAATTTTTGCAAACCATAATTTATTTGTCAATAAAAAAAAGTCGGTTTCAGTTTCTTCTTCATGATCTTCTATACTTTTTATATCGTCAATTATGTCTTGGTCAGTTGGGAGATCTGTCGTGCCAACATCATTGTCGATTTCTAAGAAATCTTCAAGCAAAAAATATGCGTTGACGGTAGCAGTTTTTTTGTAGAATACCCCATTGTTTTCTTAAGGTAGCGAGATCCATTTCGTCTTCTTCTTCCCATTCGTCAATTTTTTCATTAAAATCTGCTTTAGAAAAGCAGTTTTTGATTGTTTTCTGAGAAACATTTTCACTCCATACTTTAGCGACTTCGGTTATACACTCTTTAAGAGTAATCATATTTTTGGACTGGAAGGTTATTATCAATCGCGTTAACAATTTTGTGGACAATTCTGTTTCGGTAATGATGTTTTATGTTTTTTATAATACCCTGGTCCATAGGTTGCAATTTGGAGGTCGTGTTTGGTGGAAAAAAGATCAGTTCAATATTCGTTAATATTCACAGGACAATTGTCTATAAACATCGCAATCTTTCGCTTTTGACTTTTCATTTTCGTGTCCAGTTCTTTGATCCATCTTTCGAAAATCTCAGAAGTCATCCATCCCTTATCACTGGCGTAATCTAACTCCAGAGATTTAATTCCTTTTAAACAACGGGGATTTTTGCTTTTACCTATCAGCAGTAATTTTAGTTTTTCTGAGCCATTGATGTTTGCTCCAACCATCAGTGTCACCCTTTCTTTACTTGTTTTAACACCAAAACATTTATCACTTTTAAAAGCAAAAGTTTTGTTTGGCAAATATTCAAAAAACAAACCGGTTTCATCACAATTGAAAACGTTTTTTGGCTCGTACTTTTTCAATACACTTTTTAAACAGTTTCAGTCCAAATGTCACAGTCCTCCCGACTAACGCTTGCACTCTCGCCGGACACCGTCTTGAAAACAATTGCATTGCGAGTCTTCCAGGCACTCAACCACCCTTCACTAGCTTGAAAATTAACGGAGTTAAATTCTTTAGCAAATTGTAGAGCCTTATGCTTTATTAAATTTCCCGATATTGGTACGTTTTGATGCGTACGGGTCACTTGAAACCATCGAAAACTGCTTCATTTACATTCTCGTAAGAACACAGCCGTACTCGTTTTCGACTGCTTGGAACATTCGTTTTCTTGATGATACTTTCGCGACTTTTTATTATCAGAGAGACGCAACTTGGAGAAACACCGAATTTTGCAGCAACATCAATTTTTTTGCAGCTTTTATCAACTTCCTCCAAAACTTTAATTTTCTCAGTTAAACTTAAACACACTCGCTTGGGCATCTTAACTGATTTTTAAACAAAAACAAACTGAAACTGTTTGCGAATTACATATGTAATCTAGGCCTCGACTACATACATATAAAATGGGGTTTCCCCGGGATTGTCACAGAAATCTATTGTACCTGATTTAGCGTTATGAACGCGTTAAGAACCTTTTCAAAACAGTGCGTCATAAAAATGGAGTTCGTGCTAATGTTAGGTAGAAATGGGAAACCCGAAGTGGCCAAAATCTCAATAAATGCATACAAATTTATACATGAAATTCCGGTAAATATTTTATTATATAGAGTGTTACTATTTCACTATAAAGAGTTTCACTATAATCAGGGTCGACTGTATACCGTGTGCACAACGTCGTGCGATCGATGGATATATAAGTAATGACTGGCCAACTGCAAGTATATTCGCCTTGCTTGAACACAATGAGCGACTGATAGGAATATTCAATGTGTTAGAGAGAGATTATTTGATTCGTACTTAGATCGTATGTAAAATGTGTTGGATAAAGAAATGGAACGCCCGTACAGTTAGACAGTAGAACAGATTGAATATACCTCTCTCAACCCTAACCACATAAACTCGCTATTCGTCTTCGTCTTACTACATTGTGGTAGATCAATCACTCCCAGGCGTTCATACGGTATATATATATATATATATATATATATATATATATTTCGTCGAATGTTTTCGCGGTCGTTTGTTGAAGCGTTGTTCTTCGGGATATTTCGCCGCGTTTGGATGATTTCGTCCTGAGAAGGACAACTTTCTTCCTGACGTTTCGGTGACATCACTTTCACCTTTTTCTAGAGGATCTTCTCGTTGCAATGGTAACTTGAAGTTACCATTGTTGTCCTGCTCAGGACGAAATCATCCAAACGCGGCGAAATAAAAAATCCCGAAGAACAACGTAACTTGAACTTGAAGTTACCATTGCAACGAGAAGATCCTCTAGAAAAAGGTGAAAGTGATGTCACCGAAACGTCAGGAAGAAAGTTGTCCTGCTCAGGACGAAATCATCCAAACGCGGCGAAATATCCCGAAGAACAACGCTTCATATATATATATATATATATATAAATATACATATATATATATATATAAATATACATATATATATATATATATATATATATATATATATATATATATATATACATAACTGTGTGTGTGTGTGTATGCATAAACTAGATTGAAAATGACACGATACTACGACTAAAAAAATTGGAGAAGAAAAATGACTAACGGAATATTAGAGAGAAATCTTAAATAGATCAAGGTTTTCTGTGACTTGTAGTAGTATTGAATGATGATATATTTTTACGATTGAATGAATTAATTGAAAGAATGATTATTATATTTGATAATTACGAGTAAAATGTTACAGTTTTTATTAACTTTCTATTTCCTGTCTTATGTCAAAAACAGGAAATATATTTTATAGAATTTCTTATGTGCGTTTATATGTGCTCTTGTAAGCAGATGGTCGTAATTTACACTGTACATCATGAAATAGTGTGAACAGATTCTCTCTCTCTCTGTAATTACCCCAAAGTTTGTGATAATTAAAATGACACAAATATGTAACAAATAATTGCATTCGCACACAAATTATGTTTATTTACAAATAACCACTTTTAATAAACAGCATTTGGTGTGTATATTTTGTTTGCTAAGAGGTTACTGTTGGGTTTGAGTTTATTGAAAACATAAGAACCGGAAGCGACGATGCAGATCCTGTCCCTTACTCTCAGAGCATTGTATTCTTTTGAAAGGAAAGGAAACGAAACACATTTATATCCGCATTCAGACTATCCGATCCCTATATTTACGCATTTTAAATGAAATTCAACTTACGACAGCGGTTACAAATACAGCTATTAAGTTTTGTTGAGTGTAGTTGGGCAATTAAGGATTTCCCGACAATACCAAAAGGAAACTGAATGTAAATTTTATATGTATCATTTTATTCTCTTATTTATAACCGGCGCAGAATTACATACCGAGTGATCTATACATAGAAAACTATAAAACTTAATAAAAAAATCTTCTTACGCACACATTGTATTGAGTTGATGCATAAGTTTGTAGCGTTTTTATTAATTTGTTACAAACTAAATATTTTTGATTCGATGCCTGAAGAAATTAGTGGTTTAGAAGTCAAGTCACAGTATATTGTGGTGAAGTCGCCAAGCCAATTTTGAGGGATGACATCGTTCCTAAAGGAGATTCCTCGACGATTGTTTGATGGAGAGTAAAAGAGATGGAAATCTGACGGAGCGAGATCTGGAGAATAAAGCAGATGTGAAATGACCTTCCAACAGAGTTCTTGAATAGCTTTTGTAATGTTAGCAGAGTAATGAAGAGTGTTATCGTGCTGCAAAGCGACTTGATGATGGCCTTTCTGTCTTTTATTTAATTGCGGCCGACGCCGAAGTCGACGAAGCTGTTGACGTAAATCTCAACAGTGATGGTTACATTCCTAGGAGGAAATTCATAGTAGACGACGCATTGTTTGTTTCACTAGATGCACCGTATTAATTTACACGGATTTTGTTCGGGGCCTTCTTGTTAGGACTGAGCCAATCTTTTTAATTCTTGGTGTTAACATAAAGGCACCATTTTGCGTCATTAGTAATAATGTGGGATAAAAACAGTCGATTATGTTCAGGAGTTAACGAAGAGGCGCCAATGTTAATCGAAACATGCGCTAGCCAAACACCCTGATTTTTATTTTTCCCAAATGTCGTATTATAGTGAACTGGTTACAAACCTTTATAATGGCCACTTATCGAGTTGATTGGAGTGGATTATCATAACCGTTCAAAAGTTCTTCGTTTTCTTGATCGTTGGAAATCGTTTATTTCAAAATGTCCATGTTTAAATCGAGATAACCATTTCCGTGATGTATTCCTTCACCAATTACGTTTTCTCCGCAAACGGCACCAATAGTTCTTGCCGTTTCCGATGCATTAACTCCTTTGTTGAGTTCTAACAAAAGGATATGTCGGAAATGCTGCTTTTTCTGTTTGATATGTCAATAATTAATATAATCTTTATACAAATTCAAAAACTATTAGATGAAACAATAATGCGACATTAAAATAGATGTGGCAAAGTCTTTTTCGATAGTTGCGAAACTAGTAACCAGTAACGCATAATCTTATTGACACTGATCAGTATGTGTAGGTATATTCATTATACTTATAACTAAAGGCCGAATTCTATGCAGTTTATTAAAGCCAATTACAGTTTTATTTCCACTTCTATATTGCAGTTGGAAAAACAATTTATGTGGCTAATCGAGAGCTTTGAAATAATGAACAAATTTGAAAAGTCATCTGAAAAATCGGAGACTGTGGCTTTTAAGTGAATAAAAAATTAAAAACCCTTACCACAATAGAATTTAACAATTCTATATACGTATTTCGACAACCACGTTGTCATCCTCAGTAGAAAAAGCAGTGTAACACTTGAAAACACAAAAAACACAACACTCACTGAGCGCTATATTGTACGGCTTCTCGTTTAACATAGTGTTAAACGAGAAGCCGTACAATATAGCGCTCAGTGAATGTTGTGTGTTTTTTGTGCTTTCAAGTGTTACACTGCTTTTTCTACTGAGGATGACAACGTGGTTGTCGAAATACGTATATAGAATTGTTAAATTCTATTGTGGTAAGGGTTTTTAATTTTTTATTGAAAAGTCATGTTTTGATGTTAAAGGAGGAGTGGGGCAGTCCGTGTATGAAAAATTTTTAAGTGTAATAGGAAAAAATGAGGGTTTTAAAAAGCTAAAGGACGTTGCTAAAATCTTAACATAGTGTTAAACGAGAAGCCGTACAATATAGCGCTCAGTGAATGTTGTGTGTTTTTTGTGCTTTCAAGTGTTACACTGCTTTTTCTACTGAGGATGACAACGTGGTTGTCGAAATACGTATATAGAATTGTTAAATTCTATTGTGGTAAGGGTTTTTAATTTTTTATTGAAAAGTCATGTTTTGATGTTAAAGGAGGAGTGGGGCAGTCCGTGTATGAAAAATTTTTAAGTGTAATAGGAAAAAATGAGGGTTTTAAAAAGCTAAAGGACGTTGCTAAAATCTTGTGTGGTGATTCAGTAGAAAATATTGAGTTGACAATAGATGATATTTCTAATTTGAATATGCTCGTAGAACAAGCGTCGACGTAGAACGAACCTCTTCAATATATAAATACATGTTTTCAGATAAGCGTCACAATTTTTCTGTTGAAAACTTTGAGAAATATGTGATTGTAAATTGTTTTCATAGTTGTTGTAAAATGTTCTAAATAAACTTGTAGTAAACATAATAAAATATTTTTTTCAACAGTATTCCATTTTCTAACATTCCTCGTATTTTTTTACCCGCATATTTTTCATAAGGAAGTGCATATTTAGGCTAAAACATCTGTATATTTATGCTCATATTTTCAGGTTTTTTTTTTGGCAATTTCAATTTCAGGTGCAGTTAAGCATAAAGTAGTATTTTTCGTGTATATAATATGTACGACATTCGTTGTGTATCCTGTTATTTATCCAGTTGTTATTTCGACTTCACATTTTAAGTTTATATACTAAATGCGAACCAAGCAAACTCCAGAAAGAGATGATGAAGACTTCATTAAAACGTCGAGCAGCTGAATATTTTTCTAAGAATCAGCTCTGCATGCAGAATGTCACCATATAGAATAGATTCGAAAAAGTTAACTCTGAATCAAAGCTAACATCTAAGCTTATGAAAATGAATAAATTTTGAGTTCTATAGAAGCACTGGGATCTTATGCATCAACCTAATATAATAATGAATGGATAGTAATGAATGGATAGTAAAAAAACATGTTTTATGGACATTTAGGACCGAATATAAACTTTTCGGAAAGAATACGCGTTTTTTTGCTGTAACGCATGAAAAAATGTAGCACTCTCAAAAATGCAGATGGAAATGCGAAACTTTGTGGTTTTTAAGGGTATTAATGAGACTAGATAATTATTAAAAATAGAAAGGAAATTAATAAAGATTGTGTATGTCAAATCTGAAACTGGAAATGAAATATACTCCAAAACTAGAAAAGAAAAATTGGGCAAGCCTTAACTTTTCCTCCAAATTAATTTAGAAACGATTTAGTCTTTAGCGTAGAAACAATTAATCCTACATGTGCCGATAATACTCGTATATGAAACAATTAAAATTATTATAAGTAATATTATCTCTGAATTATATAAAAATTAGCTTGCTATCCCGTATTTTTTATGGTTTCGGATGTTATATATTTTTGGCTAATTGATGACAGAAATTTAAGCACTGATTCACATTATCTAATAAATAATTTTTAAGAATTAACCAAAAGGACATATCTTGTAATCTCGTTTGAATGTTAAATTAAAACATCCATCTGCCTTGTAAATTTGGTGTGAATATTTGAGACAAGAAATAATTCTATTGGGAGCTCGATTTTGCTTTTAACTTTAATTAAGTAAATGTTATTTTATCGTAGTACGATGGCAGATAGAGAACTTTCTTTAAAGAACTGTTAATTGTTTGACTTTCGCAATTACAGATACAATTATCTCTTTCCAAATCAATATCCGATTATAATTATATAATTTATTTTTAATTTATCCTGAATATTAAGAAAAAGCTTAAGAACATAATTATGGTATTAATATAATTATATTATTAATTATTAACTTACCCCTATTTGATACAATATTTTCAAACGAGTTGCTTCACCGATCTTTTTTCTATGGTGATGTCCACGATGTTGATAAACTTCAAGAGGTAGTCTTGAGGCAATTACCAAAGCAACGATTAACACTAACACAAATAAAATTTGCGAAATCATTTTTCAAATACAGCTTCTTCTAATCGTCAGTTTATTTATCGTTTGTACTTACAAATCGTTAAAGAAAATCAAATTAGTTAGATGTTCTACATTATAGTATATCTCACGTCTTTGCTCGTTATAGTAAAGCGTGTAAAATTTTAGATGAATGAAATTACGTAAGTTCTTGTAACGTACTACTCGATGCTATTCTTAAAATATGAATGGAGTCTAACTACTTGATGACCTCTGGGCGCTATTTGTACCACCTGTTAAACTACCAGGTGTTTTCCAGGCTATACATGTACCCTAGAGTGGGGACTATTTATATTCTAGTGGGCGTTACTTACAATTGTACGCATTTCATTCATGATTTATTCAATTTTACTAAGCTCGCTATAATATGTAATACCCTAAGCTTTTATTTCATTTTTACCAGTGTCTGCCAAACTTTTTACCTCACGACAGACTGGGCGAGGATAATTTATTTCGCGGTATACCAAAAGAAAATCCCAACAACATAAAATATACTTTATTAACATGAATAAAAAGAAATAAATTCTTGCATATAATATATATAAGTAATATTGCAATATTTATATTATTACTAATAACTTATTAGTGAGAAGGATGCAATTTATTTTAAAAAAGAATTTTAGCAAATCATAGCTCTAAATTAGACAAGCAAACATATAACTTCCTCGTCTACCATTTGTAATCGTTCTCGTTTCTTTGGTTTTATTTCTATAAGCGTCGATAAATCTAATTGGCAAATGTATGATGAACAAAAAAGCAATAGAGATTTAACGGTAGAAGTAGCTAATCGAGGTTATTGGATCCAAAGCGAAATCTTAAATTCTGACAATTCTAACGCAGAAAATGAGGCTTTGTGTTTTCAAGTCCAAATTTTCTTTTGCTGTTAATGTTAACAGTGTTCTGTTAATGTTAACTCCGTCGTTTTCGAGAGATATCAAATCTAATATCAAAACCAAAGCATATTATTATCGAATGTACAAAAGCACCAGAGAGATTTGAGAGATATTGTTTATTACATTGAGTTCAAGCGGCTGCGAGCTTATAACGAGCCATCGAAAAAATTCATAATTGGAGTAGACTGCGAAATTGGGTTGGTACTTTAGCCACTTCCACATAATGACACATTACTTGATGCTTGACAGTTTCATTTGGTTTCATTGTAAAAAAAAAGGTTATGGCATTGAAATGATACTACAACAAAAAAGAAAACAAATAATTTATTTAATATCGAAATCATAATCAAAATTAACATATAGCTACAGAAGTTGCTGAAAATGTTGTCCATTTACATCTAAACAAATTTAATTTTCTTAATAAGAGTTTTGAAAAATTTGACACAAACTTATAGTTTCAATGTCAAATAATAAATGTCATTATGTGGAAGTGGCTAAAGTACCAACCCAATTTCACAGTCTACTCCAATTATGAATTTTTTCGATGGCTCGTTATAAAGTCTTTAATTTCTGAATATTATCGGCAGTATTTGTCGATAATGAAAATGAATGTCTGGAAGACTTTATAATAGCGAGAGTGAATTTACTGATTCCCTGGATATCAATGCTTTTGCACATACATTTCTCAATGCATATTCTTGAATCAACTAATGTTTAAACCTGATTACGTTACTTATTGGCTCTCTTTTATGATTCCGTTTGTCACTCAGGATGAACTACTCAAATGTATGTCTAAAATTCCTATTAAACAGATAGTTGGTGATGATTTGTGTCTAGTTTTCTAATTCGCGATTGTAGATTTATCCTTTGTACAATTATCAATCCTTCTTTAACAGACATCCATATTTCCTGACGCATGGAAACGAGGGCTAATTTGTACATATAAAAAGTGGATTTAGCGTTATTATTTAATTATCAGCCTATTTCGATTCTGTCAAACCTTGCAAAAGTTTTCGAACAGGTCCCATGCACTTCCATATATTCAAATGTCCGGTTATACTCGTATTTGTCATCAAATCAACATGGCTTTAACTGTGACAGATTCATTTTAACTAATTCTTATACAATTTATCAATATGTTTGTGAGATTGATTAGCGATTTTTAATCTACACGTTGGGATGAGCAATTTGATGTGCGATCAAGCATATTTTAAAATATTTAAAAATTAAAATTATAAATATGTAATACCAAATATGTGGCACCATCTTCTAGAGAATTGCTGAACTACTGATATAGGCTGTCATGGGTTTGAAATTAAAATTGTGCTTTCCTGCAGTTTGAGCACTGCTAATTAGATGGCACAATAATTGAATCTATAAATTATGAATTCTTAAAAATTATTTTGTTATGTTCTTATAATTGTATAGTATTTTTCGTGAATTGAATAACAGTTAGTTTAACTAATTTTTATAATATATTTTTAAAGGCGAAATGTGGTTTAAATGCAATATTTGGAAAAATCGGACTAGTTCTGAATTTTCCTCTTAGGAAATTTTTTCGATTCTTGCTCGAGTCAAATGTTAACGTAGCATATTTAATATACTAATTACATGATATGTCGAAATGCAAGGCTCAGAACGATGCCAGATCTGAGACATTTCGGCACAGTTTAGGTCACTGAGAAAATTATAGGGCATTATAGGAAGAATGTGTGCCTAACATATTGAAAACTCAAGCGTGAGATTTGTACGCTTTGGTAGAAATAAAATCCCGAAGATAGATTAAATTCCTGGAGATTTAAATGAATTTTGTTGCCGGATAGCTCGTGAAGGGCAAAAGGACCGGCATTTTTTGTTAGAGATTCGTAATCTATACATAGAGACGAGCAATTTGTTGTGCGATAGAGCATATTTTAGGATTGTTAAAAATTAAAATAAAAATCATATGAAAAATGTGGGGCCATCTTCTAGAGAACAGCTGCACTATTGATAGGGCTATGGCAAGGGTTTGAATCTAAAATTGCAATTTACTGCAATTTGAACACTGTTGTAGAGAAATATATGACATGGCGAAATGTAGGCTTGAGAGCGATTCTTGGGGCCTTTCGACGCAGTTTATCTCATTGGGAAAATTATAAGGCGTTACAGGAAGGATGTGTGTGTAACATATTGAAAGCTCAAGTTCGAGAATTGTTTGGTTTGGTGGAAATTAAATTTCGAATATAACGGGTGTTCAGAAACATTCGAAGTCAGTGGGCTCTGAACAAAAAATCGTATATCTTTACTTATACTAGAATCGCTGAACAGATTCAGTAATCACGTTGGGTTCACGTGATCACGCCAAAACCGTATGCACAAAGGCACATGGAATCATTCAAGTATCAATGTCGGTAAAATAGTTATCGCCGTAATATTTGACATAAGAAATTGTGCATATTCAAATGTTTTCTATCAAAACGTTTTACAATTGTATTGTCTCTATAAATTAACACGTAGTAATCCCCAATATGAACGAATAAACTATTTTGCAGATGAAAAAACTGTTATTTTAAATAATTTTTCTCAGTTTAAAAACGATAAAAACATATGAACACTCAAAGTGGCTATAATCATAAAACAAATCCAAGTACTTTAAATAAATGAAATATTTTTATTATTGATGAGAACTTTTACACAATTGTATTGTCTCTATAAATTAACACGTAGTAATCCTCAATATGAACGAATAAACTATTTTGCACATGAAAAAACTGTTATTTTAAATAATTTTCTCAGTTGTTTAAAAACGATAAAAACATATGAACACTCAAAGTGGCTATAATCATAAAACAAATTCAAGTACGTTAAATAAATGAAATATTTTTATTATTGATGAGAACTTTCACATTTTATAAGTATAAATATAATAATAATAGCAGTAAAATTAGGTAGATTCTTCTTTTTCTTTCAAGATGCTATTGCGCTTTCTCTTTTCATACCTAGAAATATAACATAAACTACTATGAAACACGTAATACCTAATATAAATAATATTTATGTAGTAAAGTTCAGGTTACAGAACTTAGTTTACCGAAAATTTAGTTCCTTTAAGATCATTCTGAATGTCGTTATTTTAAAATTAGGCAGATCTTCTGTTTCATTTACAGCTGCGAGAATTTTTTGCACACTTGGTGGTTCGTTTTTAAAATAGAATGAATGAACAATTCTACGAATTCTGTTTTTCGTTTCTTCATCAACAGTACCCAAAACACCCCTTTTCCTCTGATATTTTTTGGGTGGATTAAATTGTTGCTCAGTATTATGTTCTTTCAATATATTATAAACACTGCGGGTGGTAATTCCTATAAATATGATAAAAATAATATCAGTTTGTTATAATTTCTTATAACAAAAATAATGGCTACCTGCCGCTTTTGCAGTCGTTTCAACACTATCAACTTTTGATGTACCTGGCTGGTCAAGACTAGTTTTAAATATATTCAAAACCACGTTTTTTTCTTCCACTGAGAAGTGTTTTGCTGGCCTCTTTCTTGGAGGTGAATATTCCATAGCTTACCACGTATAACTTAGCTCGAAACAAAGAAATCGAAGTAATATTTGAATTCCTATCGAATTCTAACCTAGAAGATAGAATTACTTATAATTCGTTACATTTCGGTTTACTAGTTACTTACGTGCGTATTTAAAAATACTGATCAAAATATCCAAAAGAAAACAGAATAAATGCAAACAAAACAGAATTAACGCAAACAGATACGTAACAAATAAATAAAAATCTGCCATCTGTGATTGATCTGTAATACTGTGACAAACAATTTAGTTCGCCGAATCGCCTAATGTAAACGGTCGTGGCCGCCGACGCGCCGACCAATAGAATGCATTTTTGTCTTGCTCACGAGGTGATCACGCGCTTTTATTACTGAATCTGTTCGGCGATTCTAGTATAAGTATCTGATTTGTAATAATTATTAAATGTCAACTGTTGTCTGTCAAAAATTGTCAGAATCTAATATCGAAGATACTAATTTGATAACCTATAAAATTGTATTAAGTAAATGTATCAATCTATCTCAGACATGACTTCATATTTTCAAGGACTACTTTGACTTCGAATGTTTCTGAACACCCGTTAGGTGAAATTCGTCAATGTCTGAAGTCGGATAGTGCATGACGAACAAAGGAAGCCGTATTTTTAGTTAGAGATTCGTAATCTACACGGTGAGACGAGTAATTTGATGTGCGATAAAGCATCTTCCGGAATATTTGAAAACTAAAATTAGAAATTATCCGAAATAAGGGGCGCCATCTTCTAGAGATTTGCTAAATTATTAACAATGACCAAAACGTGTCTGAAACTAAGATCGTTATTGTGCACAGTTTAAACGTTATACAATTAGATGGCGCCCTAGTCGGGTTTGTAAATATTTAATTTTTGCAAAATTGGGAATATATTCTTATAATTGTGTAGTATTTTTAGGGCCGGTATTATAAACGATAAAAATCTGCAGATTTTATTTAGTAACCAAATAAATTTAATTTACTCCATAGATTGGGTATTATAAACATCGAATAAGGAAAGTAACCAAGTAAATCTCCCAAGTAATTTACACCCTAGAAAATCGGCCTATTAAAATTTATTCTTGGAATAAATGCGATCTGACGTATTCAAACATAACCTTATTTTAAAATATATTGTATTGTTATTTTTTTATAAGAGTTTTGATTGTGTCAAAAATAATGTCGGATTTGTCGGTGAGTTCTGTATCATCAGTGTCTTCCGTATCTGATTTATCAGATGATGAAAATCAACCTTTCGAACGTCGTCGTCGTTTGCCAAGGATATTTCGCGATAGGACTGATCCATTTGAAATATATTCAAATGAAGAATTTAAATCACGATTTCGATTAACGAAAGAGACATTTCAAATGGTTTTAAATATTATTGATGATAATTTGAAACCTTACACAAACAGGAATATGTCCATATCGAGCAAGAATCAATTGTTGCTAGCATTAAGATTTTATGCTACCGGATCCTTTCAAAATGTAGTTGGAGATCATTTTAATGTAACAAAGTCCACTACAGGAAGGATCATCCATAAAGTGACACATGAAATTGCTAGTTTGAGGAATCGGTATGTAAAAATGCCACATACAGAACAAGCCCGAAATTTAATATGCAGAGACTTTTTTAATATTGGAGGATTTCCAAATGTTTGTGGTGCAATAGACTGTACACATGTGAAAATCCAGTCTCCAGGTGGGGATAATGTAGAGATTTTCAGAAATAGGAAGGGCTGGTTTTCTATTAATGTACAGGTTATTTGTGATGCAAAATTAAAAATTATGGATATTGTGGCCCGTCATCCAGGATCGTGTCATGATAGTTACATTTTTAACAATTCCTATATCAGGGCACAACTTGAAAACAATGAATTTGGAAATTCTTATTTATTGGGTGACTCAACCTATCCATGTAGAAGGTACATATTAACGCCACTATTGCAACCACAAAACCCTGCTGAAATAAGGTACAACAGAGCTCAGGTTGCAACACGTAATCCTATTGAAAGGACTTTTGGAGTGCTAAAGCGAAGATTTGCTTGTTTATCTAATGGGCTTCGATTATCATTAAGCAAATCGTTGGCAGTGATCATTGCTACTTCTGTGCTGCACAATATATGTATCGAACATGGAGATAATTATGAAATTGCAGAAGACGTAGATGTAGAAATTCCACCTATTAATATCCATGACAATAATAGAGATGCCTTTAATGCTGTGAGAAATGCAGTAATAAATAATATATTTGCAAGGTATGTATTGCATATTTACCTTATACTTGTAGATTTAATAGAACATGATGTAAAGTAATTAAAATAAGGCTATGTAGTCGAAAGTGTAAAAAAATTTTATTTAAACCCAGAAATATACAACTATAACATAAATAAACAAAAACAAAATTCTAGAAAGACTATATATACAGTATAACAACTTGAACTACGAAAGCCTATTGATAGGAGAGGGTGGTGGGAGGTAAAATTAAATGTATTCAATTAGCTTATTTAGCTACTTATAATATGTTTTTTAATATAAACGTGTAGAGTTTGTTAAATTAAGTTTATATTATGGGAAAACTGAAATTGTATTGCATACTAATTGCAACTAAAGAACCGTCAAATAAAACAACAAAATAAAATTTATTATCATAATACAACTTTAATAAACAATACTTTTAATTAATTACGTGTTCGAATCGTGCACCTTGAATTTCTAAACAATACGCTACCCGATCATAAAAACCACGTCTAACATTTGCCAGCATATCGGGCGTAATCGATGCTAAGAAATTTCTTATTTTTTGACGTAGTTCATCTAAATTATTTGACCGTTGATGTTCGAAACCGTAAATTTTTGACTTTAGATACCCCCACAAGAAAAAATCATTAGGGGACAAATCTGGTGAACTGGCCGGCCATTCAATTGTACCGCCTAGAGAAATAATTCTATTTCCAAAGGTATTTCTTAAGAATTGACGCACAATTGCACTGTTATGTGCAGGACATCCGTCTTGCTGATACCAAATACTTCCTATTTCAATATTGGGTATGTTCTGGATAAAAGGAATAATGTCATATTGCAGCAATTGTAAATATTTTTGTGAATTTAACACGCCGTTTATAAAAAATGGACCAATTATATTGTCCCCTAACATTCCAATCCAAACATTCAATTTCTGTGGGTATTGTGTATGAGCTGTATACGATTTATGTTTATTGTCTTTTGACCAATACCTTATTAACATAGGATTATGTCGACCGTGTAAAATAAATGAAGATTCGTCAGTAAAGAGAATATTAGAAATAAAATTTTCATCCACACCACATTTCTCAATTATATCCAAACAGAACTGAACTCGGTTATAATGATCTCCAGGAAATATTTCATTTACTTTTTGTACATGATACGAACGGTATTTATTCTTCTTTAATACTTTTCTAACAGTTTCACGGGAGACATCGACACTTTCACTAATTTGGCCTAACGTTTGGTATTCATTTTCTTCAACAGTAGCGCATATCATGATATCCCGATCCGCATTATCATGTGCGGGCTTTTTATGTAAAGAGGGAGAGACACATCCGTATTTTTCTAAATTTTCCTTAATTCGATGAATTGTATTTAAACATGGAACAGGACGATTAATGAAGGTAGTTCTCCAAATATTTACAATTGATGAAAGTGTGTGACCTCCATAAAACCACTTTATAATTTGCACTTTTTCATTAATTGTGTATTCCATTAGGATAAAGTTTGATGGTTCGCTAAAGTATTTCACGTAACCACTGACATTCCTGTCATATAAAAAGTTGACAATACTAAAATGGATACATTTAATTTTATCTCCCACTACCTTCCCCTATCAATAGGCTTTCGTAGTTCAAGTTGTTTTACTGTATATATATGTGTATATATATATGTATATGAACTTCATGTGTATGAGAATTAATAATTATTAAATCTCATTTTACATGCGATTGTCGCTATAATTTGTTGCATTTAATTCTACAATTCGGCAAATCACTTTTGCCCTAGATTGTAGACGCAACAAGCCGCGACATCAACTGTACAAGTTGTCAGACAAATGAAAAATTTTGTGAAAAACTTATCTGCGCGGAATGTGCATATATCGATATTTCACTGTTTTTTACAGATCATCAGTGCACCTTACCGAAGACAGACATGATATTCACTTCTATACTACGTGTATATATACGAACTGTAATGAACTTCATGTGTATGAGAATTAATAATTATTAAATCTCATTTTACATGCGATTGTCGCTATAATTTGTTGCATTTAATTTGACAACTTGTACAGTTGATGTCGCGGCTTGTTGCGTCTACAATCTAGGGCAAAAGTGATTTGCCGAATTGTAGAATTAAATGCAACAAATTATAGCGACAATCGCATGTAAAATGAGATTTAATAATTATTAATTCTCATACATATGAAGTTCATTACAGTTCGTATATATACACGTAGTATAGAAGTGAATATCATGTCTGTCTTCGGTAAGGTGCACTGATGATCTGTAAAAAACAGTGAAATATCGATATATGCACATTCCGCGCAGATAAGTTTTTCACAAAATTTTTCATATATGTATATATATATATATATATATATGTGTATATATATATGTATATATATGTATATATATGTATATATATATATATATATATATATATATATATATATATATATATAAATAATTTATTTCTGCTCCCTATTCTTTCTTTCCTCTAATAACATTTTTTTTCTTCAATAATTAATTCCATTTCTTGTCTTTTCAATTTCAAAATGTCCCTTTCCCATTTCTTCCTTTTCTAATCTTATTTTTAAAATTTTAAGTTTTATTTCATCCACTGTTTCCTTATAATCATTTATTTTTGGTTTTTTTCTTACAGGTAATACATTGCTTGGAGCTTCCTCTACGATGACCACTGGGGTGCTAACATCAGCATATGTAGACACAGCATAAGTAGACGTCTACAAAAACATTATGTTTATCTTGTTTATTTAAAAAATATATATTTACAAATATTACCAATGTGTCAATTATTTCATTCTCATCTTGAGAATAAGAACTAGTGCCACTTACAGAGTTTATTTGTTTATCTGCAATAAATAGATAGGCATATTATAATACATGTTACTGACTATACATTTTTTTTTTGGTTTAAAATTTAATTACTTACCAAAAGTAGAGGAACTGTCTTATTGGTTTGCCAAATGATAGATACCTTGGTCACTCATTTCGAGGAACTTTTGGCCAATTCCATCAATTTTTTTTTTAAATACTCCTCCGGTTTTATACAACTCTACCTATATGCATAACATAAATGTCTAGTAATCAAACAATAAAAAAATATGCATTTCTTACCTTTTCATCGGCTTTGTCTTTTTTGGCTTTCTTTTTTATTGTTTCATACAATAATTTAAGCTGGATACCAGTTCTTAGGCCACTTTCGGCATGAGCATTGAAAATATTTGCTATTTCAGTCCAAGTGCTTATTTTCTCTTTGACATGTATGTTGTCGGTTTTTTTGTTTTCTATTATATGCATAAAATTCTGCACTATTTCTAATAGAGTATATTTCTCTTTTTCGGTATAATTTTTGAACGCTCCCTTTTAGTTTCTTCTGACATTTTATAAATATAATAACAAAAATAATTAACCTAATATCAGCCACGAGGGAAACTTAAACTTAACCTCCACAAACAGTTTGTATTTAATTTTATTTATGTGGTGCCATCATTTATCGAATAACGAAACTACGAAATATTGCTATCCCGTGATAATCTACGAAGTTATTTTACTTGCGTAAAATGTTTATAATACCCGATTTCAATTTATTCGTTGAATAAATTTATTCGTCGAATTGCTATTCGGAGATTTATTCAATGTTTATAATACCGGGCCTTAGAGAATTGAATAAAGGTTAAAATAATTTATTTTATTAACACATTTCCAAAAGCGTAATATGATATTTGGTAAAACAGGTAAAGTTTTGAATTTTGAAAAAACATGGGCTGTTCTGTTACATTAAAGTTGGAATGCTTGTAGATTGAGAATATGTATCGCAATCGAGAAAATGAGCTCGGAAAGGGAAATATGCGAAGAAATAGCACAATTTTGAGAATTTTTTCTGACATTATGTATTAGAAAGAAAGGACACATGAGTGTCTACTGTGATTGTGTTTTTTTATTTGAAATCATTTATCGAAGTACCAGGATTTTAAAATTTCAAATTCTCCGAAATAAGTGGCGCCATCTTCTAGAGAATTGTTGAACTATTAACAATGACCAAAACGTTGAGTCTGAAACTAAGATCATTGTGCACAGTTTGAACGTTATCCAATTAGATGGCGCCGGGTTAGTCGGGTTTGTAAATATTTTAATTTTTGTAAATTGGGAATATATTATTCATTCATTATGTATTAGAAAGAAAGAACACCGTGTCTACTGATTGTATGTTTTTGTATTCGAAACCATTTATCGAAGTCAAAAATATAGTATGAGTTCAGCACCGGGATTCCGAAGATTCGATACGATTACGAAGTCGATACGAATTCGATATTCGGATGCACCTAGCGATTCAGAACAACTTTCGTATCGTAACGGTTTTTTTCGGAAATGGTTGTTTTATTTAGGTGTAGAATCAAGTAGAATGTCTGTAAGATAAAATAATTATTAGTGTATTAGCAACGAAAATCTATTAAAATTCAAAATTTAATTTTCAAACCGCTCTGCGAAAGCATTTTACACGATTTACTCATATTTTTATTATAGGTAATAATTTTGTTCCTCATTCAAGTTGTGTTCCGCAAACACTATATTCTAAATTGAATATACAACTTTTGGTGTACCTGGTATAAATAAAAGTTAATAGTTTGACATTGAAGGGTTTATTAAAAGCCATCATACTACTTATTAGAAATATATTTTTTCCACACTGTGTAGTGTACATCATGACATGGTTCAACAATTTGACCGTTACAAAATTAACACAAGTAAAATAATTATGCTTTTAAGACATTTATTTAATAGGTACAAATCCTAAATTGTACTACATTTACTGCTATTTTACAAGAAATTTATGACAATAACCTGACGCTAAAAAGAAAGAAATTGTATAGAATAAAGAATGACAAAAATCTAAATATCATTTCGTTAAAAATAAAAACTTATTTTCTTATATAACTCATGCTTCCTTTATAATCATATCGATCAGTCACGTAATTATTAATTCCGGGTGGTGGTGGACATGATGGACCCATATTCATCATGTTGGAATTATTCGAGAAACCGCCTCCGGATAATGGTGCCCCGTTTCTGGAACCACTCGAATTCCATCTATCAGAGCCTCCGGATGATTCGTTCTGCCTCCACGAGTCCTTACCCCAAGATTTTTGAGGTGCATTTGAAGTATTGGAGTTGAATACCTTCCCTTGAGATGAATGCCCCCAAACACCTCCACCACCACCGCTACCCCTTTCAAATCGACCGGGATCTGAAAATTAAAAATAAACCGCTAGAAATAGTAGTAGATTATTTTAATTGATATTGCACTCTTGGTGTTAACCCTAGGACCCTAGGAATAGCGGATACGAAACTTCAGACGACGATGGAGAGGTAGATGCAGTCGAAGGAGGTGATACAAGCACAGCAGAAGAATCTTCCTGAGAGCAGCGAATGATGACCACAACAGAAATCCGGCTGATTCTTTTATATCAAAGAACAAACAAGTTGTTTGGTACCAAGATCCTATTTTACCTCATCACGGAAGACAACCACGACACAATATTTTACAAGAACATTCAGGCCCAACACGTTTTGGAAATCGCGAGATCGATACACCTGCTTCTTCTTTTTTGATTAATTTTCGTAAACCTCGTCTTGAAATTATCCTAAAGTGGACGAATGAAGGAGAGACTGTTTTCGGCAAAAATTTGATAAAAATGGGTCTCCAAGAATTGAAGAAATTGATTGGAGTTTTGATACTAATAGGTGTATACAAATCTTAGAACGAGGACGTAACACTACTTTGGAGCAAAAACAATGATCGAAAAATCTTTGGTAATGTTATCGCTCGAAATAGATTAGTGAAATATAGCCAAGTGTTCAAAGTCGAAGATTATTTTATTCATACTTAAAGTTTGCTACTATAAATGCCATGGTAACATAAAAATATGATAATCCCAACACCAAAGTTTTTCGTTCAATTTTACTGAAGGAATTAGATTTTACACTAGTAAAAGCAATATAAGGACAATAGGCAAAAGAAAATCACATTTATAACAGCAAATTCGGGCAAAAATTCTGACGCTGCTGGGGGATACAATCAGAGATTTGAAACAGATGGTGAACCAAGTACAAAAAGTCAGATTTTCACATAGATTTTACTTATGCTCCCAGAAAATCTGACAGAACATTTTGCATGGAGCACTGCAGTTATATTTGTGATAAATGTCAGACATCTGATAGCCTTAAGTTTTTTATTTCTTAAAGTAATGTTATTCTTCTTGTGAGACATTAAGTTCGTAGGAATCTTTTTTGGAATCGGTATTCACTTCAATAACCGTCAACTGTTGAGGAAAGAGCACTTTTATAATAGTAAAATTCATACATTCCTCAATAGCTTAACGCTAATTACAGGGGACATTGGCATGTCACGAGTTATTATTGCCACCGTGGAGCAATTTAAGATATTCAGCTGTCGATACCTTAAACAACGAAAACCTAGACGGATTACCGGCAAGATAAGCCAGCGCATTTTACCACTGTACTATGGGAAGGGCGATAAAAGACCATAACAAACTTCGATATTAAGAATAAATCGCTTTACCTTTTGGTGGATCGTTGTAACGATGATCTCTTGAAGATCTCATGTCAGCTTTGTGATCGCCCATTAATGGTCTGCGATCTCTATCATCTCGAACGCCTCCTCTGAAATGCGGACTTCGCTCTCTTTCATGTTCAGTGTATCTAGATTCTTTGGGAACCCTAAACAATAGAAAAAAGAGTATAAGAATATAATTACTAGCATATTCCTTTGTTTTTTTTTCGCTTACTGAGAATTGTATTTCGAAACGGCGGGTCCTGGAGCCTCACGACCTCTTGGCGGAGCGTCACGCGCATCCCTTTCCCTGTTGAAATTAAATACTTCAGAATTATATTTGACCATAGATTGTGATGATGGTCGTTGTTGTATAGCTGGTGATGGTTGTGGGGGATGTGAACGTTCGTTTTCGTAATGTCTATCTCGTTTTTGTGGGAAATTATTCCCTTTTTCTAAATTCGTATGAGTTTTGTTTGGTGACTTAAATTTATTTGATGGTGGTGATGGCTGCTGTGTTTTCGCACTGCAATAAAAATGTGATATCCTTTCACTTAACAAAAAAAAAAAAGAAAAACCATCATATAGCTGCAGTCTCTTTTTTAGTAACTCGTTTTATTAAGACACTACATCCCCTTAAAAACTTAGGAATATTGTTACTGGTCAAAACTGATTAGTAAATTACATTTAAGAAGTCTTAAATGTAAGAATTTGGCAAAAAAAAAAACAAACAAAAAAGCTTTGAAATCCAAAAATATCATTTTGATACATTCTATTTTAACAACCCACATTATTACTAATAAAAAATAGGATATATAACAAAAAAAAAAGTAAAAAAAAAAGGAAAATGTAATTTAATAACTGATCTTCAGTAATTTCAAACAAACGAAAAAAAAGCAGGAAAGGTAAGAGAATAAGAAACAACTGAAAGAGAGAAGAAAAATACGTAATCTACACAAGGTATGGAATGTTTTTCTGTGATGTAACTGTCTTGAAATCACACGACTTTATACTAACACGTGGGTAAATTAAGTGTGAATGTGTGGGGTTGCATGCTGGCAAACGGCGTTGATGTGTTGAAAATATGTGAAAATGCAAGTTGATAGAATAGTTTATAAAAAATACATTAGGAAATGAAGTACACCAAGACCTCGCTTAGCGCTGACGTGTCTCAACACTAAAGCGGAGAGCTGCTGCTCCGGTCATCGAGCATCGGTTTTATTGGAATAGTGGTATTCCCGAAAATTGCACGCAGCGTTGGGCTTCCCCGACATACAAACTATATAAATGTGATACGACTTGCTTCATCCTTGCGCGTATTTTTATGTGGTTATAAAATTTGTTACCATAATTGTAAAAAATCAAGAATTTTAAATAAATTGATAATTTATAATTGTAAGTACATATATATTTATGTAATATAAGGATTGATATATTGATAAATATAATAATTTTTTGTTTCTATTATGGGTGATAATAGAAAACACGAAAAAGTATTTCACTAGACACTAAAATGCAAGTGCTTAGACGATTAGAATCGGGTGAACGTCATACTAAAATTGGTGTTGCATTAAACTTGTCGACTTCGACAATAAGGACAATTCTTAAGAATAAAGAAAAAATAGTCTCGTCCGTAACTACGACTACAACTACATCTGCCACTAGAATTACTCGTTCGAAAAATTATGAGATAGAGGAAATGGAAAAAGACTTTCCATATGGATTGATGACGAAGTTCAACGTAGCGATTATAATGGAAAAAGCTAAATGAATTTTTAATCATATTCAAGGTGAAACAGGTGACACAACTAAAACTTTCGTTGCAAGTGCGGGATGGTTTCATAGATTTAAACACCGAAATAGTCTTCGTAATATAAAGATTACACGAGAAGCACCGAGCGGAGATACAAAAGCGGTGGCAGAATTCCCCGCGACATTAAAACGATTATTGAACGTGGAAACTATCCTTCAGAATTAATTTTTAATGTCGATGAGACGGGGCTTTTTTGGAAACGAATGCCAAAAAGCAGTTATTTATCCTGTGAAGAAAAGCGTGCACCAGGATTTAAAGGCGCAAAAGATCGCTTAACACTTTTGCTGGGTGGCAACGCCAATGGAGTTTTTATATTAAAACCAGTACTGGTCTATCACTCTAAAAACCCAAGAGCGATGAAGGGCATAATCTAAAACAAGTTTACTAGTAATTTGGGAATCTAATAAAAAATCATGGATAAATATGAAGATTTTCCAGAGCTAATTTACTGAACATTTTTGCCCATCTGTGAAACGATATTGTGAGACAAAAGAACTTGAAGCAAAAGCATTACTGTTAATAGATAATTCTCCAAGCCACCCTAGGAATTTATCTGACTTACAAACATCTATTCCAGTTGAAGTGGTTTTCTTGCCACCTAACACAACTGCCTTAATTCAACCCATGGATCAAGGTACAATATCATGGATGCTGCGGAAAACACATTTTTCTTGGAATGAGGTAAAGGAAAAATGTTTGAAAAGGGTGTGGAAGCACATTTGGCCAGAGATCTATGGAAGAACAATGACAGTAGATTCTGATGTTGATATGAACGAAATAGTGGATTAGTGAATAGTGGCGAAACGAGCTGGTTTAGATAAGGTAAATGTGCAAGATCTGGAAGAAATTTTGCAAGACACAGGAGAAAGTTTTTCTAACAATGAGCTCAAGGAGTTGGCGAATCAAGAAGATCGAAAAAATACCGAAAGTAGCGATTCTGAGGAAGAGCAGAAAGAACTATCAACTATAAAAATCAGTTTAGATACGATAACAGAGATTATGGACCAATTTATTGAAAATGATGAGAATTTTGATCGAAATTCAAAGGCAAGACGGGGTGTCATGGATGCTTTGTCCACGTATAGACAACTTCTTACAGAGCGTAATAGAAAAACACAAACGACATTAGATACCTTCTTAGTAAAAAGGCAGAAAGTTCAAGAATCTGAATGATCTGAAACGTTAATAATGATTTAGAGCTTTGTTTACTTTTATATACCCATTTGCAAGAAACAAATTTTTGTTGTATTGTTATAAAAAATATATAAAACGACTTTAAGTTCGAAAATACCTGAACAATATTTTTAATTTTCTATCCGTTTTCCCCTAACCTTATTATGTATTTATATGACGACATAACCTCGTTTAACGCTATTTCGTATAACGCTCGACCACGATGGAACGTATACACCGCGTTAAGCGGGGTCTTGGTTGTATTTCAAACAATTACACGCGAAAGAATTTGAATATTCTTGTTATTTTTAAGATAACGACTTTAAATCGATTTAAACAAAAAGATGGAAGGTGCGGCTCTCCAACAATTTCTTTTTTAATGAAAATCTCGACTAAAATGAATCAGAAACTGTTAAAACTTAATTTTTCAGATAAAGAACGCGAATTTTATATACGGAACTTGACTAAAACCTGTGGTTGGTTGCGGGGATAAATGTGAAATAAGTGTTTATTGAAGTGTAAAATAGGATATATTTGATAAGAGATATGAACCCGAAAATCACGGTCAGTAAAAAGATCTAATTGGGCATAAGCTAAAGTGAGATTAGTTTAGTTTGTTATTAGATTTCGATCAAGGAAATTAAATAAAACCAAAAGTTAGGCAATTAAAGTGTATTTGGCATTTTTTACCTGGGAGGTGGATCGAATCTTGGCGGCGGCGGGGGTTCATCAAAATGGCGTTCACCGGCAACACGCTTGCGTTCTTCGTAAGGCCTATCCCTGCTGTACGGAGCCGGACGTTTGCGCCTTTCTTCCTCTTGTATGCGCATTTTGACTCTTTCCAATTCCAGCTTTTCCAATTCAAGTTTCTCCCTCTCTAATTTCTGCCTTTCTCGCTCCAAAAGCATCAAATCGGCTCTTTCTTTTTCCAAACGTTCTCTTTCTACGCGTAATTTGTCTCGCTCGCGCTCTAAACGCTGAGCTTCATTACGCTGCCTTCTCTCGATTTCGCGCTGACGCAGTGCTTCTTCCCGTCGCCGTTTCTCTTCACGCATAAGGCGCTCCCTCTCGCGCTTCCTTTCCCGGTCACGTTCGTCTTTGATTTTATCAAACGTCAGCACCATTTCACGTTCACGTCTTCTTGATTTTGACGATAAACTTCGTTCGGCACGGTCTCGAGATCTAGATCTTTTGCGACGTCTATCATGGCTTTTCCTATCACCACTGCGTGATCTCTGTAACATGAAAAATATTAAGAAGAAAGTTAAAGAAATAGAAACAATAGAAAACCTTTTCTCCTTGGCGCTCCGCAATAGACCCTTCTGCTTTATTTGGATCGTCAGGTTTATCTTTCTTTTCAGCAGACTTGTCTAACTTCCTCTCCTGTCTATTTTCATTGTGAGCTCTAGCCTTGTCATCTTTATCGTTCTTGTTCATTGATGATGATTTTGGACGAGATTTCTCTCGATCAATCCTCTTATTAATATTCAAATTTGGGTTAAGATGTTCTGGACGTACCTAAAAAGAGATAAATTGGGATTGGTAATGCTGCAGCTCAGGTGATTTCAATTTTCTTAATTTAACAACGTAAAATTCCCGTAATTAATCTAATTATTGATAACCGCTAATCTCAGATGATTTAGTGACGCTAAAGACGTTGTGTTGACAGAAATCCAAAACACCATGTCTTGAAGCAAGAAGGGTAATACCAAAAGCAACATACAGTCGACTCCCTCTAGTCCGGACGGCGTCTTGGAAAGGAATTATCTGCGCGTGGAAGGGTTTCTCACGGTAGAAATCGACAGGAATGTACGTGTCTGTTTACAGTGTTTAATAAACGTCTGTTAATAAATAACCGCAGTTCAGTTTATGATTGCGTTCGCTTCGGATGTTCATAACTGTATTTATTACGAATTATATTCTTGTGATTTTAGTAATGTTAAATGTAAGTTTTTGAATCAGTGCAAAGTATTTATAGGGAGTTTAATGTAGGGAAGCGTACAGTTTATGACTGTCGGAAAAACGGAAAATCGATCATTAATTTTTGTATGCAAACTGAAGCAATCAGTCCTTTCTACTCGCTCTACCTTGGAAAAAAACACATCACGAACTCGTTGATGACGTAATATGGGTGTGGTTCATGCAGGAACGTAGAATGGGCCGATTTTAAAAGAGAAAGCCATTATTTTTCATTCGAAAATTAGGAGAAAAGGAAACTTCTCGGCAAGCGATGGGTGGCTAAGATGGAAAATACGCCATGGAGTACACTTCCTTGGAGTGTGTGGGGGTAAGCTCTCAGCAGACCAACAAGCAGTGGGTGATTTTTCAGAAAAATTTAAGCGTATCATTGATCGTGAAAAACTAACCCCAGAACAATATCAGTACAATATCGATGAGACGAGGCTTAACTTATAAACTTTTGCCCCAAAAAACCTTTGCCACTCCTCAAGAAAAGTCTGCATCGGGCTTTAAGTTAATAAAGAAAGGATCACTGTCGCTTTATGCTCAAACGCATCCGGGACACACAAAATGCCTCTATTCGTGATTGAGAAGTCTGCCAAACCCAGAACATTTAAAAACTTGAGCAGCTCTACCCTTCCAGTGTATTACAGGTCACAAAAGTCTGCTGGATGGAGTGTTATTTGTTTAAAGAGTCGTTCGTGACCAAATTCCGAGTGTAAAAGACCATTTGACATCTTTGAAATTGCCGATTAAAGCAGTGCCTTGTTCTTGATAATGCGCCTACGCATCCAGAGGAAGATCTCGAATGTGAAGGTCACAGTGGCATCAAGCTTTTGTATATGGCACCTAATATCACAAGTATCTCACAGCCCATGGACCAAGGTGTCATTGAATGTTTCAACAGGAAATACCGAAGGAAGCTTCTCTCAGAAATTTTGGGTAAAATGGATGGTGATGACAGTGCAGGTCTCATCCAGACGCTTAAGACGATCAACATTAAGGATGTAATTTATATCGCTGCTAGATCTTATAATGAAATCCCGTCATCTACGCTTACTAAGTCGTGGAGAAAATTGTGGCCAGATGTTGAAAATCTCGTTGAGAATAGCAAAGAAGACAACCCAAATGCAAGAGATTTTTAAATATTTATGCAACTGAACCTGGCGATAACCAGACAATTTTAAAGAATTTACAACTACATGATTCTGCTAATATTAATGAGGATGATGTTGTGGAATGGATTTCATGAGCAGATGATGAACTGGCTAATGAGATCTTAAATGACAACGAAATCGTCGAAATAGTCTTTCGTCAAGAGGAAGAAAAAAAAAGACGATGACGAAGCGGGAAACGGCGTGGGAATTTTGACTCATGCGGAGGTGAGGGCAGCACTGGAACTGGCAACTATACGTATGTCGAGCAACTGGCTGTCGCATCAGCTGTCGATGTTATGTTTACGACGAAATGGCGTGATTATGCGTTTAAAAAAACAGTTGAACAAAAAAAGCAAAAGAAAATTAAAGATTTTTTTTAATACTGTATTGTAAATATGTAAGTTTTTCACCATGCTTAGGCTCACTTATTCATTTTGAACAATTTTATGAATAATATGTACATATGTGTTTTGTTACATAAAATAAATTTGTAAAGTTTTAATTTGTGGTGCATTAAAATTTTATTTTTATTCCCGTTTGTTTATATCAACGAAAAATGACGATTCAGCGAGTAGGTGGCAAAAAACTAATCGTTGGGTAAATACCCTTTAAAAACGTTGATTTTTAATTATAGACATGTGTAAAACACCGCCGGACGGTCCGGAAGTTTTTTAATCAGGACGAGGATCCGGTCCCGAGGTGTCCGGATTAGAGGGAGTCAACTGTATAACTTTTTTGCGAAAAAAATAAGTTGCGATTACACGGGATACAAATTGATGGAAGTTCCTCAATCTCCACTTAATATAGTCTCTTAGATTAGCAAAATAATCTAATAAAATACCTTTTCGATACGAATAATTTGTCCATTGAGTTCAGTATTATTTAACTTGCTGATGCAATTGTTCGCATCTTCAACGGTTTCCATTTTGACGTAACCGTAACAGCAAGCACCAGGGTATCGGGCGTTGATGACAACCTTGGCACCAATCACTTTGCCGTAAGCAGATAATGCCTGTTTCAATTCCGTCGCTCTTGTGTTCTGTGATATGTTTGTTATCCACAAATTTCTGTTTTGGGAGTCACTGATACCTTTAATTTTCGGATTACCAGCCGTCTCACTATAAGATTAAAAGAGTTAATAAATTATAATAAATTCACTGGAATACGCAACGTCGAGGAGTTAATATTGACGAGTTTGCTTTCATGTACAATGCGCCCTTGAAACAAAAAACCAAAGATGTAAATAGTTAAGTGATTGAGAAGCAAAGTTCTAATCGACCCCCAAGCACTTTTATAAATTATTTAATTGAAATATTATTTTAATATGGTTCTGTAATAAACAATATTTTACATAGCTTAGGATTCTTAATCCCAGAAGATAATATTTAAGATAAATTGATAAACTACACACCTTATACATAAGTATATCTTTGCAAGGTACATATATTTGCTGAAATATTCACACAAAATGAATAGTTTAGAATTGCTACTATAATTTGATTTAGTTCAGTAAAATATTTATTAAAATTCCATTTTCTTTATAAGAAATGTACCTAATTTTACTGAAAAGTCGAAACTTATTTACAAAGGAATAATGTTTTGTGCAGAATTGCTTTTAAAGAGACAACACAATAGTCAATCGTTTGTCACTACCAACAGCGCTTTTTAAAATTAAAGTTACTTGTGTATTGTACGTATAATCGATGGATTGGACGTGAAGACGTGTATCATAACCAATTAAGTTTCTAGATAATCAATACAAATGAAGCTCGTTTCCAATACTTTCTTTTTATTATAAGAATAATATTAATACACACAAGGGCGGGCTGATATATAAGGTCTCCGATAACGCTATTGTGTCAAACGGTAATTTCGAGTATCTCATTTTAGCATGCAAAGTTTCATGTTCCGGTGTATCATCGTTGAGTAACAGTGTCACTATCATAAGTTCGACATGTGCGATACGTGATAGAATTTTTAACGCTGGTAGATTGCGCGCCCAACGAAATTTTCAACCGTTTGAAAGCCTGTTTATGGCAACGATTGTATGGATGTGAAGAATGTTCTGCAGTGGTACTCTGCCACTTTGCAATGCAATCGCGTGACGTCATTCCATCGCAAAGCAAAAGCGATCGCATTTCGTACTCTGCCACAGAATTGCTTTAATTTTGGAAACGTTCGGGAAAAAGCAAGTATTTGCAAAATCTGCGTACTACATAAGCTAAAGATATACAACGAAATTAAGAATATTCGATGTTATATTGCACTGTTCTCCACTAACTATCTCTTAATTACTTCTATTTGTCAATACTGTAATTTTGTTTATTTAAATTCTTTATTTTTATAACATTTAATATTTATTAGTTACTAGCTGAGTTCTTAATAAAGTTAATTATCAACACTTTCGAGGTACATACTTTTAAACGTAAAAAAAAAATGTATTATGAATATTTTGTTAATATCACTAATTATTATCATATTAATTAATGTTAATTTACAACGAAACTGAACGTCGAGAAATAACACGCAATGCTAACATCACACGAAAAATTAGAAGGAATGAATCAATCCATTTGCAGTAGAAAATGCAGAATTTGTTATAACCTTTTTCGACTGACTAAAAACCTATTACAATTGTTAATAAATACATTGTACATACATTTATCAAACTCCAATCACATAAATGCAGTCAGGCCTGAAATGAAGATATTTACTGCAATTTATTTTTATGCTTGTAGAATAAATCTAGAGTGGGTCAGTTTTAATTTAAAGGGTTACGTGGGTGTGAAAATTTGGAAAAATCCTTTTTTTTTTAAATTTCATTATCTAATAGTACAATATGTCCAGAATATTCTCCTAAAGTTTCAAGTCAATCGGAACAAAAGTCTAGGAGAGAGAGCCTTTGGGAATTCCCGACCCGTTGGGAAAGACCGGCTGGGAGCGGCGTAGGTATATCGAGGCAGCTGCTTATTGTTAGCAGGGCTTAGCTATTGTTTGGCTGGCTCTCTCGCTTCTCTTACTTGCTGAAGGTCACTTATTCTGTCTGTTCGTTCGAGGTTGTAATTACACTAATTTCTCCGCAAAAAAAGCCCTATCTGGCAAAGGCAAACTTACGGGTAAATTGATTGATAAATTAACAGTTTTATTACTGACTGGTTATAAGAACTGTGATTCAGTTGAAAAATTTAAGGACGTTATATGGGCAACGTACTTCCACTATAGCTCCACAGACGAAAACCCCCAGCACGAGAAATGCCCAAGCGCCCTGACTCATGGTGCGTTTGGCAGCGTGCTCAATTTTTTTTTTTAAATCCTTCGTTCGAGTACGACCTATACTTATCTACTAACAGAAAAAATGTTTTTTTAAATTTCAGATGAAGCTATCACGAGTTATTCTGTCTACCATGAGGACACTTTTTTTAGGGTTCCCCGGAAACCAGGCCTCCACCGGCTGAATTTCCGGAATTTTTGATGAAATTTTTTTTGAATATTGTTGAAAAGTTGTTCTTTCATGTGCTCAACACTTCGAATGAAATAATTCATACATTATATTTTTAAAAAAATCGAGAAAATACGCTTTTTTCCTTGGGTACGAAGCCCATGTAGCCGCTTAAATCTCAGCCATTAAAAATGTAATTGAACAGAGCATTAAATGTTACATGTACGTACAGTCGATAATGAATATAATTTTCACACAAGAGAATTAAGGAAATGATTTGTACGTTACTTTCGATAAATACCTAATCGAAACTAATTTAAATTTTGTGGTAAAAATTTCTTACTTTTAAACATTTGGCGCACACATTTTCTGCTCTCGCACTCTAACGTACAGCGGTTTACCTATTGCTAGCCTTAATTTTACGATCGCTTTGAACGGCAGAGTACCAAACTCTTGCATGTGACGTCGAAATGACGTCAAGCGATTTGCATTGTAAAGTGGCAGAGTACCACTGCAGGTCGATTATCAGTGACGAATGAGAAGAATCAAAGACAAGTGAATGCAATGATTCAAGGAAACGGTCGGATTACGCAATAATATATTGCTCGGTAGTTAAGCATTAGTCAAGAAAGAGTACATTGTTCAGATGTTGAATTACAGACAAATTTGCGCCAGATAGGCCCCGGGGCAATTAAAGGATGTCTTGAAAAAAACATTTGTCAAGAATTTCTTAACCATTATCGACGTGAAGGAGATGATTTTCTCATCATCACCACCGGGGACGAATCTTGGGTGCATTATTATGACCTCGTCAACTGGCGTCAAACTTCATTCAGCACAGAAAATCATGCTCCCATTTTCTGGGATGCAAAGGGAATTATGCATACCGAATATCTGCCGAAGGGATCAACCATTTATTCAATAAAATACAAAAAATATAATTTTTTTCTTGCGCCAGCCACAACACGAAACGATGAAAACAGTGATGACCCTTAAATTCACAGTTCTTTCGCACCCTCTCTATTGTCCTGATTTAGCACCTTCCGTTTATTTAATATTCCCAAAGTTGAAAGTATTGGAAAGTCAACATTTTTCATCCGAGTAAAGAAAGTTTTTCATGAACGGAATGAAGAAATGGTTTGAGCGTTTGGAGAAATGTGTTTGCCCTAAGTCAGGGGTATCCAAACGGTTAACCGCGAAAAAATTAAAAACACAAAATTCGAGTTCCCTCGAACATTAAGTCTAGGCCGTCTCTGTCACGTCATTGGAATTTGCGAGACTCCCGAGGTAATGCAACTGGGCAACGTTGTTTTGTGGTAGATTGCAATCCCTAAAAGTCTGAGCACCTCTGCACTAAATGATGATTATGTGAAAAATAATTATATACTTTTGTATTACAATAAATTTACTTCATTTTGAGACTGATTTCGTTATTTCGTCTTTTCTTATTTTATAGAGTTTGAGACCTTACACGATTTGTAAGCGTGGTAAGTTAACGGCACTACTGCGCAAGACGTGTTCCCACCAACTTTACTTCCCCGATATGTTTATTTCATTTATAGTGTAGCATTTTACTCGTATTTCTATTGTATCCATCTCGTCGACGTATCTGATCAGATTGGGCACACACACGCCTGGCATGGCACCTCGCTTCTCTTATCTAGTGTACTAGTGGGGTATCGTTCACGTCTCCACCGTTAACTCACCACGTTTACAGACGGTATATCAATCCGCCCTCACAGTACTCAAATTATAAATTTTGAAGAAATCGTTGATCATAGGGGCTGCCTAGCCGAATCTTTGCCTCTCAATCACTTAGCTATTGCTATTTTAATTTCCTTACTCCAAGGACATCACGTACAATTTTGAAAACACTTTATTATATCGAAATTCAAATAATTTAGCGAAGACTATAATGGTTTTTGAACTACTAACTTTCGAGAACACCTACGGTACCTACTTTTAAGTTTATTATACTCTCAACGAAAATATAAAAATGTTCATCTTGAAATATATACCTTAAAAGACAAAAATTTCCAAATTTAATGAGAAAAATAATTCGGGGACAATTTTTATATCTGATTGATATATTAAATAATTACATATTACATGTTGAATACGATTATAATATTGTATGTACAAAGGATATTCTCAAAGTTCTGGAAATTACTATCTCGTTGAACACCTATTCATTTCCTAACGAACATATATAATGAACAAGAAAATTGCATAACCGACCATTACCTAAGGATAGTTCCAAGATCATATGATGCTCGACAAACTAAAAAACTTTTTAGGCGAACTTGGGTTCGAGGATATACCCTAACATTATCTAATTCGCCACTTATTGACTATTAGATATTTTTGAAACGAGATAAAAACCTTTTATATCGAATACAATTTGCAGACTTAAAGAGATGACAAAGGAATTCCAAAGTAGTACTAGAATTTAAACATTATAAATTCAAACACAATTCCCAGAACTTTGAGACATCCCTCGTGTAAAAGTCGTCGTTTAAACATACACAATAACACAATGTGTTTATATTTTAACAGTGTTTTGTATTATAACAAAATAACAAAGAAAATTAAACGCGAAGATTTAGAAAAATCCTAGCTTTGCGGTTCGGGGAACAACATGCATATGCGAAGTCATTTGCCGTAGAGAATTGCTGGCTGCATCCACCTAGAGATTGCATAGCCCCTCGTTGTCGATTTCCTAAGTGTAAAACCGAAGTCTTGCAATAAGAACAAGACCTATTTTAGGAAGGTAAAAAATATTTATTAAAGGTGTTTACTATGTCCGACAATTCGTCGAAAATTGCAAAACACCCAACGAATTGCAATGTAAAATCAGGGTGAAAGATGTGCCAGCATTTCGCTAGAGAATCATTAGGCGTACGCCCCTATTTGTGTTTTGTTTACAAATAAATTTGTAACCGTTTTTCATTTCAAAGTAATGAATAATTTCACTTTCGTGAATGAAAATGTAATTAAATTGAAATTATATTTTCAATTAACGACATCAGAGCTCGACTAGATTTATATTTATTAGCTGCAACTAATAAAATATATTCAATGACATACAAATCGCAATATCTAGAAATAAAATGAGTTTATTTTAAAATTTTTGTGAAAAGTTGGAAACTAAAAATTAAGTCGGTCTTTGACCAACATATCGTGTTGTTTCTACAACTTTTGCGTTGGTTAAAGTATGAATTAGTGTAAATTCGACAGGAAATTCTTCTACAAGCGAGTTCTTTTATGAAAGAAAATAGCTAATTGCGTACATTTAATCAATCTACAACGGAAAATCGTTTAGAGAGAAGAGCAAGGTTACAGAAGAAGTAAAGATGTACAAAAATGAAACGAACCAGCATCGAGATCGACAAAACAAGGAGAATCAACTTTCTAATACGAACTAACTTTAATGTTAGTTAAGAAAAATGAAATACCGAATGAGTGGCAGAGTTATAATTCCACTTACGAGTGTCACCTTTTATATTTTCACAAAATCTAGGAAGAAAACAAAATTTTTGGGAACAAACTATTTTATTGTTTTTCAAAATATTCGTCTTTATGGTCTATAACACTTTTGCATGCGTACGAACCAGTATTCAAAACATTTTTTCCACTCTCAAAGTTGTATCTCAGAAACATAGTTTTCAAAGGCTTCGACTGCTTCTTGAGGAGTTGAAAATCGCTGTCTGCGCATTTTTTGTATCACAGTTGGGAACAAAAAGAAATCATTCGGCGACAAGTCAGGTGAATATGGACAATGAAACATTATTTCAACACTTGCATTGTCGTGATAATAATGCGACGTTTTCGGTTGTTCATCCTGATTTCGTCTATAACTTTTGACAAACAAATTACTGTATACCATTCAGCGTTAACAGTTTTTCGGTCCTCTAAAGGAATTGTTGCGATGTGTCCTGCACAGCCGAAGAAACAAGAGATCATTTTCTTGGAAGTGCTCCTTGCACGAACAACTTTTGTGGGGTTCGGTTCGTCTTGGAACACTTTGGACCTTCGGTCAAATTATGTGGAATCCATCTGGAACATATTTTTTTTACAAATAAATGTTGATGTAAAATCCAATGAATTGCAGTCTGCGTTATGCCAAGAGATGCCTCTACCTCACTGTAAGTCACATGTCGATCGCGTTCTATCATTTTCCGCACAGCATCGACGTTTTTTTAGAATCACAACAGTTTTTAGTCGACCTTTACGTGATTCATCAATCACTGAGGCACGCCCATGACGAAATCCTGCAAACCAATTGTAAACTGTCTTCTCTGATGGGGCTTCATTGCCAAAAGTTGATCGAAGCGATATAAAGCATTCTTTTTATAATCGTAAAAAATCATCCAACGAGTAATCTCCATTATTTTACAAACTCACTGTCAACAAACTATTGATTTAATTTCAAAGCTATAGCGGTTTCTCATTGGCAAATGTCAAACTTTAATAATACAAAAGCACCATCTAGTGGTCGATTGTAAAAATATAAAAGGTGTCCCTTGTATATATAAAAAAAGATAATATAAAGGATTGAGCGAAGTACGGAGGAATTAGACTGTTAACCACGGCAATAAAAATATATGAAAAATCCTAGAAAGTAAATTGAGTATGATAGTAGAATCCCAAAAGTGGTTTTTGGCTATTACATCATAGCACACAAGACTACAATTTCACAACCTAATAAATAATGGAGAAAAGACTATCAAAGTATAAAGAGGTCTATGTATGTTTTACTAATATGAGAAAAGCATTTGACTCAATTAATAGAACACTGAATGGCAAAGTTTAGAAAACAAAATATGGGAAATTGAGAGGATATTAAAATATATACAGGGATCAGCAATCTAGTAAGAACATCTCATAGACTATCTAAAAAATTTACTACAAAGGAAGTAAGACGGGGAAGACCCCACTACTTTTGGAAAAAAATTATTAACGGAATACCAAAATTTACAACCAGTCGACTTGGATTCATGTGCTTGTGAGGACGACATAGTATTTGTTAATTCTGAAAACAACTTGAAAAAAATATCAAAATTTGGAAACACACTTTAGAGAATTAAAACCAGATCTTAAATATAGAAAAAAAAAACGAAATGTATGGCGATGAGCAACGAAAAGATAGTTGAAAATGCAAACACAGAAAAACAGGCTAATAGGTATAAATACTTAGGATCAATAGGTGACAGAAAGAGAAGTATAGTATTAAAGCAACAAATATATACTAGGCAATACAGAAGAAATCCCTATCTCACAAGGACATTACAATGAAAACAAAAGTAGCAGTATACGACAATGTACCTTCCAGATTAAAAAAGCTTTGAAACATTTTATAATTTTTGTATGTGAATATGATCTCTTTTGAACTATGTAAAATCTGTTCATTTTATGTTTGTATTCTTATTTGGTGTGTTATTTTATTTTTCAGTATGTATTTTTATAGAAAATGAAGAGAACTGATGCACTAAACCTTTTAAATTTTTTTTCTTTAATTGGAACCGATCTGATTGAATTTGTATGAAAATGATTCGGTAAACTGTTTTACGACCAACTTTTTCGGAACGTATCTGGGCCGCTAAGTGAGGTGTACTGTGTCGCTGATATGGGTGCCAGGACATGAGGCAATGAGATAGCCGACGGTACTGGCCAAAGATACTAATAGGAACTTCATAGGACCAGAACCTGTATGTGAAATCGCTAAGCATTCCGCTAAAAGGGAGATCTGGTTATGACTAGAAAGCGAACATAAAAAGAAATGGAGCTTAACGGAAGGTCAATTCCATACTAAAACACTACTAAGGGAGCTGGACGGAAGGTTTTCAGCCAGCCTAATTCGTAGTAATAAAAAAGAAAATAATTACCGGCTTAGTAACCGAACATTATCCTTTAAGGAAGAATCTGTACAGCATGAGCTTGGTTAGTGAGGCCTGGTGTAGGAGATGTGAAAAACAGGAGCAGCTAGCCTACATGTAATATGCACATGTGAGGAACTGAAGGAAGACAGAAATATTTCAGAAGAGATCTATAGGATCCTACGAGTATACCCAAACTTCCCCTGAGGACAGTGGCTTTTATCCTGGACACAAGCCTAACAGAGTGTAATTGAGAGGTCTATTGGGGATAGTACAAACAGCAGTGTGCTGGCGTCCAACCTAAAAAACAGACGAAGAATGTGTCGGTGACTGGAGGAAATTAAGAAAATCTTTATCATCCCTTTCGTACATATTCATATTTCCAGAATTATATTACAAAACTATCGGATATTGCAAGTTATATGTCACCAATGTAGGAATTGATAAACAAAATATTATTAAATGTGTTAAGTCTGAATATATAACATTGAGTTACCCTTACCATTGTCATAATGAAAACATTAATTTAAAACAAACAAAATAACTTTACATCAACATAAAGACTTCAATGTTAATCCAGCCCTCTCCGTCCTTTCTAATTTTAAAGAATATCATTTAAAATTGCATATTAAACTTATTATAACGAAATAAAAATAAATGTCTCTACTACACTAGTGATAAAATAAAATGTAATAATTTGCAAAAAAACACTAAACATTTAAATGTTATAATGTCATATACTTTACCACCTTACCAGTTGTATTCATACAAAATGTATTTTATAATAATGATGTATTATACTCCCTTTATATTTTAGAAACAAAATTCATTTTAAAACGTAATAGACTTGTTTTTTATCCAAGAATTTTCTTATTACTTTGTACCACATTCGTTTCGAATTCACTGTTTTCTGACATTTTCATCGAGTAAGCTGCTGAGTAAAGCGTTCTTGAATCCCTAATACGGCAGGCGCTGGACGATGTTTCGCTGGTATAATCGTGTCTTTCGCAATCTGGAATTCAAGATGGATGGATTGGCAAGTACGCTGCAGCAGTTAGTAGCCGGTCAAGATTGGCGATGATATTGTCGAAATTTCCACACAAGTCGAAACGTGTACGCTCCTCCAATACACAAGTGCGCCGAATTGTGAAGTAGTAAATCTTCTGGTTCCGTAGTCTTGAATTATCCAAGTGGGGAATTCCGTATGTGGTAATGTTTGTTTTATATTTAATGGGTACATTATCCATCAGGATTTTTAATAATATTTCATTTCGTTCAAGGTAACAAAACAGGGTGAAGCTAATTTGATGGAAAACCAACCTATTTTCGCCTGTTGTTTTTTCGTCCTTCTTGGCATCCTGTTGCGCTGGATTTATTTCCGATGTATCCTTGGAAGTCTCTGGAGCATCTTTTGTTGACTTCTTCTCATCTATAGTAACAAACCGATGTAAATCAAATATAGTCAGTCACTGAGTTTGAAGGCCCCGTATTCTGAATTCACTTTTTTTAAAATGAATAAATATTAAATATTCAATTCAATAACGCAAAGTTGTGGATATATTTGAAAACCAAGACAAAGTTAAAGGATTTCAAATAAGTAAACAATATTAAAAGAATGTACCAATACCAATTGAATAACAAACAATTGGTACATTATTCTTTTCATCTTTTTTTTTTTTGTTTTTAATAATTTTGTTATCATCTTTTATTTTTATAATAAATATATAATATTTAAAAACGCACTTCACACCTCATAAAGAAGAACTATATAAATTCATAGATACCACTAACTCATGTCGAAAAATGCTTTATAACCAAGATCAACAGTCATAAAAATAAAAATCAATTGCAATAATCAATCCTCGCCAAGTCTTCTCAGATGGAAGCGCAAACTCTAGTGTGCAGTTGTCTTTTAACTTCTAATCTTCAAGGTCGTCACGCTACCTTCGTAAAATTTCACGCCGGTCCATTTCGTGCACTTGAAAACACCTTCCAGTAGGCATCCAAGGAAATGGAAGAATCATTGAGACCTTCTCTTTTCTTTTAGATATTATTAGGTGCATTGAGAGACCCTGGAACTTCTTTTCTTGGAATTTCGTCAAACGCATGCGTAATCTTGGAGTATCTTCGTTAACGCAGAAATTATTGCAATCGATTTTTAGACATTGAATATCTTGGCTACTAAATCATTTTTTTAAAAACGCATATTTGAGAAAAATAGAAGAGAAACAGTAAGTTTTAAATGGAAATTAAACAAATTAGTGTTCGTACCTGTATTACTGGCATTTTCTTTAGCAGCATTGTCACCATTTTCAGCCTGGAATGTAATAAAATAGTAAGAAATATTAAGATAAGAAATACATTTCCACTCTTATACATTTGGCAAACTCTTTAAACTCCACTCAATTGTAAAGGAAAGCAAAATATTTCCGAGAGATTAAGATTTATTCATCATTTTAAATTCTATTAATCTGATTTAAAATAACATTTAAGATTAACTTACATCATTATCTTGTAAAACTTCCTCTTCTTCAATAGTTAACTGGATAGGACTTTCTTCTTTGTTCTCTTGATTTTTTTCTTTATTTTCATCCTGGTCTTTTTGTTCAGCTTTTGCTTCGGCATCAGTTTCTGCAACTTTCTTTGCATCATCATTTGTTGCTTCTTTTATTTCCTGGCCCTCCTCCTTTTTCTATAAAATATATTTCATTTTAGAGTTTCTTTAGAATATCTCTATGCAGTTCTTAAGTGAAAATGAATAAAATGCTAATTTAATTGCACGACTTTAGGAAACATTTGATATTTACCTCCGCTTGTTCGCCTTCTTTTTCAATAGTGTCATCATTTATTTCATCTTCATTTTCAGGATTATCTGTTAAAAAAATATAAACAAGTTTTGAAAAACACTTCAATATAATCTCGATCAATTTGTTTGTGGCTAAATAGGTAAGTTGGGCTAAAGAAAATTTATATCCAACTTTACACATCAAGTCTTTCTTTGGAGACTGTGGTTAAGTAAAAACTCAGAAAAAGATTTTACACATCAACTATTCAAAACAAATTTATAAGTTGCTCAAATACTGTTTTACAATATTTATATTAGATTATAAATATGCCTTTCATAAAATAAATTGAAATTGAAGCAACCAATTAATTTTATTCTTAAAATTTAAGAACTAAAGTTTAATATTCCCTCCTAAAACACTTACTTGATGCACTGGGTGCCTTTTGTTTCTTATCAGTCATATCGAATTGATATACTTCTGGATCTAAGCCTTCATCAATCAACGCCTGGAAAGCAATTTTTTTTACAAAGAACTAGCCGACATATACACGTACCTTTTGTAATCGTTCAACAAGAATCTGTTTAACACCCGTTTTATCTAAACCACGCTTTTCTAATTCTGTTTTTAATTGCACGACACGTAAATCAGCAAGTTTACGTGAGTCAGGTTCCGACATTTTATAATTTATTAAATTAATTTAGAAGAGATTCAGAAAAATCCTTCTAGAATCGTACTATAAACCACAAAGTACACGGAAAATAGCTATGGCGTCCAATTTTTGTCGGTTTTGCATTACACGCAGGCGTCTGAATTTCACTTCCAGAGAGGGAAGAGGTAACAGGTTATATTAATTTTAAATGACTGTGATTTCATTGAAATTAATCATAGTAATATAACAATTTGAACTTTTTTGTATAAATATTCTTGTAAAAATATATTATATTAAGAACATCAAGTAAGAAAAAAGGATAGATATCAAACTTGATTAGATTACTTTCAATTTCCTTGTAATTACTTGTTTACAGGAAAATATTTTATGCTGAGAAATCACAGGAAATTGATAACTGGGTACAATGACACTATTTACTTATTAACGTATACTAGGTTTTATACATTTATTTGTTTTATAACCTTTTATATACAAAAATTGGTAAATACATATATACTACAATAATTTCCGAAACGTAAACAAATTGCAATTATTAATTAGTGCTTAAATTTACTTAATACCTAATGATATAAACATTATTAATAATGGACTGTAATGTCATTTTTACTATATATTAAGTCTACTGTCCTTAAATTTTAAATCATGAATGTTCTTGTGCTTCTATATCTTTAGTTTGTATTTGTTCTAAAGCAGCTTGCTGTTTCAAATTTTCTTCTTCTATAGCTTTCATTTTATTTGCAACAATTTTCTCTTGTAAAACAGCATAAATCTTAATTAACCTGTTGTTACAATTAATAAACTTTGTCGAACATCTATCCACGCATTGTGCTTCGTTTTCGTCAATATTTCTGGAATTTAAATTATTGACGCATCGTGCAAAACACGTTTCTGATAATAAGTTGTAAAACGTGAGAAAATCTTTAAACTTGAATGGAAAAAGTTAGGTTAGAATATAAGAATAATTAACGAATGTTTCTTACAGTTTTTAAATGTTGATCTTCCATTTTAAAATTCACTCTACTAAATTGCTAATAATATTTAATTTACAATGAAATGATATTATTATTTAAAAATATAAATCCATTTATATTTGGAAATAAGAAAAAAGAACATATATTTAAAGGAATGTAAAATCCGAATCACGGAACCTGTGACGTAAAATCAGTAAAATAGAGAACGACGCGACATCTAACACGGAATCATGGAAATAAGGTTATTGAAGTGTCCTCTCTGAGTATAAGCTAAAATTACCTATTCACAAGAAGTTTTAAACTAAAACGTCTTTGCTTTAAGATAATACCCACTGATCTATGATATTATAATACCCTTTTGGTTACTGCAAAGTATTGACTGTAAATTAATATTATATAGGATACTTTGGATAATTTCGTGCAACTTTACTATAAAAGAAAATTAATTAATTCTATTTTTATAATAATGTAGCAATTTACCCAATAAATACATTATTTCTTGTTTTTATTAGGAAATTACTTTATCACTAAAATTGTGGACAAATATTACTTTATATACTACCATTAGACCTTATGTAAGCTGTTTTGGAGATATAAAAAATAAAATGAAATTAATGATTTTTAAAAAATCATTTTGAACTGGAAATTTTGTAATTTACTACGAAATGATTCATATTATGTTGATAATTTATTTGAAGAAGTATTTTAGATGATTCCATGCAAAGGTAACTAGAAAAAACAGTCTTATTGATTTGTAGTTCAGAAACTTTACGTCTGTACTTCATTTAGCAGAAAGTAAAAGCCTGAACCACTTGTTAAGACTATAAAATGTACTTTCTATCTACTACTATCCTCCGAGAATATCGATTGAATTTTATCACTGTTTGAATTCCAGCGTTTTGTGATTTTCTTTCCAAAATGCTCAGTATACTTCATCAAATTCTTCTTTATGAATGATAATAAATTTTAGTAAAGGTCTAGAAATGGAAAGGTAGCAAAGCTTTACTGAATCAACAGATGAAAATGTTTTAGGCGGATTCGCTTAACCGAAAAGTTTCAAACGCATTTGAAGTTAAGGTGTCTTAATATGCTATGAAAACGTATCCAAAGATATGTATGTGGTGTCTAATTAAGATGCTATCTATTTCGCTCTGTTCATACTAGCCTTCCAAATAGATTTCATACTACTTGTTGCTTTTCACATTCACACACATACAAGAACTTTTATCGATTATTGTAGAAACTGTTAAATATTCAACAAGTGCGCAAGCGTAGGACACCCCAACCCCTAGCACAATGTTATCGCAGTGTAACTGTACTAACAGTAGTAAGTGAGACATTCATTTGGGGTAGAGTCTCAGCAAATTGTTTTCACTGGCCATGCCTGCATTCGCCGAACTAACTACAATCATTTGAAAATTTTTGAATTCTCCAAAATGTAAGTGTTTTTAAATTAAATAAATTTCTTAATATTTTATTTAATTTTGTTCCCCAAATAATTTTTTTTTAAGACTAAAGTAATTTTTAACTTAAAAAAAAGTTAATAAACATTGACTAAGAATTGGTTAAATTTGAATTATTTTTGTTATATATTTCGCATTTTATGTATTTAATAATAATAATTTCGAATATATTTATAATTGACATATTGGACTATTTCAGAATTTATATATTTTTGTTTACAAAATATTCCATAATCTAATCCAATATTTAAACAAAAAAAATTACATGCCCTAAAATGTTTGTATGGTATTATTGATTTCCGTATCTTCTTCTTTTTTACATTTATTAGGTCTATTTTGAATAAATAATGTGGATTGTAATGTATTCATAATTGATTATCTGCTGGTCAATTTATTTTGATAAATTGACTGGCGTTACTGGAAGGTATTATTGTATATTTACATACATGTAAAGTTCATGTTATTCATATTTAATTCGACCAGAACGTATACCTCCTTAACAACAGACAATAGATTTAGATTTACAAGAAAGCCGACAAGGTTGTAAATAAATTATGCAGAGTTAAGTTAAAAAAAAACTTTCCAACCGTTTTCAAAAGCATAAAAAAAAATTGAAAATCTTTTCAATTACTCGACAAAAAAAACTAATTTAGATAGTAGATCCCTCGTCTGATGTCTCGTAACAGGCAGTTTTTTGTTTAGATTATCCATAATTACTTCGGTAAAGTCGAAAGAAAATATATTTTCATATCTAAGGTATCTTCATTTAGATCTTGTACCGATGAAACTTGTAACGTTTCAAAATTTTAGCAACTGATATCTTATCTTTCATTCACTTTACCGCGTCTCACCGTCACTCTTATGGTTACGAAAAGACTACGCCTTTCGAAATTTCACGAACAACTTCAGAATATACTTTTAATTAACGGACTTTTCGAGATGTTCTTGATTAAATACTCGCGCCCATTATTTATAAGGGAAAATGAATTTATTTTAAGAGTGCGTATCGTTGATAAAATAACTTGGTATTGCGTCTTTGTTTGAATTATATTCATCAAAAAGTGATACTTTTATCGTCAGTAACTTTTATTTCAAAATAATCTTAATTATTTCAAATAATTAAACTTAATGTAAATACTTAATTATTAAATAGGTAATTGACGAAGGAGATACTTGTTGAAATTTCATTATAACGCTAAGAAATAAGTAATTAAACTTCTAGTTTAAAAAATTCTTTTATTGTAAATTCACTACAATATTGTTTCGCCATACAATGGCTTCATCAGGTGGATGATTTCATCCACAACGCTAGTAAATAAGTAATTAAACTTCTAGTTTCAAAAACTCTTTTATTGTAAATTATTTGATTGTAATTTACAATTATGAATTTACATTTAACATTTGGAATTTACTGCAAGTGAGAATTAATGAATATTAAATCACATTCTTACATGTAAATGTCGACTTATTTAATGTGTTCGAAACTACAGTCCGACAAACTAAGTTTGTACTAGTATGCAGAACACACCCTTTCGCGACAACGAACTTCCTGGTGATTAGGTTAATCAAGAATTAAGAAATACTGAAAAAACAAGTCTATCACCGGGAGGAAACGCACAGACGACGTTTCGTTCTAGTTGGAACTTTTCAATGTGATAGACCCCGGTGATAGACTTGTTTTTTCAGTATTTCTTAATTCTTGATTAACCTAATCACCAGGAAGTTCGTTGTCGCGAAAGGCTGTGTTCTGCATACTAGTACAAACTTAGTTTGTCGGACTGTAGTTTCGAACACATTAAATAAGTCGACATTTACATGTAAGAATGTGATTTAATATTCATTAATTCTCACTTGCAGTAAATTCCAAATGTTAACTATATATACAGAAAGTATAGAAATGAAAAAGCAATGTCCGTCATCGAGGGAATGCCGTACATTGAAAAGTTCCAACTAGAACGAAACGTCGTCTGTGCGTTTCCTCCCGGTGATAGACTTGTTTTTTCAGTATTTCTTAATTCTTGATTAACCTAATCACCAGGAAGTTCGTTGTCGCGAAAGGGTGTGTTCTGCATACTAGTACAAACTTAGTTTGTCGGACTGTAGTTTCGAACACATTAAATAAGTCGACATTTACATGTAAGAATGTGATTTAATATTCATTAATTCTCACTTGCAGTAAATTCCAAATGTTAACTATATATACCGAAAGTATAGAAATGAAAAAGCAATGTCCGTCATCGAGGGAATGCCGTACATTGAAAAGTTCCAACTAGAACGAAACGTCGTCTGTGCGTTTCCTCCCGGTGATAGACTTGTTTTTTCAGTATTTCTTAATTCTTGATTAACCTAATCACCAGGAAGTTCGTTGTCGCGAAAGGGTGTGTTCTGCATACTAGTACAAACTTAGTTTGTCGGACTGTAGTTTCGAACACATTAAATAAGTCGACATTTACATGTAAGAATGTGATTTAATATTCATTAATTCTCACTTGCAGTAAATTCCAAATGTTAACTATATATACAGAAAGTATAGAAATGAAAAAGCAATGTCCGTCATCGAGGGAATGCCGTACATTGAAAAGTTCCAACTAGAACGAAACGTCGTCTGTGCGTTTCCTCCCGGTGATAGACTTGTTTTTTCAGTATTTCTTAATTCTTGATTAACCTAATCACCAGGAAGTTCGTTGTCGCGAAAGGGTGTGTTCTGCATACTAGTACAAACTTAGTTTGTCGGACTGTAGTTTCGAACACATTAAATAAGTCGACATTTACATGTAAGAATGTGATTTAATATTCATTAATTCTCACTTGCAGTAAATTCCAAATGTTAACTATATATACAGAAAGTATAGAAATGAAAAAGCAATGTCCGTCATCGAGGGAATGCCGTACATTGAAAAGTTCCAACTAGAACGAAACGTCGTCTGTGCGTTTCCTCCCGGTGATAGACTTGTTTTTTCAGGATTTCTTAATTCTTGATTAACCTAATCACCAGGAAGTTCGTTGTCGCGAAAGGGTGTGTTCTGCATACTAGTACAAACTTAGTTTGTCGGACTGTAGTTTCGAACACATTAAATAAGTCGACATTTACATGTAAGAATGTGATTTAATATTCATTAATTCTCACTTGCAGTAAATTCCAAATGTTAACTATATATACAGAAAGTATAGAAATGAAAAAGCAATGTCCGTCATCGAGGGAATGCCGTACATTGAAAAGTTCCAACTAGAACGAAACGTCGTCTGTGCGTTTCCTCCCGGTGATAGACTTGTTTTTTCAGTATTTCTTAATTCTTGATTAACCTAATCACCAGGAAGTTCGTTGTCGCGAAAGGGTGTGTTCTGCATACTAGTACAAACTTAGTTTGTCGGACTGTAGTTTCGAACACATTAAATAAGTCGACATTTACATGTAAGAATGTGATTTAATATTCATTAATTCTCACTTGCAGTAAATTCCAAATGTTAACTATATATACAGAAAGTATAGAAATGAAAAAGCAATGTCCGTCATCGAGGGAATGCCGTACATTGAAAAGTTCCAACTAGAACGAAACGTCGTCTGTGCGTTTCCTCCCGGTGATAGACTTGTTTTTTCAGTATTTCTTAATTCTATGAATTTACAATAAAAGAATTTTTGAAACTAGAAGTTTAATTACTTATTTCTTAGCGTAACTTAATTATTGAATTATTCGGTTGTAAAGGCATTTTCTTAAGCATTTCTCGTTGAAATTTTACCATGCTTTAATTGTGCAAATATCTTGTACGCATACGTAATTATAAACATTATTTTGCGTCATATGAAACGTTGAAATTATATAAACAATAGTTAATATCGTTTTAATAGGAGAAATTATTCCAAATATTGTTTACGGTAAGTTGATATATTTGTTTATTTTGTTCGGTACGAACTTATTCGTAATTTAAACAGTCTGTTATACTTATATAACCTTTTCCGAGTACATTAATTCAATAAACAATGAAATGATATACAAATAAGTAAACAATAAGTGAGATTACTGTTATTAATAATAGAAATAAAACAATTTTTCGAAAAATAGCCGTAAAGTACAGCGATTTTTTTATATAAATTGAAACACAGGATAATTATAATTGTTGAAATCGTTTATTTCAATCAATACGCTGTCGCTTAACTGCGATACATACTTTGCTTAAGTTTTTTATATCGACTTTTTTGAGATAATGGCTACTACCGCATAAACAATTTTAACCATACAATATTTTGCCCGTAAATAAAGTTGGGAAATGATAAAAGAAGTCAAAATGTACTAAATTAGGTGAATTCGGCAAATAATTCAACACATAAACTTGGTTTGGGAAATTGATAGCAACTTCTCGCTATCAATGACTTCAAAACTTTGAACGTATTCTATGTGAATAATACTTTTGCAATCGTATAAATAAATCAACATTCTGTTTACTTTCGACTTTTACAATCGACTTTTTTCGGAAGCTTCTCTTTGAACGGTCTTCATTCAGTACTCTGGCGTCTTATTTTACACCACGTTTCGTGACCAGTAGCGATCATTTTAAGGAAGTTTTTGTCTCTGTTAGCGGTTCCAATGAAGTCCTTGAGGTGTTCAATTCAATGCATTGTTTTGTGAAGAATCGCAAATTTAATTTAAACAGACACAAATTTTCGCCTAAAAGTGTGGACAATTGCTTTTGGAATCATCCTCGATTCGTCAATATAACGAATAATTTCGGATTTCCATTAATGAAGTCACTAACTCTTTCCTCAGTCAAATTTCTGGACGTCCTTTTCGTCATCGTCAAACGTTTCACAACCACCTTGGAATCGCTTAAACTATTCATAAATTAGAATTAAAGAACTCAAAAGGTATTAAATTAGGTGAATTCGGCATGTAATCCAAAACACAAACTTGGTTTGGCAAATTGAAAGTAAATTCTCGTTATCAATTACTTTGGGATAAACTTTGGGATAAAATCTACTACATATTAACCGTTTAGCTAGGTAGAACGAATTCTTTGTCCATAATATTTTTGGAATCGTAGAAATATATCAACATTATCTTTACTTTTGAGTTCTAGCGACATTTTTTTGGATGTTTGTGTGGTCTTAATTCAGTACTCTAGTCCCTTATTTTGGCTTCAGACTTAAAACACCAAGTTTTGGTCTTCGTTGGCGATTCAAATGAGGTTCCTGAAACGTTTAATTCAATGCATGCTCTTTCGAAGAACAAATCGTAAATTTAATTTAAGGAGCCCAAATTCTCGGCCAAAAATTATATGGACAATCGACTTTGAAATCCGCAATTCGTTAATCTTTCGTTAATAATTTCGAATTTTCATTAATGAAGTCACGAACTCTTCGCTTAGTTCTTTTTAGACATTTGGCCACGACGTCTCGCAAACATTTTGGAATCGCTGAAGCTATTCGCAAATTACAAAATTACTTTTTGAAGCATATGATGCTTTTCAGAAAATTTAATTTTTATCAAGTTTAACGTAAAAATCAATCAATTCTTTGTTTTAAATTTACTTACTAATCGTTTACGGTCACTCTTGGCATTATAACTTAGAACAAGTGTGTTAAGAGGCTGATACGATACTAACGAAGGTTGTGGCTTTTGATAACAAAACAACACTATTTCTTTTATTTTATAAAAGTTCGATTTTTTGGACAGAACGTCTAAGTGACAATATTTTTTTAGTTTTCATTTATTCATTTTTCTTTTTTCCACAAGAACATAATCTATAATAAAGTCTTTTGATCATATTTTTTCTTTTCCTTACGTTCATATTTTTTCTTTTTTGAATTTTGTACAAATTATATACATTCTCTGTCTCAAAAAGTACCCGTAAATGGTTTTATTTTAGAAAAAAATGTGCCGCCATCTGTTTGTGGAAGATTGATTTATAAAGTGTCAATCTTTATAAGTAATTTGTACAAATTTTAAAACTTTGTTTACTAGAAGTCAAACTACGACGCAAAGAACAATTAATCAACATAAAGTTCTATATTAGAAGTTTGAAGAGACAAAAACTTTTTAAAAACGATTGTAACCGGTGTTGTGAGACGCGTTGTTTTAAATATAATTGCGTTTTACAATTTGAAAGGGATTATCCACAAATGTATTGCTTTGGTGTATTGAAACGTTTGGTATGCCTCATTCGCCCTGAATACCGAAAGCCAGGCAATTTTAACTAATTTTCTGACCAAAAAATCCGATTACGCAATTTGCCTCGGTACAATTATATTGAATTTTCTAGGCTGCATTTGACGATAAAAGGAAATCGTTTTGCACGAATTAAAAACATTCAATTTTACAATTAACAATATAAAAAGTCGAATTTCTGTTAAAGCTAGAATACATTATAGTCTCGATTTGCGTTGATTCGATTTGCGTCGATTCGATTTGCGTCGTTCAAAAAACATAGAAAACTGAAGATTTTATTTGCGTCGCTATGATTCAATATGCATCGTTCGAAACACACGGCAGATATTGCAAAAATGCGCAATCTACTTATCACTCCTGCGAGATCCATATGTTATCGTGGTGCTAAAAAAATTAGGGAAGTCGCAAAGAATACAAACACATTGATGGCACAACAAATTGTAAAGAACGAAATCACCTTAATTGTTTTAATGGAATCTCTTCTCTCTACGTGGATTGAAGAACAAAACCAACTCAAACTGCCCTTGAGTAAGGCTATCATACAGGAAAAATTTAAGTATATGAATAATTGAAGAATTAAAATCAGGACCCTAACTTGTTCACATCAACGAAACATTTTATTCAAGTCGAGGTTGGTTTAAAAATCAAATCAAAAACTATATAATTTGGCGTTAAAGAGAAAAGCGGTAAGTGGAGATGTGGGTGCTGTCGAAATTTTCAAAGATAATTTCAAGAAAATTATAAGAGAAGGTGGGACTTCTGCTAAACAAGTTTTCAATATAGATGAAACTATTGTGAAAAGGGAATTTATATTTCATAGCAAGAAAAAAATTTGCCGGGATTTAAACCAGGTTAACTTTTTTCTCGGTGCTAATGCAACAGGTGATCACTAACTGAAACCCCTATTAATTAATAAAACTAAAAATCCAAGAGTAATGAAAATCCATCGAAACGATTGACTGCTAGTGCACTGGCGATTTAATAAAAAAGGATTGATGACAGCAACTCTCTTCTGAGAATAGGAAAGAGATATATTGCCGTGTCTGAACTTTGAAGTTTCTGGTTTAGACAAAATTTTAATTTTATTAGATAATGCACCCAACTACCTTCCTGAGTTAGACGAAATTTGCGTAAATATTAAAATTTCTCATACAGCCTAGGGATCAGGGTGCCTTTCGAATTTTAAAGTCTATTATTTATGTAGGACGTTCAAACGACTTTTTAAAGAATCCAATGAGAATATCGTCGTCAAAGAAATTTGGAAACAATATAACATTTTAAAGGCGGTCAAAAATATTAGACAATCATAGAAGGAAGTAAAACAAAATTGTTCAAACGGGATTTAGAGAAAATTGTGGAAAAAATCTTTTCATGACACTGAAGTAGCGCACAGTGATGATACAGAATGATTTTTAAACCAAGATGGAGAAGAGATAATAATCGAGAAGCGGTTATAAATTTTTTCTGTAGCAACTGATGTAATAGAACGACAGATTAAGAAAAGAGGGAAGAAGAAGGTATAAAAAAGAGATAAGCAGAAAACAATTAGGGGAAGCGTTTTCGCTACCAGACAAAGCTATACAATTTTTTTTTATTATGACAGCAATAAAAACAGAAGAAAATGTGTTGGTAATGCCGTCGTTAGAGGATCGTTATAAGGATGTTTTCGCTATACGTAAACTAAATGCAAAAACTACAAACTCTAGACATGCTTTTAAAAAGTAAAGATTCAAATAAGGTAAATGTTATATTGAGATTAGATTTTATTTACATTGTATTTATTTATTACGAAATAAAAATATTTTTTTAATGTTTTTTAAATAAAATTTTTAAATAAAATACATGTTGGGGGTTGGGGGGCTTTTCGAGCGCCCTCCACTAGATGGCATGGTCGTGCCGATGTTCAATCCAAGAATTCATCGTTGAGTAAACGTCAAATCTCGTACGCGCTGGATTCACGGTGATTGAACACAGTGAACAAAGAGTTCGAATTAAATTTTGCCAAAAATCATCAGTAAAGTATATAGCAATGAATCTACGAGTGATACATAAATTAGAGAGTGGTTTACAACTCAGGAAATCATGCCAGAGTCGAAGCTATATCAACGTGATGCTCACACTGTTTTCTCTCTGAGCAAGGCGTTATTCGTCATGAATACGCTGCTTCAAAAGGTCAAACGGTGAACACAGAGTATTGTCAAGCAGTTTTGAAACGATTATGTGACGCAATAAGAAGGAAACAGATTTGTGGAAAAGTGGCGACTGGGTGCTTCACCACGTCACATTCATCGCAACTTATCCGGCAACTTCCTTGTGAAATATGGCATTGTTGAGCTATGCCAACCACCTTTTAGCTCCCTTCGACTTCTGGCAGTTCGACAGCATGGAGGAGATAAAAAGGAATGCGACGAAGCAGCTGTTAGCTATTCCGAAAGCTGAATTCAAGGACTGTTTCCGAACCTGAAAGAAGGTTGTGACTTCCCAAGAGAGCACCATCCCTATTGACCAAATTTCACTTCTTGCTACAACACAAAGTCGGATACTTTCCGAACAGACTTCGTACATACATACATACATATAGCAAACGCCAATTAAGTTGGCGCGAGGAGGGGTAAGTTCACGCAGGAATAAAAGTAGTGGGGAGATTTGTATTTGGTTTTACATTAAATGTCAGATAATTCTAACCTCTGAGTGTGTATCACTTCATGATCCCCTAGCAAAGACATTATGTTCCGTCAAACGTCAATGACAAATGTATTCTGACAATTACTTGAGTAGTGCGGGTGGACGTTTTTAAAAACGGCTTCTGCGCACCCCCTCCTCGCGCCAACTTAAATGGCGCATGCTATACTTGGGAATTTATGTTTTGTTACCTTCAGTGGTGGCGCTAGGCGTCGGCAACCGCCGACGGCCTCGCGCCTGATTCGCGCCTAGCAAAAAAGTTTTGAACCGCATTGAACAAATGTCAATAATATTAAGATTTTGCAATTCCTCAACTGGAGCGATAGAGGAACATTTTTTTGGGTTTATTAGCGTCGCAGAAACAACGGGAGAGTATTTAACAATTACTCTCAAGCAAGCATTGGGTTCTTGTAAAAACTAAATTAAAATTGACTTTAAAATCTCTGTCTGAAACACGATGGGAGAGTAGAATCAGACCAGTAAAAGCGATATTTTTACATTTTGATGATGTTATCGAATGCGTTAATGACTTGAAAAATAAAACTGATGATTCCGAAACTCTAAATGACTATGAAGCAGTCTTAAACTATATGTTAACTTTTGAGTTTATTGTTGCAATACACGTGTGGTACGAGATTTTACTACGTGTGAACAATATAAGCAAACTATGGCAACCGGTTCAAGTGAACTTGAAAGTCACTATTGACGCATTACATTCATTTTGTAGCTGGATTCAAGAATTCCGTAATACGAGGTGCATTCAAGTTCTAAGGCCTCCGATTTTTTTTCTAACTAACTACTCACCCGAAAACTATGAAACTGGTGTTACTTCTCGACGTAATCTCCCTGCAGACGTACACATTTTTCACAACGTCGACGCCATGATTCCATGGCCGCGGCAAAGGCTTCTTTAGGAGTCTGTTTCGACCGCTGGAAAACCGCTGAAGCAATAGCAGCACGGCTGGTGAATTTGCGGCCACGGACAGCGTCTTTCATTGTTGGAAACAGCCAAAAGTCACTAGGAGCCAGGTCAGGTGAGTAGGGAGCATGAGAAATCACTTCAAAGTTGTTTTCACGAAGAAACTGTTGCGTAACGTTAGCCCGATGTGCGGGTGTGTTGTCTTGGTGAAACAGCACACGCGCAGCCTTTCCCGGACGTTTTTGTTGCAGTGCAGGAAGGAACTTGTTCTTCAAAACATTTTCGTAGGATGCACCTGTCACCGTAGTGCCCTTTGGAACACAATGGGTAAGGATTACGCCCTCACTGTCCCAGAACATGGACACCATCATGTTTTCAGCACTGGCGGTTACCCGAAATTTTTTTGGTGGCGGTGAATCTGTGTGCTTCCATTGAGCTGACTGGCGCTTTGTTTCTGGATTGAAAAATGGCATCCACGTCTCATCCATTGTCACAATCGACGAAAAGAAAGTTCCATTCATGCCTTGGTTGCGCGTCAACATTGCTTGGCAACATGCCACACGAGCAGCCTTGTGATCGTCCGTCAGATTTCGTGGCACCCACCTGGAGGACACTTTTCGAATTTTCAGGTCGTCATGCAGGATTGTGTGCGCAGAACCCACGGAAATGCTAACACTGGAGGCGATATGTTCAACTGTCATTCGGCGATCCCCCAAAACAAGTCTCTCCACTTTCTCGATCATGTCGTCAGACCGGCTTGTGCTAGCCCGAGGTTGTTTCGGTTTGTTGTCACACGATGTTCTGCCTTCATTACTGTCATTACAATTACATTACTGTCGCACCCACGAACGCACTTTCGACACATCCATAACTCCATCACCACATGTCTCCTTCAACTGTCGATGAATTTCAATTTGTGGCACACCACGCAAATGCAAAAAACGAATGATTGCACGCTGTTCAGGTAAGGAAAACGTAGCCATTTTAAGTATCTAAAACAGTTCTCATTCTCGACGCTGCCGCTACAATTCCATCTGCAATGCACATGCTTCTATCTCTTTCCAGTCTGGAGAAAAAAAATTGGAGGCCTTAGAACATGAATGCACCTCGTACAGGATATGAAAAAAGCGTTGCAGAAGCTCGATTGTTTGTAGAAAAAAGTAGTTACGAAATTGAGTCACATTTTAAAGAAAAAAGAATAGCAAAGAGAAAACTAATGTTCGGTTATGAACTTATCGATGAATCCATACGATCTGTTGAAATGCAGTATAGAGTTAACTTTTTTAACACAATGATAGATGCTATCATAGTTGACACCAAATGTCGATTCAAAGCGCTCTATGAACATTATGAACGATTAGGTTTTATTTATATATCAATTATTTGAAATCTATACCAAAAGAGGACCTTCTCAAGAATTGTAATGATTTAGGTACAATACTTCGAGAAGGTGAAAACAGAGACATACAACATTATGAACTGTATAAAGAACTCCAGCTTTTAAAAAATCCAATTCACTAAACTCTGTCAACGATGCAAAACAATTTATCCAGTACATTTTAGAAAATAATTTGGAAGAAGTATATCTAAATGTTTACATAACAATCAGAATAATGCTCACAGTTCCAGTCAGTATAGCTTTTGCTGAGAGAAGTTTATCAAAGTTAAAATTGATTAAGACTTACTTGAGAAGCACGATGAGCCAAGAGAGACTATCTGCGTTATCAGTTTTGTTAATTGAAGCGGAAATAGCGGCTGGTGTTAACTATGACATAATCTTGAAAAAAATTAAGTGAGGCTAAAAGTCGAAAAATTCGTTTATTTTAATTTGTAATTCTTTCTGACTGGCCTCGCAAAATGTCGCCAACGTCTACATTTGGTCTAGCACAGCCACTGACTAAAATTTACCTAAAAAGTTACCTAAAATGAAAATGTAATTCAATTTGCGTTGTTTGGATGAGTGTCGTTATTTTCCAGAACGTAGCAATGACGCAAATCCAGACTCTAATCTCTTTCGAATAAAAAAGTGAAAAACATACTTGAAGAAATCACAAGCATTACATGCTTATATTGGTTCAGTTATTTCGACATTTACCCAGTATCTTCTTAGTAGATAATGATGTTTATATTTTGTTTCATTTGACAGATCCCCAAAGGACCCTTACATATAGAAAATACAAATATTACTCAATTGTTACTTCTTATTTTTCCATCTGCTATATTCACCATTACATTCTTATTTATCTGTTTATTGTTTTGTTTTAAACGTATCATCTTCAACCTGTTGCCCACGTGCATAAACTTTCTATATTTCCGACGGTGGATTGGAATTCTTTTATAAATATCGTCGTTGTTTTGATCTCCTTCCCCATAAATTGATACAATTAACTTTTTTCCGAGTGGTCTGGAATTCGAAATATTTTTAATATTCGGATTGAACGATTTCGCTTACTTGCTTTTCTGAATTTTCCTACTTGGTTTTTGGTTTTTTTTTAATTTAATAAAAATATTTTCGACAATTTTCTTAATTTTCTCTGTGATATATTACGGTCGTTTATCTGTTTATTGTCTCGAAAACCAACACACGCGTCCTTCAAGTTGTTGCCCATTTCTGGCGTTAAGTTTCAATATTAATCGCAGCGGATCAGATTCTCTTCTAATTATCATCGTTGCCTGGATCTTCTTCCTTATAAATTGGTAAGGTTACGTCCTTTTACGGTCTCCCGGGATTTAAAGGTTGTAGGATTTCGGATGTAGTTACATTTTCCCACATGCCTTTCATATCTTAATTTATAAAAATGTTTTAATCCTAAAAAAGCATTTTCCTTCTTTTAATTTGATACCTGCATCTCTGTAAAATTTATATTCCAAGCGACAGATCATATTTTCTCTTAATTATCGCCTTTACTTTGATTTTCTCTTTATAAATTGGCAACATTAGGATTTCCTCTAGTCTCAGGGGATCAGTAACATCTTTCATATTTAAATCAAAAGATTACATGGTTTATTATATATTTTTACTACCTCTTTCCAGTATATAAAGCACTTTTATAAAGTTTTATTTATTTTTCTCTTAACTTTATTTACCGCTAGATTTACAAGATGTCCCGTATCGTTATGTTCAAATTTTAGGAGTGTAAAGTAATCTTTATTTCAAGTAACAAAAACGCCAAACTTGTATATCAATTTTTATTTGTTTCAAAGTTTCTATGAATGTGATTGTCAGATCATAAAAAAAAAATGTAATTCTAAAGTCAATAAAAACTGATATTATTTAAAAAAGTTCAATTAATAATATTTTCGAAATGTCCACATCCTTGTTGAATGCAGGCTTGTACCCGTAAGCCAACAGAAGAAGTGCTTATCCGAATTTCATACTTGTTTTGTCGGATTTGCTCGGCAGCCAGGTGAATACGATCCAACAACTCTTCTCTTGTGTTCGAAACTTGCGCATAGACTAAATTTTTCATGTACCCCCATAAATAAAAGTCAAGGGGATTAAGATCGGTTGATCTGGGTGGCCATGCAACAGGACCACCTCGACAAATCCATCTTGGACAATTGACGTTAATCCAATTTCGGACAGCAATTCCGGTGGTGGTGCCCCATCCATCTGAAACCACATGTCTCGTCGAACATTCAGTGGGACATCCTCTAAAAGACCTGGCAGTTCGTCAATAAGAAATAACCTCCCAGGAAGAACGACAGGACCAATCAACAAGTCATCGATTAGGGCCGCCCAAACGTTAATAGAAAATTCATGTTGAAATTTAGATGGGCGTATAGCTTTGGGATTTTCTGATGACCACCTGTGCAGGTTTCTCAGATTTGTAACACCACTTCTCGTGAACTGCAAAAATTAAAATGAAGCCGTGACTGTCTTAATATCCAGGTAGAATAAACTAGACGAGCATAGTGGTCTGCCCCAAGAAAACCGTATCCCCTGCGATAGCGATATGGATATAAGCCCTCACGTTTTAAAATTCGCCAATTCGACGTACATTGAGAGTAGGATCCCTTGTAACAATAGCTACTGCTTCTTCCTCTAAGTCTGTTGGCAAATTTACTCCTCGGTCGAAAAGATAATCACGCAATCCACATTCCCGAAATTGTCTGTGAACTTCCAGAAACGTTCTGTAATGAGGAATGCGCCTATCGGGAAACCGATGTCGGTATTCAATAACTGCTTGACGTGCACTGCCGTTACAGTAGCCATACACAAAATGCATGTCCGCATACACTTGAGAAGAAAATCGGTAAGGCATTTTGAATAAAGAAAACGTGTCCACTCACTAATAAGCTGGTGTATGAACTGAAACGTAATGTAATCCTTTATTAAAAAATGCAACGTTAACAGTCATCTGAACATTTGTTTATTGTATGATATTCATGGTTCAGCACTTCCGAAATAAATAAAAACCTTCTTTATCATAAATCAATTTTCAATACTCTTTTTTGTAGATCTCCAAGGAATTACTGTATGCACTACGACACGTGTTTATTTATTTTAGGATAACATTTTATTATGCGACGTTAACAATCACAGGCCTGTTATTGAATCGTATAACTTTTTTAAAATAAAATCAGTTTGTATTGACTTTAGGATTACATTTTTTTTCATGATCCGACAATCACATTCATAGATCTGTAACTTTGAAACAAATAAAAATTGATATACAAGTTTTGCGTTTTTGTTACTTGAAATGAAGTCTACTTTACACTCCTAAAATTTGAACATAACGATACGGGACATCTTGTATATTATTGTGATGAATCATCCGACGATGCGTCAGGCCGACATCTCGAAAGATGTCGATGCATCGGGAAAAAATCTAGACAGGGGTTCCCGAATATGCTAGAAGTTTTCCCGTGAATATAAATAACACTCGAGAGGGATTTATTTCATTAATGACGAAGATAACAATTTCAGAAATCATCCATGCCTTCTCCATGCCTTCTTCCATGCCATTCATTGATTTGTCTATTACAAGTAGTTTTCGTTTAATTGATCCAGACATATTAACTGTTAATAATATTGTAATTCTCTCTTTAGCCATTTTACCATCAAAACACCTTCCGGCTTTAAATTTTAATGTCATAGTAGGAGTTAATTTATGGAAAAGACCCGTTTCATCAGTGTTGAATATGTCCTCTTCGTGATATGTTTTTCTAATGTTTGGCCATACAGTTTGTATTCAATCATCTGTAACTCGTGTATTAACACTTTGGTTTTCACCAGAAATTTTTCCAGGCACAATATTATTACGAGCTCGGAATCTCCTAATCCAACTTTCTGAACATTTATAATTTTCTTTATTTAACATCCTGCCAAATTCTTTTTGATGTAGCAGTGGTCCATTTATTGGAATTCTTTAAACCACTGCAGAAAGGCAATTTCGACATCTTTATGAGCGGTTTGACGCATCTTTCGTTTTATTTAACAATTTGTCATTAAATGCGGCTTTAATTTTATCTCGATTTCTCCAAATTGTCGTTACAGTTTAAATTGACAAGTTATGTTCGCTACAGATGACGATATTATTGTCACCATTTCTAAGCAAGCAATAATCGCACATTTTTCCTCTATAGAAAGCACCTTGCGCTTATTCTAAAGATATTTAAGTGTTAGTACTTAACGATAACGTAGTTCGACGTGAACTGATACTCCAATCGCAAGTAACCATGCACAAACTTTTTGAGATCGGATGACATCATTGTCTGCATAGGACGCTATAACCGATAACCAGTTGTAACTCTTAGTACATCAATCTGTTATATGCGAATTCGATGCTATGCTATGCTTCAATCAATACTATGAATGTTCGTTATTATACGCAACTTTTCGTTATTAGCGACGACGTAATAAACGACGTTTACTGTATACGTTTTTCTGTTTCCATCTTCAGTGGCGTGTTTTTTCCATTTTGTGTGTTTGCTGTTAATGTTATTGTCTGCTGGTACAGCAATGTCTATTAAATATGTGATGATATTATTATTATTATTATGTCTGGCGATGATTGCATGTTCTTTAATTTTTTTACCCATTTCTTGCGTAAACTTTCAATATTAATCGTATCCTATCAGATTCTCTTATATAACTACTTTCGTTACTCTGATGACTGTTAGACCTCGGATTCCATCATGTTTTCATAAATTTTTCATGCTTTAATTTATAAAAATGTTTTAATGTTCCTAAAAACGTCTTGCTTTTCTTTGAATTTATTCCTTGCATCTGGGTAAACTCTATATTTCAAGCGACAGATCATATTCTCTCTTAATTAATTATCGCCTTTACTTTGATTTTCTTTTTCATGAATTGGAAACATTAAGATTTTCCCCAGCCTCCTGGAATTGTGAACGTGTTTAATATTCAGATCAAAAGATTATATATAGATATATATTTACTAGTTTTTTAGTGTTAAAAACGCTTTTAGAAAGTTTTATTATTTTTCTCTCAGCTATATACACCGCTAGATCTATGTTATTATCTGTTAATTGTGCCTGACACCCTTTTCGTACCCTTGAACTTGTTGTATATTAATCCTGTCGGATCGAATTCTGTTATAATTAACATCATTCCTTTGATCTTCGAGCTCCATAATTTGAAATATTTTTAGCATTCAAAGCTTTCTAATATCTTATTTTGCTCTTCGCGTTTTAATATATAAAAATGATTTTAAAAATTTTCTTATCTTTATTTCTGTTGTATTTACTGATGATTTACTGGTGACAGAGGTACATGTTTGTTTCTGAAAAGGTCGTATACGTCTTTAGAACTTCATCCTTGGCTAGTATAAAAATATTTTCGAAGTTCCTATCATAATGAAACTATGTTAAAATTAAAAAATGAAGAATAAGTTAAATATAAAATGTTTTTAAAACCCGAATATGTCGTCGAGAGGGTTGAAATAAGCCTTATTTTATTTAAATTAGTTAAAATACAAAGAAGGTTCAGAAAAATATACTGACCTACATCCAAGTTATTGTTTATTTGAGTAGTTCCTACACCATTTAATTTAGAATTTTTTACCTATTTTTAAAATTTTTCTTATCTTTTTTAATTAAAATCTCATTTTGTGGAAGTATTTATATAGAAATTCTTAGAAATTCGACGTTTATTTATTGCTGATATTTTTATCATTTTCATAGTACTCATTCAAAAATTAGTATTTGTATTTTTATATAAAATTCCGAACAATATATTGATTCCCCTTTGTAGTTGACCGTAGGTCCTTTCTGATCCCTTGGATTAACTGTGGATTTATAAATACCATCACGACACTATTTGCAAGAGTAAATACGATCAAACGAACTCAAACATATGCTCTTTTTGTTGTGGCAGTAAACAACTAAACGATATATTTAAATTTTTCTGGGCTAATACAAAGACCTATTTAGTCCCTTTGTTTACTTAATATGACGTTTATATTTTGTATATACATAAACATAACGCACACATACACACACATATATATATATATATATACATATATATATATATACATATATATATATATATATATATATATATATATATATATATATATATGTTAAAAATAATAGATTTTTATTGGTTTTAGCGACCTTTTATTGAATTTAGATGTTCACTTACAAAATCCGCACAAGCATGTTCGTTCTAAGAAACCCGGGTGTCGAAACACATGTGGCGTATCCGTGTAGAAAAAACAACAAATATGCTTGAAAAAGACTGAATTGATAAAGGTCGAAACGTCGCAAACAAACATCTAAATTCAATAAAAGGTCGCTAAAACCAATAAAAATCTATTATTTTTAATATTAAAACACGGCCAATAAAATAAAAAAGAAAAAACAAATTTCTTTAAACATTAAATATATATATATGTATATATATATATAAGGTAAACTAATAAGTCGGCGATTAAAGGTCTGGTTCATTACTTCAAAGTATATATATATTTAAAACAACCCTACATGTTTCGGCAATATGCCTTTGTCAAGGGAATACAATATATATTTTGTATTCCCAATACAATAATAATAGTAATACAATATATATTTTGTATTCCCTTGACAAAGCCATATTGCCGAAACATGTAGGGTTGTTTTAAATATATATACTTTGAAGTAATGAACCAGACCTTTAATCGCCGACTTATTAAGTTTACCTTATCATAACAAGGTCACGAAGATATTATATTTATATATATATATATATATATATATATATATATATATACGAAATAAAAGTAATATTTTTTGGGAGTAGCGACCGCGAAGTTTTATTTAGAATTGCGAAACAAATTCATCACAACATATTAACACCACAAAATTTAATGTAAGTAAATTTATTATAATATTATCTCTTACCTTTTCTAACCATGAAATAAATTTTAACAGTTTTTGAAAAAGATACTATATATAGTACCGAAATGTCAAATTAAATAGTGTGTTAATTACCCCCCGCTTCTCCCAAAAAATATTACTTTTATCTCGTATTATAAGTACAGACAAGAAAATAAGAAATTCCTTCTATTATATATATATATATATATATATATATATATATATATATACAAGTGTCCCGTATCGTTATGTTTAAAATTTAGGAGTGTAAAGTAGACTTCATTTCAAGTTTAAAAAGGTATATAACCCCTTACCACAAATTGATAGTCGTATCCTAAATACGTATTTCGACAACTAAGTTGTCATCATCAGTAGGTAAAAACTACTAATTAAAGTCACACGGGGCACAATAAAGTAAGATAAAGCAGTCTTTACAGGGTTGCAGTGTATAGTAGTTGTGCGTAAGCGTTTATCTTACTTTATTGTGCCCCGTGTGACTTTAATTAGTAGTTTTTACCTACTGATGATGACAACTTAGTTGTCGAAATACGTATTTAGGATACGACTATCAATTTGTGGTAAGGGGTTATATACCTTTTTAAATTATTATTTAACCACAGTCTCCATTGAAAGAATTTTCATTTCAAGTAACAAAAACGCAAAACTTGTATATCCATTTTTGTTTGTTTCAAAGTTACAGATCTATGAATGTGATTGACAGATCATGAAAAAAAATGTAATCCTAAAGTCAATAAAAACTGATTTTATTTAAAAAAGTTCAATTAATAATATTTTCGAAATGTCCACCTTCTTGTTGAATGCAGGCTTGTGCCCGTAAGCCAAGAGAAGAAGTACTTATCCGAATTTCATACTTGTTTTGCCGGATTTGCTCGGCAGCCAGGTGAATACGATCCAACAACTCTTCTCTTGTGTTCGAAACTTGCGCGTAGACTAAATTTTTCATGTACCTCCATGAATAAAGGTCAAGGGGATTAAGATCGGGTGATATGGGTGGCCATGAAACAGAACCACCTCGACCAATCCATCTTGGATAATTGACGTTAACCCAATTTCGGACAGCAATTCCGAAATGTGGTGGTGCCCCATCCATGTGAAACCACATGTCTCGTCGAACATTCAGTGGGACATCCTCTAAAAGACCTGGCAGTTCGTCAATAAGAAATTGAAGATAATTGTTCGCGTTTAACATCCCAGGAAGAACGACAGGAACAATCAACAAGTCATCGATTAATGCCGCCCAAACGTTAATAGAAAATTCATGTTGAAATTTAGATGGGCGTATAGCTTTGGGATTTTTTGATGACCACCTGTGCAGGTTTCTCAGATTTGTAACACCACTTCTCATGAACGTAGATTCATCTGTCCAGAGGACTGTTCTGCAGAAATTAAAATGAAGCCGTGACTGTCTTAATATCCAGGTAGAATAAACTAGACGAGCATAGTGGTCTGCCTCAAGCAAACCGTGTCCCCTGCGATAGTGATGTGGATATAAGTCCTCACGTTTTAAAATTCGCCAAACTGTTGTTCGTGGCACTCCTAGTTGTCTAGCGATTCGACGTACACTGAGAGTTGGATGCCTTGTAACAATAGCTACTGCTTCTTCCTCTAACTCTGCTGGCAAATTTACTCCTCGGTCGAAAAGATAATTACGCAGTCCGCATTCCCGAAATTGTCTGTGTACTTCCAGAAACGTTCTGTAATGAGGAATGCGCCTATCGGGAAACCGATGTCGGTATTCAATAACTGCTTGACGTGCACTGTCGTTACAGTAGCCATACACAAAATGCATGTCCGCATACTCTTGAGAAGAAAATCGGTAAGGCATTTTGAATAAAGAAAACGTGTCCACTCACTAATAAGCTGTTGTATGAACTGAAATGTAATGTAATCCTTTATTAAAAAAATGCAACGTTAAGTCATCTGAACATTTGTTTATTGTATGATATTCATGGTTCAGCACTTACGAAATAAGTAAGAACCTTCTTTATCATAAATAAATTTCCAGTACTTTTTTTTTTGTATATCTCCAAGAAATTACTGTATGCATTACGACACGTGTTTATTTATTTTAGGATAACATTTTATTATGCGACGTCAACAATCACAGGCCTGTTAATTATTAAATGTTAATAATTAAATTAAATTAAATCGTATAGCTTTTTTTTAAATAAAATCAGTTTGTATTGACTTTAGGATTACATTTTTTTTCATGATCTGACAATCACATTCATAGATCTATAACTTTGAAACAAATAAAAATGGATATACAAGTTTTGCGTTTTTGTTACTTGAAATGAAATCTACATTACACTCCTAAAATTTGAACATAACGATACGTGACACCTTGTATATACGGTATGCGCCAAAATAAACAACACTGAAATTACTGGAGTATATTATTTATTACTTATACATTATTATGTCTATAGAATACATGTTCAAAATGTGCGCCATTGCGTTGTAGGCACTGCTCATAACGGTTACGCAGATTGTCAAACATATTCGAGAACACAGGTTGCTGCATATTCCTGAAAAAGGAGACAATGGCACGCATTTCAGTATTGTTTATTTTGGCGCATACCGTATATATATATATATATATATATATATATATATATATATATATATATGTATATAATAATAAGTTACGATAAGTTCGTTCGTTACAAGAATGGAGTGACTTTCCCCTCCATTATTCATCCATTCATGGACATTAGTTCGTCCTTCTCGAAAGATACGGCACCATCTTCTAACCATACTGTCACTCATGACATTTTCACCATAAACAGAACAAAGTTCATGATGAACCTCTGTAGCCTTCATGTCCTTTGCACACAGAAATCGGAAAAGAGCACGCTACAATTCACAATTGACGGGATTTTCAATTGCAGCAGCTATTTTGAACGACTAAAATAGCATGAAAGAATGTCCGAACGATTCTCTTACTAGCACTGACAGACTCACACTGAACCAGACCACACAATAATACTGGGTCTATTAGATAATAAAGATTATTGTAATTATTTCAGATACTCTGGTTGTAGCCAATCAATATTTTAGATAAATTTTTCGAAAGTGATAGACGAAGTGGTAAGTATATATTTTGAAAAATTATATTTCACGTTTATAACGTTTAATTTGGCATTTCTTTTCATGCTACTATTATAGACATTAAATTGCTTTCTGAAAATATAATAGCTAATATTTCGAATGCATATATTTATAATTTTACGAATTTAATTGTGAAAAGATGTTGAGCGTTTGTTTAATAATAGCCTGTTCAAGTTCAAATTGCATTTTTTAAATTTTTTTAATAATGACCAATTAGTAAGAAATAATATTAAGTTGGAAATGTATTAAATTTAATATTTGTCCATTGTTTGCAAACGATATCTTGTTTAATTTAGATTTAGATGTAAGGTCTCACGAAACGTCAAATTCCGATTTTGATTTATATACTCTGGTGTAGAATATAAAAAATCAATTATACACCAAAATATTTTTTAATGGCCATAATTAATTATTTATAATACAATTTAATCTCGGTTGTCACTTCAATATTAGTAACGAATCGTAGGTGGTGGGGGAAATGTATTACGTAGAACGCGACGACGCAAGGTGAGCGAGAAAACAGATACTACCGTAGCCAATTGAAATGTGAAGATTATTTACCATTAGACTCTCGAAGTAACTGCCTCAGTGGTTTTCTAGATTCTGTAGTCGCTGCTACAAATTTTCGGGTTTCCTAGTGTACAACCGTTTCTGGAATGCCAGGAGTCGTTTGCTGAACTGTAATTATAAATATCTTTTATTGATGTGTTGTTTATTCAATATTTTATGTTTTAATTATTTTAGATGGCATTGCATAAATTTCACAGCATTTTAATTTTTTTAACATTATCCGAAAAAAAAATGAAATTGGACCATCATAAAAGATCATTTCATCAAAATCGGCATTGGCATTTCGTGGTGTTCCCTTGGTTACCTGAATCATATTTTACGAAGCATTTTAAATCCATATGTTTATCCCCTTGTTTATTCGAGAAATATGTATTTCTTAATAGCGCTTATTTTCTTTCTTGAATACATTTAGTGTCTAAATACAAAATGTTAGACATTTATTTAATAAAGTAAGGCTCAGCCCTTTGTAATCCCATGTATAACATTATTTGTGTATTTTGTTTTATAATTACAGATAAAAAAAATAAAATGTTAAGTCCTAAAATGCAAAGAACAATACGTATTAATGAAAATCAACTGATAATGCTATCAGAACGAGCTCACTATGATCATTCCCAATCTGGCTATCTCCACAAACGATCTGCAGATAGCAGTAAATGGCAACTTCGGTGGTTCGTCTTATATCAGGTAAAAAACTGCGACATAATATGCTAGGGTTTAGCATAACAACATAGTTAAAAGACGTACAGTTCATAAAGTATTTCTTTGCAGGTCTCATGACCAAATTTAAGGCATAAAAATACCTTTAAATAATTAACGTGTGCAGTATTACAGCATGTATTCATGTATGTTTGAAAGAGATAAAGTACAATTTGTGGTTGCATTTGGGCAGTACGAATTGCAAAGAAAAGCTTTATGAACTATATATAATGTATGTGCATATTAAGTTTTCCATTTACTTTTCTGTTGTATTAATTATTTTTAATTTATGTTATTTTCATTATTTTATCTGTGCTTTGTTGTATATCCTTACCTGTTTATTTAATTAAATAAAAGTTTCGAATGTGTCTACATTTTTTTAAATTTTCGTTTTGATAATTTGTATCATGATTTTACTACCATGTTTTAATTTATGCTTTATTTTCACGAGAAACGTAAACAACTTGAATAATGAAAGTGTTTTATTTTGCATAAATCACCATTATTATTGTAGTAAACGGCCAGAAATTAAGTAATATTCTTTAATTATATGTGAAACAAATTGTTAAAAGCAACATACAAAAACAAATTTACACGTTACTAAATTAGTAGTTGGAGAGGATTGTTTTGCAAAAAATCTATTTTCGCTTTAGGCTTCTATTTATTAAAAATATCCAATATTTTTTTATTATTATTCTGATCTAGTGTTTATTATAACAAGTGTTCATTTGAAAAGCCAATCTAGTAGCATGTGATTTACTGAGAACATGTTGAAGTATGTCGTAAATTAAAATTTACTACTTAACCTACGAAGTCGTATATTTTGACAGTTTCATACATACAAATAAATAACAAATAATAGGTATTTATTGAAAACTATAACAAATGTTGAAAATGTTGTCCTTCAAGATCAATGCACTTTAAAATCCTCCGTTCAAAATCTCTGACGATATTCTGCAACATTACTGGATTGTTATTAATTTCCATGCATTTCTGTTCGATTCTCTGTAGCATATCATTCAAATTCAATATAGGTGTTGGAAATATGTTATTTTTTAGATAAGGCCACAAAAAGAAGTCGCAAGGTGTTAAATAGCATTAACGTGCAGGCCAGGCAATTTCAGTATTTCGACTAATTATACGCTCATCAAAAAATTCTCTTAAATAATCCAAAGATTCTGCAGTACAGTGACAAGGTGCTCCGTATTGTTGGAAATATGCATTTTGAAGTTCATCATCATGCAACTGATTGACAAATGGTTATAAAATTTCCGTACGGTACCTTTGAGCAGTTAACGTTCCCTGAAAAAATATTGGTCCAATGATTCGCCTTTGGCCTATCGCTGTCCAAACATCAATATTCACTGGATGTAGCGATTCTTCATTAATTACATGGATTTTCACTACTCCAAATTTTTGTATTTTGTGAATTTAGGTATCCCGTTTTATAAAACCATGGTTCATCAGTAAAGATGACTCTTTGCGAAAGATCTCCATTATTGTTCATATTTACAAACCAATTACAAAACTGTAGTCTACGTGGGTAATCAATTTCTAACAATTCTTGTACTGCTGTGACACGGTATGGATAAAGTTGCATATCTTTTTTTTAATAACTTGTGAGTTGTACCAACAGAAAGGTTTATTTGTTGACTCAAATGTCGAACAGATGTTTGTGGTTCATTTTTCATTATTTCTTCAACACGATTGACAACTTGAGGTGTACGTTTCTTAACTGCTTCGCTGCCTGATTTTCTTAAGAGACTACCAGTTTCAGAAAAAAGTTTTAAAGTTCTATCCAAAGTATTCTTAAATTGTATATAATCTATTACAAAATGTAGAAACTCAACTTGAAATTCTACCATGCAATCTTGAACTGAATAAACCCATAAACCATCAATTTTATTACCACTTCGAAAATAAGCCTGGACTAAAAAAAATTTATGTTCTAAAGTGAAAGCCATTTTAAAACTGAGAAGCAATTTATTTAAACCAGAATCGACGCACGATTATTTTATGCACTAACTGATATTTGTGATTGACATTATCAAATGTCATTTGGATTTACGTTTACGGAACAACAAACACATACTAATATATATGCGTCTTATTCTATCAAAATTTCAAATTGACTTTTCAAATGAACACACGTTATGTGTACATACAGGGTCGGGAAAATTGTACTGTATACCGCTTGTAACTTTTGAATGAGCAATTTAATTAAACAATTTCTTATACAAAAGATGTGAATAAAGTGGTATATATATAACAAAGTTATTGTTTTATTTTATTTTATTTTCAAAATTACCACAAAGTTACGGCTACCAGTATTAATTTTCTTATACAAAAGATGGTTCATATTATATTTGGCATCAATTGGTAGCATTATTTTTTTTTGAATTGACTATTTTAATGCAAGGCCAACTAATTTTTTTTTTTCTTAAACGACGTTATGTATTTTTTTTTACATATTTAAAAGACATTTTTCTCGTGAATATAATGGTATGCAATTTATAGGGGGTTATATAAGAAAATTTTTTAGAAAATGGTCAAAAACCCTTATTTATTTACCCTAGGGACAGTTCAGTTGTTTTGATTTAATAAATTATTCTGTTTTTAAATGTCAATATAACATAATATGAAAAAACTTGACAATCACGGGTTATTCGATAAAATTTTGACATTTATTCGATTGTAAAACGTTAATTTATGTAAAAAATTGAAAAATTATCACAAGAACGAATTGAAGTTTTGATTATGGTTGGTTACAGTAGTGGAAAACGTACGCAAGCTGATGTACGTAATTTATTTAATAATAAGTGTCCTGAGTATTTAGATTAACCAAACAACTGTAAGTCGTATTGCAAAACCGTTTAATGAGACGGGTACCGTTAAACACGCTCCAAAAACCGGTCGCCAAGAACAGTAAATAACGGAGATAAGGCTCCGAACGTATTATTAGATGTTGCGGAGAATCCCAAAATTTCAACCCCAACTCTAGTTTCAAATAATGATATGTGCTCCACCTATATGACATCTATTTGACAGCAAGAGCTTGCTGTTGTCACTTAATTTTTTCATAGCTAGCTAGATAGATAATATAAAAATCTTCTCTTGTAGTTACTGTATTAAAATAACAACGAAAAAAGATATAAAATTGATTTTTCCCCTTTTAATTTGTCCAGACATATATGCTGTTTGTTGTAAATATAAACCATATTATTCAGACATACAACAGCTTCTCCTTCTTCTATCACCCCCATATACAAACATATCCCTAATTTGTTTAGACAAGTTAATATACATATGTAATCATTTAACAAAATTGCCTTATTATTTGTTTAATAATAAAATTATCATTTAACCATTTTTAAACATTTCTCCATTCATTTCACCATGATAGTCTTCTATTTGTGATTTGCTTGAAAACAATAAAGAAGCATTTGACACAAAACATAATTTTGAACCACAATGTAATACAACATATCGCTTGCCCTCGTAACCCTCAGGTTTACGCACACTCTGCAGATTATTATCTTGCCGGGTCTCATCAAGCAATACCACTTCTCTCTGAACAGAACAACTCAAATTCTTTATGTAATTCCTAAGAAATGTCAATCTTATCTCTGCAATGTTGGATCGTTCCACTAATGCTCTATGATTATTATCCTTTTTATATTTAAATCCAATATTGTGAAGTACACGATTTAAACTGCTGCTACACAGCTTTAATGCGTTTTACTGTAACTAATCTCAAGCACAATGCATCTGCCACTCGCTAAACAAAAGGTTTATTAAAATCTAAATATATTATGTGCACATTAACACCACCATGGTTTTTCTCTCGTTCAAAATATTGCAACGAATTTAAAACAAGTTGTCGTGATTGCTGCCATTATAGTTTTGAAAAAATAAATTTCAAAAAATATGTATTTATAAAACGAAAATAAATAACAATTCCATCAAATATCAACGAATGTATGTTGTCAAATGTCAACGAGTAACGACAGAAATCAGAACTACTAAGCGGAAATGTGTGTATTTATCACGGAGTAGGTAATAATCCCGTCTTTGTCTTACTCAAATAAATTGCTTGAGCCGTATGTCTTTGCTAGAAAACACATACTTTCGTTCAAGCTATCCTTGTCATACAAGTAGTTACTGTTTGTTATTCGGATGTCGAGATTATTCTTTGAATGTCGTTGATAGAACTATAGATCAATGACGCAGGGATCATCTTTCGTGATTTGGAGTGTACATACATTGCCTCTGTTATATTGAAATGCTGTAATGTTCCTAACGTTTTTTATTGAACTCAAAATTTATTAATTTTTAAATAAACAAAATATATGAACTAATCAAAAATAGATTCTCCACCATTATTTATGATTGCTTCTCACTTATCTGTCAATATTTGGATTCCACTCCTGAAAAAATCCGGTGGGATGGATGTGAAGAAGTCAAGTCAATTTTGAAGCAAGACATCGTTAATAAAGGAGATTCCGTTAAGGATGTTTTATAGAGGGTGAAAAAGATGAAAAAATCTAACGGAAACAAAGTCAGGAGAAGAAGGCGGATGCGGAATGATCTTCTAAGAGAGTTCTTTAATAGCGGCTTTTGTAATGTTAGCAGTATGAACGCGAGTGTTACCTTGAGCGTTATGCTGAAAATTGACTTGAAAATGTCTTCCCGATGTTTTTTTCTTGAAAATTATGATTACCTTCCTCGGAAGCAATTAATTGTAGACTTCTTCTTCGACATGCACAACATCAGCTTACGCGACTGAATATAAATGAATAAGCCATTCGTTTCTGTTCTTGATGTTAACATGAAGATACTATTTTTCGTCACCAGGACAAAACGGTTGATGTTATTGATGTTATTGATGAGTTAAACAATGAAAAGCTGGCAAAGAGGTACAAATGTTGACACCCTGATTCTTGTTGTTTTCGCTTAAAACATGCGGCAACCAAACATCCTGTTTTTTAAAGTTGCAAATGTCGAGTTCCGAAAATGATCGATTAGTTACAATCCATTATAATAGCAATTCACGAGATAATTGGCGTGGGTTGCCATGGATTAAAGCATTCAGATGATCTTCGTCAACATCCTATGGTATTACTAAACTTTGAGAGAATTGTTTGTGTCAAAATGGTTCTCTTTAAATCGAAAAAAAAAACATTTTCGTGCTGTACGATTCTCAATTACGTTTTTGCAGTAAACAGCAAATGATTCTAGCCGCTTCTAATGCATAAACTCCTATGTTGAACTTGAACAAAAGGATATATCTTCGCTTTTTTTTCTAGCTGATGTATTTTTTCTTTGTCAATAACTAATAGTCCTTGCAAAAAATCACAAATTCGAAAACTATTCAATTAAACATTAATACGACATTAAAATAATTTTGCCATATGCCTAACGATTTCTTTCAAGTTACTTGCACTTTCATGTCAAGTTATATATCAACTTGATACATACAACCATTATTTTATAAATTCATTAAAGGTATATAGGCAATGTGAGATTTTCGCCGTATTGCTTGGGTTCTTAAAATAATCCCTTAGTATTCAACGTTTCGATTATATTACTATTCATCTTGTGCAAGTGTAGCAACGATAAATTGAAAAAAAATGCTTTCAAGTTTTAATATTTTACATTATGTTCTGTATTCAAGGAAGTATTACATGTATTTTTCCTTTTTATACAACCTTCCTTGCAGAATCTTTTATTTTACTACGATTCTGAAAGCTGTCACAGACCAAGCGGGGTTTTGCTGTTGGAGGGATGTTATTGTGAAAGACTTATCACCACTGGAAACACATCCAAGTACAAAGAAGGCGTAGATAAACAGGTGAGTGTAATCTGTAATCGCTATATTTGCAGAAATGTTCAGACGAAAATGGAATTGATCTAGATTCCTTTGTATACAAATAATAACAGTAACTTTAATGCATGTTTCTCAGAACTCAAACGAAATTATATTTTCCTAAATCCTCTTTCAAAGGTCTCAAGGTTTCAAAAGATTGGATTGCAAAAAAACGTAACTATATGAAGGGTGAGCTAACACTCTATTTATAGCTGATCAAGCCTTTCTTACATTATATAAGTATTGGATTGATATTATTATGAGAAGGATTAATCCTTTATTCAATATTTGGCTTATCCATATACTAAAAAGAAATGAATTCTAGAGATTTTTATAGCAATAATTCTAGCATAAGTACTACATTAGTTTTTAAATACGATGTCGAATTAACATATAATGTCTCCAACTCTATAAAATAAGAATAAGGAAAGACAAAATAATGAAATCACTTTCAAAATGAAGTAAATGTAATGTACATAATTATTTTTCCGCATAATCACCATTTAATGCAACATATTTCTCCAAACGCTGAATTTATTTCTCTATTCCGTCCATAAAAAAAACTTTCAATTGGATCAACAGTAGTTAATTAAATTGCGAACACGAGCCCAAAGTGTACTGATGAAAAATGTATCCTTTGAACACCTCTTTTAACTTTCGGAATAACCAGAAATCTGAAGGTGCTAAATCAGGACTGTGCGGAGGGTTCAAAACAACCGTGAATTTCAGACTCGTTACTGTCTTCATGGTTTCGTGGCTGCAATGCGGTCTGGCGTTGACGTCATGCTAGAAAAAAAATCGTTCTTTCCGCTTTACTCCACGGATACGATTCTTTAATAGTTGTTAAGTTTCGCGGTGTCTTATTGAATTAATACTTGATCCCTTCGGCAGATATTCGGTATGAATAACTCCCTTTGTGGTGGTGATGATGAGAAAATCATCTACTTCACGTCGATACTGGTTAAGAAGTTCTTGACAAATGTTTTTTCGTTGTTCTTTTATGACATCCGTTAATTATGGCGGGACCTATCTGGCGCAAATTTTTCTGTAATTCAACGCCAGAACAATGTACTCTTTCTTGACTAATACCGAATTATCGAGCAATTTGTTTTTATGTAATTCGGCGATTTCCTCGAATCAGTGCCATTCACTTATCTTTTATTCTCTCTATGTAAATCTATTCATTGTAATCTTAAATAAAAATTCATTCAAAAGTCACACAGAAAATTCACATTTATGTCAAATAAATTGTAAAAAACATAGTATATCTCCTCAGTCCACACACGTTCGGGACTTTTTGAACATAGTCTTCATTTAGTGCAGAGAGATTTCTAAAAAAACTCCCAGATAAGTAAGATTTAGAAAAAATCACATCTTTTCTGGAATATGAAAATAGCATAATAAAACTCTGCCCAAAAAATCACCAATGCAAGTATTTTTTAATCGAAAATAATTCCAATAACAATAGTCAAAGTAAAATCTACATTTTCTCTTAAATTACATTATAAATAGATGTAAAAAATTAATTATAAACGAACTAGAATTAATTTTATTGTGAGAACGTTTCAGAATTCAGAAAATGTAATTAAAACGGTCTTTTTTAAAATTAATTTCCTCAAAGGAGAAATTTTAACAAAGCGAACGCCGAGGTTGTTAATATGTTGATTGTCAGAAGATCGATGAACAAAATTCTATCAACAGGTTTTAAAGTGATTTCGTTGACGTGGAGTTTTTATTCTTTTTTACTCCGTACAAATCCGTTTATTTTCAGGGATGTAATTACATACATACAAGTTTTGTCCATTATATCTGTTCCAGAAAATTATGTACTTCAACTTGAAAGTATCGGAAATATTTATGTGGAATTAAATTCGTACTTTTTCCATATCAAGCGATAAAGTTCGTGTTACAGTCTTTTTAAAATTAAATAATAGAAATTCGAGCTTTTCAAGCGTCAGCTAATAGCGAAAATAATGGTAAAGGTAATGTGAATTTGTAAATACATAAAATTGAACTAAAGCCATTTATCTATGAAATCCACATCTAGTTAATTGCGAACCAAATGTAATTATAACTAACATTGTATCTCATTTAATCAGGGACACCAAATTTGTTCTATCAACACCACTAACCAAAATTATAAACCTAGCACTGCAGACATCATCCTTCCCCGATAGATGGAAGTGCGGCCGTATTGTTCCTGTATTCAAGAAGGGTGATAGCAGACATATTTCAAACTACAGACCGATTTCGCTCTTATCAAACTTTGCAAAAATTTTCGAACAAGTTTTGTTTGATGCTATTTACTTCAATACCCATTCATATATCACACAGCACCAGCATGGTTTTATGAAAGGTCGGTCTACTACTACAAATCTAGCTTGCTTTACGCAATATACGAATGAAGTCTTGGACAGTAGGGGTCAAGTGGATGTTGTTTATATGGATTATTCACATGCTTTTGATAGCATCAACCATATGTTGCTACTTCAAAAACTTGATAGCTTTGGCTTATCTCCGAATTTATACATGTTGTTGGGATCTTATTTATCTAATCGATATAATTATGTGTTTTATAATGGTTATAAATCGTACACCTTTGCAGTGGCTTCTGGAGTACCGCAGGGTTCCAACTTGGGACCTTTGCTTTTCTCTTTATATATGAATGACCTTTTTCCACTGTTAAGATGTCAGGCGCTAGCTTACGCAGACGACATCAAACTATTTTCTGATATCGCCAAACCAGGTGATGCTATTGGCTTGCAGCATGATGTTAACATTCTTGTGGAGTGGTCTCAGAGGAATGAATTGTCTTTGAATATCGACAAGTGTGTGGTGATGTCATTCTCCAGGAAGAACGCACCAGTCTTATCACGTTATTTTATAAATAATCAGCAGTTGAATAACACAAACTCAGTAAGGGACCTGGGAGTGACGTTTGATCCGGAGCTATCTTTTAATGATCACATTGTGGGCATCTGCCGCTCGTCTTCGAGAGCATTGGGCTTCCTCATTAGAGCCTCGGGGTGCTTCAGCAGCATCTCCTTGCTAAAATCTTTGTATTTCACTCTTATAGTTCCGAAACTCGAGTATGCGTCTATTGTTTGGTATCCCTTCTACATCTCGCAACAGTTTCCAGTTGAACGTATACAGCGCCGATTTGTAAAATACCTCTTCTTCAAATCTAATCGTGTATATCCTGACTGGAACACTTCCTATGAAGAACTGCTTCGACTCTATGGGGTTCAGTCTTTGACTGTTCGTCGAGTTAACTACAGCGCAAGGTTTCTTCATAATCTTCTCCACAATAAAATTGATTGTGCCGCGCTGTTGTCTAGGGTCAGATTCAATGTGCCTAGTGTGAGTACCCGTAACCCTGTTACTTTCTTGCTGTCGACTCCAAGGACGAATCTACTGATGAGATCACCGATATTCCACATGATGAGGAATGCTGAGGCATATTATAGTGACATATTCATTGGAAAGGTGGACACTAAGGATATGTGAACCTTGACATCATAATTATCGGTATTACTTATTTGTTATATATCAAAATTATTTTAGTTATGTAATAGTTTAACATAGTATGTATGTGTATTCATACATCTAATTTGTGTACTTATTGCTCTGTAATTGGGATTACCTGTTGGGCAAATAAATAAATATTATTATTATTATTATTATATTATTATTTAAGGGCTTAAAATATCAAGACAATAATTATTAATTTATATTGGAAGCGTTCAACATGTAGATCATTTTGCCATTTTGTAAAATCCAAATACAAGTGACACAGATTTGAATAATCATAAATAAATTATTGAACTGTAGTCACTTCTAGGCATGATCGCATTCCCAGTAAATCATTTAATTTATTTTTACTAATGTCCGTTTTTCCGATCCCTGGAAAATTGCTAATGTTTGCCCTGTATATAAGAAAGGCGATACTGCTGACAGTATCTTCAGCAATTGGTGGTGGAAAGCAAGTTGATGTTATTTATACCGATTTTTCACATGTTTTTGACAGAATAGATTGTGGTATTCTCTTGCTAAAAAACAGCTAATTTGATTTTAGTAGATCTTTATCGATGCTTTATCGAATCATATCCAATTATGTCTGCTTTAATGGGTTTAAATTGAAGATATATATTTCAACGTCTAGAATGCCTTGGGATTTAACCTAGGCCCTCCGTTGTTTAACATATTTATCAACAATCCAATAACTTCAATAAAATCCGCAGTATTAGTTGATATGGACGGTCTAAAAATCTGATAATATTATGAATAATACACGTGATGCAGACGTTTGTCAACCGAATCTTAATATTATTGAGTGGTGCTTGAAGAAGGCTTTGGGGTCGAGCATTGAAAAGTGTCGTTTCTTGCCTTTTACTAGGATGCCAACTAGAATTGATACGACTATTCTATCAACAATATGGCTGTCCAACGTAAGGATTTGGGAATCGTTGTTGGTGGAAAACTTTTTTTCGGTTTTCGGAACATATCTCATCCTAATCAATATATGCCCGCCTACCCAACTATGTGATTCATTATCCGAATTTGCCTTCAAGATCGATGGTTTCTGTCTAGAACGTGGTTTAGATTACTTCTTACATTTTGATCGACACGGATTTGAATCTCTGGCTGATAGAAAGAAGGCAATTAGTTCAAAGTTTATAGCAAATCACGTTTTGAATAGAATTGATTCACCGATTTTATTATCTTGTGTTGGCATCAGAATATCGCGATTATCGTTAAGATTGACTAAAGCAATTTTTATGGCTACTCCAAGAACAAATCCGTTTAATGGTCCTTTAGTACACACGACCAGGAACTTTAATTAGCTGGATTTGGATGTGTTAACGTAGTGATAACAATTTAACCTCGTTATTGCTAAGTTTATTTTCTTCATTTTTATTCCATGTATTATCGTTATATTTTTATTTATTGTCCGTCTTGTAAAATCTGTTGGGCAATTTAATAAATATTATTATTGTTATTTATTAATCTCTCCATACAATGCGTATTTTTCATAAATATCGCAGGATATTCCACACTATTTTGATACGAAAATAAAAACATTTCATATACAAACGCTATGAAAAGTTCTAAAGACAAACTCATAGATTAGATACTAATATAGATAGGCAAGTCCATTAAATCAAGTAAAATTTATAAAATAGTTCAACTAAGGTTGCCAATGGCGCTAGTCGTAGTAGGAGCGGGATATTTAAATTAAATTTTTAAGTTTCCTTTCAAGTAAACGTTCTTTTTATGGTCAATATCAAACAATTTTGTCAACGGGATAACCGAATACACCGGCTCCGTTACAAAGTGACTTAAATAGCGTATTAGAATCAATATTAAAAAGTGAAAATTAGTCCATCAAGTGCAGAGAAGAACACTGCAACTTTGCACTGAGTTAAAACGATATATGAAAATAGAGTAAGCAAGCAAACTTTAAAAATAAATAGATAATATAAAACATAGGTTAGAACTTGTTGAGAATTTACTATCTAAACAAAGTCCTGCATCAAGGCAAGATAGGCAACCAAATGTACATTGGGAAGTTACCATTTAACAAGTAGTGTAGCAACCAAGTATACAACAGAGTAAACAAATAAAGAAGTCATTTATTAGTGGGTACCGTTGGCTGGTAGAGATAGTCCGTCTGAAGGGGCGACCTGCGGATTGTCTCTTCTGGCGCTGCCGGAGGTATAACATAATTTACTAATAACCAGTGACGGGCCAAACAGAAGAACACTGAGAGAAATATATAAGTTTAGTACTGATAAAACACAGTTAGCGGTGTCCCGAACTGAGTGATTAGCACCAAATAAGTTATAATAAAGAAGAGTTGAGAAGTACCTAACCTACGGGGAATTGTCTCGAGATGCAATTGGGAATGAGTAAAATGGAAAGCGAAGATTGTTCCACGGATGATAGTAGGAAAAGTAAAGATGTGAATAGGGAGGAAGATGCCGAAAGAAGGAAAAAGGAGTCTAGATCTCCTGGTAATAAATCCAAAAAAGAAAGAGAGGGAAAATTGGAGCAAATATTACAACTGATGAAGGAAATGAGCAAAGATCAAAAGGATATGAAACTGGAACAAAAAGAAATCATAAAAGAAACCCAAGAAATCAAGATACAACAAAGAGAATTCAATGGTGAACTGCTAAAACTAAAAATAGAAAATGAATCCTTGAAAAACGAAAACCAGGAAATACGGAAAGAGAATGTTAAAATACGACAAGAACTACAGAAAGTGGAAAAAACATTGGAAATAATAGAAAAAGAAAGAAGGAAATGTAATGTCGTAATGTATGGCCTAAGGATGGACACAAATGACCCAGCAGTTTTAAAAGAAGGAATTAAAGGATTCCTAAGCGAGCAACTGAGATTAAGCATTACCCCAAGATCAGTAATAAAAACAGAGGAGAGGACATGCGTCATAGAATTGAATAACGAGGAAGAAAGGAGAGAAGTTATAATAAACAAGTATAGACTGAAAAATATGAAAGAAGAGCGAATCTTTATAAATGAGGATATGACACCGAAGGAAAGAGAAAAACAAAAACATCTGAGAACATTTGTTAAGACGGAAAAAGAAAAAGGAAAAGAAGTAAAAATTGGATATAGTAAAGCAGTTGTAAATGGAGTGGAATGGCGATGGAATAAAGGAACGGAGAGAATGGAAAAGCAAATACCAAAAAACTAATACAGAATAAACAGGACGGATACATGGAAGGAAATATTGGCAATGGAGAGTAAATGGAATTGGAATGGAATGAAAGAACAAATAATCAGGGAAATAGAAAATATGTGGAGGTAGTAAATGAAGAAGTAAACATTAAAACTAAGGAAGGTAAAGTCAAAAAACTAAATGGAAAACAAGGGAAAATGGAACAAATAGAAGCGGACAAGGCTATGAATAGGAAACCGAGATTAAGCGAAAAGGCGAATAGGGCGAAACGCACACTGAAGAAGGGGGAATTTAACAATCAATTGGCAAGAAAGCTAAAACAAGAAAGTAATAAAATATGGAACATGGCAACGTGGAATATAAGAGGAATACAAGGAAAAGAAACTGAGTTAATACAAGAATTCGAGAAAGCAAAGATTGATATATTAGCCATATGTGAAACTAAGAAAAAAGGAAAAGCAGAATTTGAAACAGAAGAAGGACACCTCATTATATATAGCGGAGTTGAACATAGTGAAAGGGGAAAACTGAGAGTGGGATGCATAATAAAAAGAGAAAATGTTGGATACGTGCATAAGTGGGAATGTATTTCTGTGAGAATAATGACGCTGGAACTGCAACTAGAAGAACAAGAAAGGACAAGTATAATAATAACATATGGACCCAATGAAGATGAAAGAATAACAAACAAAGACTCATATTGGGAGGATCTTAATGGAATATTAGAGCACATGAAAGGAAGAAGAATAATTTTGGGAGACTTAAATGGCAGGGTAGGAAAAGGTAGAAACGAATTTGAAAATGTAATTGGACAGTACGGAGAAGACATGAGGAATGATAATGGACAGAGAATTATTGATTTATGTATGGAAAACAATATGCTAGTTATGAACACATTCTTCCAGCACAAAAAAATACATATTGCAGTGAATTGTGCTCTAAATTGTTTGCTTATTAACTTATGTTCACAATCCACCGTATACTCGCCGAACTAGACTCAATCTGGTGGGCACCTTCCTTGAGCTCCTACGTCGTCAGGGTTTTTCTTACGAAAATCGTGTTTTAAAAAGAGAAATAATACAAATTAAACTCAAGAAATAAAACTACCATTAACAACACAAACATATAATTAATATATAAAAAAAAAAAAACTACTTTATCAAATATAAAGCAGAGCATTGACTAAATTGCGTCTTAAAGAGAAAAAACTCTTGCAAATAATGACGCAAGAGATGCAAGAGTGAAAAAAAAACTCTGACTTGACTTCCGAACAAAATCTAAATAAATATAACCAAACTTTATTAGCTGTCATAAATTACTTTATCCCCTCAAAATTCAAACGTCAAAAATAGAACTTTCACTATTTTTCGCAGGCAACTAGAATTAAACAAGCGCATGTCCAGCTTGTGACAAAATATAATCTCCCGCCTTCCTAATATTACAATAACTGAAATGAACAAAAACTATATTAAAAAAAAACAGACTAACACGTTTTGTTAATATTTCCAATGATTACAAGAATATTACAAGTTAATTTTTTATGAATTTAAGAAGCTTCAATCTCAATACAAATATTATTACAAATATATCTATATAAATATTATTCTAGAATACATACATTTTAGTTTTGTACACGTACGCCACAAAAACTATTATACGAGAGATTCAGATAGATTATTTAAATCAATTTATAAGTTTAAATACTCAAAAAATTTACGTAATGAATTTTAAATGCAACAGCACACTACCAAAAACACACACCGTAATTATCCAAATTAAAATTAAATAAAATTACGTTTTATTTAATTTAACAAAATTTTCAACCTATCTGTAAAAAGACTATTCTATCTCTAAAATGAAGTTCCAGGAACCGCCAGGGCATCCCCACCTAACATAAACAACTCAAGATAGCAATAATATATATATCTATACTAATATGACTTCCAGGTTGGCGCCGACTTCGAACATCAAACTATGCCTGGACAATGTACAGTCATGGATCAAAATCAAATAATAATAAATCATCACCTAAAATTTTACATTTTTACATTTATCTCCAACGAATACACTATACAAAAATATAACGAAATATAATGTCTCATCTATCTTCCTTGATTTCTTCTGCAGGGAAAAATCTACTGCAATATGTATACTAGGGAAGTAGAGAGCCGAAATGAAAGATCCATAATAGACTACATCATAATAGATAGAAATTACAGAGCAGAAATCATAGATGTAAGGGTTAGAAGAGGTTATGAAATATTCAGTGATCACTACCTGGTGCTGGGAAAAATGAAAGTGAAAACAAGAACAGTTAAAAAGGGGACAACAAGAAACAAGGAGACTATAAAATACTACAAGTTGGCAGAAAAAGAAATAGCAGAAAAATATAAGAAATATATAGAAACAAAAATCAATTTAGATGATATGGAGTGGAGGGTAATTAATATAGATGAAGAGTGGCAGAGATTCAGAAACTTGTTAACGAGCGCAGCCAGAAGTGTATGTGGAACAAATTTAGTCAACAGAAATAAAAGGCAAACGAAATAGTGGAGTGTTGAGATAAAAGAGCAAGTAAAAATAAAGAAGATTCAATGGCAGAAATACCTTAAGAATAAATCCGAAGAAAACTATGCAGTATACAAAGAGCAAAGGACAAAAATAAAGGAAATGATAAAGCAGGCAAAGCAGATAGCGTGGGAAGATTTTGGAAAGAAAATGGAGATGGATAGTAAAGGAAATCAAAAGCTATTTTATAAAACAATAAAAAACTTAAGAACAGATAAGAGGTACAGAATGAAGCAAGTAAAGGACAAAAGTAATAAAATACTGACAGAAGAAGAAGATGTTATGAGGAGGTGGAGAGAACACTTCCAGGAATTATTAAATCCAGGAAATGAGAGCAAAATGTCAGAACTGGAACCCACAGAAGACGAAGAATGTAAAGAATACGAGGAGTCGGAAATAGGAAAGAAGAAAGTAGATGAAATGTTAAAGAAACTAAAAAGAGGAAAAGCAGCCGGATATGACCAAATCACGAATGAAATGGTTATAGGGATTGGAGAAAAAGGGATAGAGATATTAACTAGAATAATTAGTATGGCATGGAATACTGGGGAAGTACCGGAGGATTGGAAGGTGGGGGTTATTGTGCCAATATTTAAGAAATGAGACTCTATGAACTGTGCCAATTATAGAGGTATAACTCTAGTCAGTGTCGTAGCAAAATTATATGAAAGAATTTTAGATGAAAAGTTAAGGGACAAAATCGAACAACAACTAGAAGAACCTCAGAGTGGATTTCGCAAAGGCAGAAGCACACAAGACCATATATTTGCAATTAAGCAATTAATGGAGAAGATCAACAGAAGGAGAGAAGTTTGCTTGGCGTTTCTGGACTTGGATAAAGCATTTGATAGAATACCGAGAAAAATTGTATGGGACAGTCTTAGGAAAAGAGGAGTGAGCAAAAAATTGCGAGTAGCAATTGAAAGCCTGTATAGAGAAAAAAGAAATTATGTTAGAACAGATAATATGGAGTCAGAGGAATTTAGGGTAGAAGAAGGGTTAAAACAAGGAGGTGTCCTCAGTCCCACACTATTTATAGTAATAATGGATGACATACTAAAAGAAATAAGCACTAAAACCAAGAAAGTGAATATTGGATATAGAAATTTAAGATCTGTAAAGCTGGGAGAATGCACCTTTGCAGACGACATTATGATCTGTGCAGAAGGAGAAAAGCAGTTACAAGATAATTTGAAAATGTGGGAAGAAGAATTAAATAAGAGAAAAATGAAAATTAACCCACAAAAGTCCAAAATAATGAGCATAGGAAAGCAACAAAGAATAAATGTAAGGATAGGAACAAAGAAATTGGAACAAGTGGAACGTTACAAATATTTAGGAATAATGATACAAAGTGATGGAAAAATGGATGAGGAAATAACAGAAAGGATAAATAATGCATCAAAAGTGTATCACACCCTGAGTAAAGCCTTCATAGGAAAGAAGGAAATTAGTCGGAAAACAAAAATTACAGTGTACCAAACTATATATAGACCAATACTCACCTATGGCAGCGAAAGTTGGGTCCTAAACAAAAGGATGACAAGCAGAGTCCAATCCATGGAAATGAAGTATCTAAGACGAATTAAGGGAGTAACAAGAAAGGATAAAATAAGAAATGAGTTAATAAGACAGGAAGTAAATGTAAAATCAATCACTGAAACAATTGAACAAAATCAACTGAGATGGTTCGGACACCTAGTAAGAATGAACGAGAAAAGACCAACAAAAAACATTTGGCAAGCTAGAACAAACGGGAAAAGAGACAGAGGCAGGCCAAGGAAAATGTGGAATATGGCGATAGCAGAAATACTGAAGGGGAGAAACAAAGAATTCGGAGAAGCTATGAAGGAAGCCAGTGACCGGGAGAAGTGGAAGAAATTCATACATTAGAGAAAGTAAACCTTTACACCTTATGGTAGAAAAGGTCTTGATTATATATATATATATATATATATATATATATATATATATATATATATCAAACAATTTGCTATGCTTAAGTAAATAAATACACTGCACCTGTACATACACAGATTTTAGTTTTTATTGTATACCACTACAATATTAGTGGATTCATCAGGTGGATTAATGATGTCTTAACGATAGAATATATGGTTTATATAGTTTATAGTAAATGCAAGTTTTTATAAGTTGGAGGACTCGGGAATTTACATAGATCAGTTTGGTTATTTAAAGCTAGGCCTAATTTTTGATATCTATAAATTTCTAATGTTTCAAGGTGATCTAGTTTCGTACTTTTATACTTAATATGTAGGACTTTAAAATTGCAATTGAATTGATGATTATATTCTGTGCAGTGATTGGCAAAGGTAGAGTTCGATTTTTTATCTCTATAGCTTCTTTGATGTTCCGATATTCGGTTGGCGAAGAACTTTTCCTGTTTGGGGGACATAATCCAAATTATATTCACAAGTCAGTTTATAAACCCCCGAATCATCTTCCTGTCAATTCTATCCTTATTAACAAAATAAAACAAAACACATACAAAACACATCTGGAAATACCAAATATCTACGAAACTAACGCAAAAAACTAACGGCAAAAGGATTAGGGATTACAATATAAAATATTAATGTGAATGAAGAATTTAGTACCTGTTTACAAGATGTCTTAATATAAAGAGAGCAGTTTTTATTTTTTAATCAACAGATTACAGTCAATCCCTCTATCTCCTATGAATTTTAAGAACGAATTGGACTACATAGTTAAAGTTGCAGAATCGATTGGTTATGACAAACAATTAGTATTGAAAATTAAAAACAAACTAGAAAAAAAAAGGCTCAAAACTTCAAAAATCATTCTAACACCAGATACTTTGAATAACAATAAAAAATAAAAACAATAAAAATCGGCATAAATACAATTTAATCGCAGCTTTCTCCAACAAAAATAAGTTTCAACAGTGTCTAAAAACAAAAATTGTTAACACATCCGTTGAAAGAGTCGGGCATTTACAAAATAAGTTGTAATTCTTGTCCAAAATTATACTACGGGCAAAAAAACACAAAAATGATCTTCTAAATAATGATATTTTACCCCTCAATAATAAACTGTTAGCATGTATACCGACATCATTAAATACTTAAGACATCTTGTAAACAGGTACTAAATTCCTCATTCACATTAATATTTTATATAGTTAATTGACGAAGGAGATACTTGTTGAAACTTCATTATAACGCTAAGAATTAAGTAATTAAACTTCTAGTTTCAAAAATTCTTTTATTGTAAATACCACTACAATATTGTTTCGCCATACAATGGCTTCATCAGGTGGATGAAATACTGTATTTCATCCACAAGTTTAATTACTTATTTCTTAGCGTTAATATTTTATATTGTAATCTGAATCTCTAATCCTTTTGCCGTTAGTCTTTTGCGTTAGTTTCATAGATATTTGGTATTTCCCCATGAACTCATTCTCAGAAATTGTATTAGTTTTAAGATTCAATGTCATTTTTCATTAACTAATTTTCACCCAACCTTTAATTTTTCTGTGTATGATGTATTTTCATTTTATATATTGTCTCGTAGATATTATGTTTAAACAATACTACTGACGGTGTGTGCAGAGCTCACGAAATGTACATTTAGTTTATTAAAACTATTTTTGTGACAAAAGTGCTCAACATATAATTCTATCTTTATTGTTTTTTAAACAACTTCCTAGTGTGTTATCAGTTTTATAAGCTACTATCCCATTATTCGCTTTCGTATTTAAATTACTAATTTTGTCTGTGGTTTTTGCTATATATGTCATGAAATAATGAACATGTACGGAATATTTATTTAATGATAACAAGTTTCGACAAGTGTCTTTCTTAACAATCAACTAATTTGCTATGAATTTATTCATGCAAACTGTTTATTTCTTTGATAAAATATTTGTAATTTCTGATATGTATTACGAGCTGATCCGGTAAACGTTTCTCTGCTCAAGAATAATTTGTTTAAAATGTAATTTGTTTTTAATAAAATTATTATTATAAAATTATCTTGACGTAAATGAAACACAATTCGTGTACAATATTTTTTGTTTCTCCATTTTTGCACTACCTCAGGAAGACACTACAAACAAAAGATGAAACTGAAATGAGATACGACTAAATACAATACGACACGAATGAGACTTGACTAAACTACGTGGCTGAATTCACCAAATTACATTCTAATTCAAACTAGACTATCAGCATCATGTTAGCTTAGTTGAACTACTACAGGTTTGAAACTTTACCAAATCATCGGAATTTCTGGGAGGTGTGCATACGTGAACCAACTGATTCATTCACATTATGAATTTTTCTTTGATCACAAATATCGCATGACACTGCGCATTATTTCGAGACGAAAAGAAAAGCGGGCGTTTTAAACGCGAATAAAAGCTGTGAAAAGTTCTAAAGACTGACTGACTCATTCAAATTATAAATTTCTTTTTTTTTTTCGTAAATATCCTCAGAATATTGCGCAATATTACAAGCAAATATTAATCAAATGTATGAAATCGTATATGAAAATGTCAGTAAAAATTGTGACCATTTCCACTTGATAATTTAGTAAAAGAACTGAGCGTATAACCCGAAGGTATACAAACAAACAAAAATCTGATATCTGTCATCTACACACTTTATTACTTGAATTCAAGTACAACTCAATCGGAAATTTAGAGAGCGCAGGGTCAAATCTATCATTATCTCACACGTTATATTATAAATAGCTTTAATTTATGAACAATTTCGAATTAATTTTATTACACCGACATCTTACGAAATATAATTAAATCCATCTCTTTTAAATTAACTCCCTCAAAGCAAAAATTTTAACAAAGCGAATGCTTAGGTAGCTAATATGTTGATTGTCAGAAGATCGATAAACGAAATTCTATCAACTGGTTTTAAAGTGATTTTGTATCTTCGTTATTTCGTTGACGTAGGACTTTCTCTCTTTTTTTCGAACTTCCGAAAACATCAATACTACATTTTACAATCAATAATGTATTTTGCATTTAAAAGAATGAACATCATTATATTCGCATTATTCGGTCCTTCCCGACGTGGTGAGGATAGCCCGTATCTTTTTCAACTTACCGAATACTCCGAAATACAATCCCATTCCCTGGTAAATTTTGGGTATTTTAATTTGTTTTCCCTCAGGTATGGAATGGAAGATCTTAAATTATAACAACCGAAATGCGTATTTTAATTTGAACATTTATTTATTTTAAGAGATCGAATTACACTACAATATAGGAATTAAATTCGTTATGTCAATTTCATTGTTGTTGTTTCCCTTAATTAATTTGCTTTCTATATAAAAATATTTTATAAACAAAGGTACTATTCTAATTAATTGTTATTGATCCGGACATGTTCACAGACCAATCTAAATATGAGACTGCAAACAAGACATTTTTATTATCAGAAAGTACACCAAAACAACAATCTTGTTAGAAATTGTTAAGCGTTTTCAAAAATTTCGATTCTTATTAATTCGAATAAAAATTACGAGTTTGAAAAATTAAAAGCTTGAGTTTGGGGAACAAGTGGTGGTTACTTGGGCCTACATCTGGCAAACACAGAACCTGTGCTGGGCGAAACACAACCTGAAATCTCAGTTGATTCGATTTTTCTCGGAGGAAATTATCCATTAATGGTTTGGCCTTTTTATATAGTTTTTTTTCCGCAAAATAACTGAAGTTATGTCTTACTCCTGGTGGTATATCTGAATAAAGTCACAATATTTAACAGCAGCACAGTTAGTTACTTTTTTTTTTAATTACAACTGCTAATAAAGGGTTTACCAATTGGGGCTTGAGAACTTAATGTGTAAGCAATCGCTGAATCAAATTTTCAATTACTTTTCCCAATAAATCCGGCTGAATTTGACGAATTTCCCGTCCGATGTTTGTGTTCAAGTCGTCAATCGTTTCATGTGTATTGGAGTAAACCAATTATTTCACATAACCCCATAGAAAAAAATCGATGCGAGTTAAATCACACGAACGAGCTGACCAATTGGAAGGTACATTTCATGAGATGATTGAACCACCGAACTTTTCTTCCAATAAGGAGATTGTGATGTGGCACCATCCTGTTGAAACCACAACTCCTCCACATGCAATTGTTCCAAGTCCGGACACATAAAGTTTCTTATCATTGCTCGATATCTCTCGCCATTCACTGTGACAGCATTTCCTTCCTTATTTTGAAAATAAATGCCTCGAGAGCACAAGCCGCACCAAACAGTGTTCGAAGACATTTATCTTTAATCACTTGTGAGTTTTTGGCTGCCCAATAATGCATATTTTGGTTATTAACTACGCATGCAATGGTCAGCCGGGCTTCAATTCTTGTGTGAAAACAATTTTGTGAAGGTTTAGTCTTAAATTCTCCGAACACCGAACAATTCGAGTTTTCGACTACACTGCGATATTTTCATTGCTACGGGGCGATTCTTAGACGAACAGCCGAGCAAAGTAAAGTTTGTTTCGAAATGATTGATAATTGCACAAATCGCTTGTTCACTAAGCCGATTATGACGGCCAAAAATATGGAGTAATACTCTGTACGTAGCTCGAACTGATTCCACATTTTTGAAATAAATTTTTACAATTTCCAAATGTTGTTGTGGCGTATACTTCGCAATGATTAAAAGGTTAACTTTACTACCTAAAATGCACACTGATATATGTCAATCACAATTACAAAATTGAGGCAATCTACTTTGAAAGATCTTCGTTTCCCAATTGAGATATATTGACCTTCTGCGATTCTATGGATTCTATGAACAACGCTTTTTGATAAGTGAGTAGTAAGTGTTTTTAATCTTTTTGTACCCTCCTGGTAGAGGCCCTCAAAATAGGCATCAGTTTTAGTCTTCACCCCACGTTTGAGCTAAATATTTTGTCACCGACATTTTTTTAAAAAAAATTTCAATTGGAGAACAGGAAGAAGACATTAGGAGCTAAATCCAGAGTAATTTGCGTGGAAGAACAAATAGATCAAATTTTTTTGCTTGGGGAAGTAATGGTTAATGAGCTAGCTGGTGTATTATAGTGATGAAAGGGGATTTTTTCTTTACCAAATATGGTCGTTTATTTTTGATTTGGGGATTTGACTTGTTTAATAAAACTGTGGAATAATCTGCTGTGACGATTTTCCACTACATTATACCATGTGCATTCCATCCAAAGAAAAACAGTAACCTCAACCAATGGAACTGTTTTTGCAATCTTCGGAACATTAGAACATGCTTCTACTCATCGTCAAGACTTTTGTTTTGTTTCGAGTTTGCTGTAAAGGATCCAAATTTCATCAGCAGTTATGAAGTAACAAAAAATCAGAGGAGTTGCGTTTGAAAGGCTACGAAAACTGTTTAGAAATGTGCAGCTTTGACGGTTTTAATTATTGTTAGCAATAATAAGTATGCTCGTGTAAAATGTATCTTCAGCTTATCTGAGATCTTTGCATATATTCTTATAAAACACCGTAGTTTCATCACTAGTACTCGATATCAAAGTCATATACAGTATCACCAGCGTATGAAATTTCTATAAAAAGATTTTGCGATTTCAAAATCCAAATTCGGAATAAATTTATTGAAAAATATATAGAAGGTGCTTTAAATGTGCTTATCTTTATCATTATTATTTAAAAAATGGTAACTTTAATTAATTAAAATAAATATTGGGTAGCTTGGAGCTTAAAACTTCATTATTCTAGTTATAACAAATGTATATGAAAATAGGCACAGATTCGGTTACTGAAAATTATTCACTAAGTTACAATCAATACTGAAGCTAAAAATAACAGCTAAATGTCTACAAGAAATTTAATTTGTTCGTTTTTTAATACTTTATACACAGAACTGGGATCCATTGTGAAATGACAAAGTATTTTTGAGGCTTCCTCTATAATTCTCCCGTCTTTATTCCTTTTTGTTAAGTAATGAATCAATTATTTCTAATTTTCACGAGATTTATCACGCACCACTGGGATTTGTATAAGAATGTTTCCATTGAAAATGCGCGCTGTTGAACAAATGCAATAATTTTCAATTCGTAATTATTTTTTTTTTCAACTTAAAGATACTGTTTTCAATAAGCTTTGTATTTTTGTACATCACACAAATTTAGAATATTGTAAAGCAAAGAAAATTGCTTGTATTTTTTGTAGTAATAGGATTTGATATACACAGCGAGAAAAGATCTTTTAAATTAAAGAAGTATAGGTTGATTCAAAGAAAACGATCTTTTTAGATGAAGGCAAAAAGTAAATTTACCAAACAGAAAAATAATTCCGAGTTTCCTTTCAGAACGTTTCACGGAGTCACAATTTAGGGGATATCATGAATTACTAAAATATTACATTCTATTAAGAAAAAGCCTTTTAGTTTTATGAAATTGGAGAAGAAAAAAAAGATGTTTCTTTGAGCATCTCCCTATCGTTTTTTTTTAAAGTGGGATAAAAAAGGTTAGGGGTATTATAGAAGATTTAGTGTGGGTAGTTCCAATGGAAGGTGATTCGAAATCTGAATTCGGATTTCATTGAAAACAAAAAATAACATTTACATTAGTAAACAATTTAAATAAGCTTAGTTAGCAGTTTAAATATTCATATATTTGTGGATTTAGGAGACTAGCTGGGATCATTAAACTAACACAAATACGTAAAATTCTGGGGAAACGGTAATTAATTTGTTGTTAGTTTTGAAAATAGACCGATACGAAGTTATGGATCAATATATAACTTAATTAAAAATGTTGAACAACGTAATTGCGTTTACCTAACACAGTAAAGTTTATCTAAATTGTATGAACGTTAATGAATGCTCTGAAGAAACTATGTAAATTGCGAATAATTATTGAGTTAGGCAAGTTCGTTGCATTTTTATTGGCTTCGAAATTTATTAATTTTTCTAACAAAATGCAAGAATTAATCTAGAATATATTTTCTTCCGTTACTTACGATCGCCTCCCAGCAATTATTCCACGCTTGAAAAATTCCGTTGGTTTGCAAATAAAAAAATTATTAAAGAATAATAATAATATTTATTTAATTGTACCCAACAGTAAAAACCAAAACGGGTTACAACAACATAACTCTAAATGTGTATAATAAATTTTAAAATGAAAGTTACATATTGAATTAAAACAAAAATAAAACATCACTAAAGTCACTAACTCTTAGTCCCTATAAAAATATCTTCATAGCAAGTATTTCCAAATTTGCACACTTGAAATATGGGGCTCCTCAGCATAATTCCCGTACGATGACGAACTGTGTGAAATGTATCAACATGTCTCGCGGCAGTCCTCGAAACACAGAAGCCAACTTTTGACAAAAGTTGCATACAGTCTACCTGATTCTGAAGAAGTTTGTATAAAAATATTGCGAAAGTTGTCTCTCTACGTGTTAGTAGAGAATCCAACTTGTGTTCATGTAGTAGATTTGTATGACTTGTATTCCTCTCTGGATACGAGCCGTCTCTTCTGTATGAGAGGTACTTTAAAAATCGCCTCTGAACTCTCTCTAATTGAATTTGGTGAGAGACGTAAGGTGGATGCCATATTATCGAAGCGTATCCTAATTTACTGCGTACCAATGACACGTAAATATACTTAATAGTTTCGAGATTGGTCAAAAGTTTGGAGTTACGCATGACAAATCCAAGAGTTTTCGATATACTAGCAACGAACTATCGAATAGAACTCCTAGGTCTTTTATTGATTTCTTGCACTCCAATACGTGATCGTTTATGTTGTAATCATGCCTTCGCCTCGAATACCTAATAACACAGCACTTTCCTATATTAAAGGATAATTTATTATCCGAGCACCATTCTTTGACAATTTCGAGATTTTGCTGTAGGTTCATTGCATCTCCCAAGTTGCTTATGGTTTTGTACACTTTGAGATCATCTGCATACGCGCATGCAGAAAATGAAAATCATTCGAATAGGTCATTAATAAAAATTAAGAATAAAAGAGGACCCGAATCGGATCCTTGAGGTACTCCTGATGTTGGGATAAATTCTAACGATTGATAACCATTGTAGTGTACGTAATTAACTCTGCCCGATAAGTATGAGCCAATGAACGACATAAAGTTGTCACTAAAACCCATTTCAGTCAATTTCCATCGAAGCATGTCTATAGTATCAAAGGCTTTCGATACATCTGTGTAAATGACATCCACTTGTCTTAAATCGTCAATGGCAATGCATATATCATGAGATATTCCTCATACGATGTTTGATGATAGAAAGTGAAAGAGATGGAAATCTGACGTAGCAAGATTAGGAGAATAAAGCGGATGTGAAATGATCTCCCCATAAAATTTTTGAAAGCAGCTTTTGAAATGTTAAAGGTATTCATCCACGATGCAATCTGAAAAGTAGGATTGCAGTATGCAAACTGGTAAGCAACTCAGAGAAGTGGCATCGTGTAAGCTACATAACAATGCTTAATGCGCAAGTTAACTGAACTTCAAACTTGTTTGAATTTCTTTGGCAGATAATTTGAATTGCAACGATTGTCCGTCAAAATACCTATCATGTGATCGCTAGAGCAAACACTAAAATTTATCGAATTAATGGAAGAAAATAAATGTTTATAGAATTCAATAACTCTTCATAGCATACAAAATATTAGTCCTGCAGTATTCGTTTTTTGGAATAGATTGGAGCTAGGGGTTTATTTTAATATTTAATTAATTTAAATTAGATAAGAATTTCCTTTTGCTATTCCAATGAAAATTAGAATATTTAATATTTTTTGTTTTCCCAGTCATTATGTGTTCTTTGAAGTTGTTTGATATTGTACCTGAAAAGGGCTCTTGACATACTGACCACGCCTTCTTTGTAGGTTTGAAATGCCACATAACTAGACTCGGCAAAGAGGGGCAAGTTTAAGCTTTATAATGTTAGTACTTCCTACAGTCATTCTTTTCAAACAACAACAGCCATCTATACGTCGGGTCGGGTACTTCTCATTACTTTTTAATACGTGGTGGGTCACTGATGTATGAGAAAAAATAAAAGTTCTCGAATCATATTCTAATAGCAATATTTTTTGTCTTACGTTAAAACAAATAAATATTGCTAAAAAAAAGTTAAAAAGAGTCAAATCTTAAGTCCGCGCCGGAGCTCCTAAGAATTAAGTATTTTTGAAATAAAAGCCATTTTTTAAATTTTAATATTTTATTTACTATCAATTATTATTAATTAAAACTGAAAACATTTTTAATTAAACTTAAAAAAAAATAAAACTTTGGTTCTTATACAACATAAAACAATAAAATCACGAAATTATATTAGTTATTTTTTGGTCACAAAATCTTGTTTACTGTCAAATCTGGGCATCTCTCGTCTTGATTCAAGTTTCGTCTGTATTAAACCTTCTCTTGATGTTTTATCGCATAGAGTCATGGATGCTTCTGACACTATTTTCACAGTTCGTTCCACCGCCTGAGTATGACATGGCAGCTTGGCAAAAATTAGATAGTCACTTTCTTGACACTCAACTGCCGCATTTATTTCTTCAGTAGTGATGTTTCGAAGAATTGGTGGATCGAAAAACTTTTGATTCCAATTTATAACTTCAAAGTAGTTACTTGCGTCAAAATTGATAGTCGGGACCTCAAACACGCGAGGTTGCTTTCCAGTATGAGGTGAGCTTCGTGCTTCTTGAATTCGTCTGGCTGCCAGTTCTCTCACTGTTTTATTTTCATCCAACAACATCGATAGAAGCAAGTTTTCTGGGTGAGAAAAATAGGCGTTACGTTGAATTACGGGATCTATTACTAGTTTTAACTCTGCAGGAAGGTATCGTGAATTTGTTACCAATTTACAAAAATTTTTAGACCCATGTTTGCAAGTTGGATTTGTTTTTATTTCAAACCATATTGGAGCATAAACTTTTACACAATACTCAGCTAATACTTTTAGCTGATATGACGGGTTTGATGTAGAAATATATAAACGTAAAATTCTATTTGCTTTTGTTAGCCATCGAGCATGGGATATTTTTCCTGGAGACCTGTTATCTAAGCCATCGTGGCAGTGTCCACTTATAACAGATATAGTTATTTCATACAAATATTTTTGATCTGTACATACGCCCTCAAATTGTATTTCCGGAAGCTGGCCGTCAATTCTCTCGTACTTGACTATGGGTAGTTTTTGGCAGTTTTCTAATAAGTTGCCAATAGGGCCAGCATGCGAATATGGTCCCTTGGTAACACCATCTAGTTTGTTAAATAGGTGTTTTAATGGCAATTCGTTCAAATGTAGCATGCAAATAATCCATTGCAGTGGGCGCTGAAGTCTTTTTTCCAATTCTCTTATTACTTATTACCATCACAACCAATTGCTATCAAATTTTCTTTATAAATTTTTTGAGACGAAAGAAGGGCAATAATTGACATTTCAATACTTTTAGAAGTACTTCGATCTGGTGTTGCATAGCCAACATAAACTGAATCTGGTTCCTTAAGAACAGATACATGTTCCTCAATCAATATTTGTCTGTATTTCTTAGCTCCCTTTTTAATAATAATAAGCGTCTTATCTTTTCGGCCGTCAAAGTATAAAGCTGGTAGGTCTAGCTGCTTCTGCTTTTGAATATATTCTTTACGTAGTTTTTTTCTTTCCCGTCGTGTTTTTGATTTATCAATTGGTTCACTGCCAGGAGATATATATTGCAATACAGAAGAAGCAATAGCAGCCGCTGCTCTATCGGAAACACCGTAACGGTCACAAGTTGTTGACAACATAGGCAAACTAAAAATTCTTTTTGTTTTTTCTGTTTTTCCTTCTGCCTTTGACGTGGAAGGTACATTAAAAGAATGATCACAAGAAGAACTGGAATTACTTCCAGATAACTCCAAGTCCTGCTGTTTCGAGTTAATTTTGTCGTGACTTTTATTTACGTTTTTTTCTGTCTTTGGTGCTCGGGCTGCTCTTTTTTGCTATTTAGTTGTAAGAACTCGATCTATTCCTCCAATGCGCATCTTTCTCGCCCCCCTTTGGTCACTCAAAAACTCCTGTTCTTCTTTGGGTACCTTATATTGCCTTGGACAGCAACAAAGCTCAATTTGTTTACATTTACAGGAACAAATATCAAACAAAACTCTGATACGTCGGACTTTTTGAGATTTTTGCACTTTATATGATAACCGTTTATTAGTTGTATGACTCTTGTATTTGAAACTGTAGGAAGAGACGATTTTCTCCAAACACATTCTACCCTTTGAGCTACAAGTTTTGCAATATCTAAAAACGATGGTTCTTTGGTAGTATTCCTCGTTATTTTTAGTTGCAACCTATTCCACTCATAGCATTTCATAACATCTTCGTAAGTTGGCAAAACGTTATCATTAATATCTTCTACATTTCCGAATATCGGGCAGAAATAACCTTGGCTTCTGGTTTCCATAATAACGATTAGAAGTTAAAACAGTTCAAATAAAAAAATAAACACACAACTTGACTGTCCGAGTAGTAAAACCAAACTGATCTTTTTATTATGTATTATTTTATATGTATTCTATCAAAAATATTTCCTGGAAGAAGATATACGTTTCAATGAATGAATTGCTTGTGTGTCTGAATTCTCGAGAACTTAAAAGTCGTTAGGATACAGTAATATGCTTTTATGCAATACAATGCTATGTTGTTATGTAAAAAAGGGATATGGTCGTTATATTCAAAATTTAACAAAATTGAAGATCAAAGCGCGGGCTCTTACACTAAAAATAAATTAATAATATTTTACAGGGGTCTAATGCAGACAAAAATACAACATATTTACACTATTAGAAGTCGATACGAGAAAAAAAAAATTTTTGACCCACCAATTGACCAATTTTGAATACGGGCTTTTGAATGCATTACATGGCGCTTAGCTACCATGCTCGTTTGGTACATAGCTGAGTCAAATATTTCAATTCACTAAGCAACGGGAAATAATTAGTAATATCTAATTTGTAATAAAATAGAGAATCAAAGCGAAAAATATTTTAATATTAGAAATTATACTTAAATTATAACAAATACAATGCTAACCTAACGAATAATAAATAGTTACATCATTCATCTTATTAAATGTTCGAAAATATCTCCTTGTTAAGCCAAACAGTATCTTAGACGATGATAAAATTGTTGTCGCATTGCTCTTAACATCGCAGGCGTGATATTTTGACTAGCTTCAAGAATTTTTAATTTGAGGTCATACACGTTGTTAGGTCTTAGATGCTGATGGGTATAAATTGTGTGCTTTATATGGGCCCAAAGAAAAAAATCGTTCGGAGACAAATCGGGAGATCTTGGTGGCCATTTGGTCTCCGTTGGTGCTAATAATGCGACGAGGAAATATATGATTTAAATATTCACAAGCCACATTATGAGCAGGACATCCGTCGTGCTGATACCAGATATGACCCAGACCAATATTCTGTATGCCTTGTACTGCTGCTATCACTTCATTTTCAAGTAGTTCCAAATACTTTCGGCCAATCTGATTCCCGTTAATAAAAAATGATCCTATAACAGTGTTCCCCAGAATACCAGTCCAAACGTTAAGTTTTTGGGGGTACTGAGATCTTAAACTTATTCTTCGGTGCTTATTTTGTTGGGACCAGTATCTGACTACCGAAGGATTATGACGACCATGTAACGGGAAAGTCGATTCGTCACTAAACAGAATATTTCGAAGAAATTCGTAATTATTGTTTACTCTATCCATCACATCTTCACAAAATTCCATTCGATTCCATGTCCTTTTAACTTTGAAAGACTTGAAATTACTCCTTTTAAGTATTCTATGCACTTCTGATTTTCCGGTATTAATTTCTGGTTTTTTTGAAAGGTCTCTTGTTGATAAAGTGTCATTTTCTGTTATCATATAGCGAACCATAATTTCCCGCATTTCAGCTTCTTCAGTTTGAGGACTCCTTTCCTTTGAGCACTTACATGGTGGATTTACAGAAACAGTTTTTTCTAAACAAATGTATAACATGGAAGATCGAACTGGTGTTTACATATCGTATGCCAAAACAAACAAATTATTTGCGATTTCATACATCGATTGACCTCCATAAAACCATTTAACAATTTGAGTTTTCTGTTCCGTTGTTAACATTTTGAAAAGAAAAATTAACTGCACTTAATTGTATCAGAGTGTGTCAAATTTGAAGCTATCTAACAATAAGTCAAATTGACATGCATTTTCCAATAATAATAATAATAATAATAATATTATAATAATCGAGTGTAAGCGCCAAGTAAAATGCATTCAAAAGCCCGTGTTCAAAATTTTAGGGAACAACGTGCATACAGTTAAATTTACATAAATCTAGTATAACTGAACTTGTCAAAATTGTCAAAATTTTCTAATATTGCTTAGTGTTTATTAAACTTTTTTTGAAAGACAAGTCAAATGTCAAGCAATTTTTTAATACAATTTAGAAAACACAATAAACTAATACTTAATTGATCCGCCATTCGCATCAATTACTGTCCTTAACCTTCTAGGTACAGAATTAATGAGACTTCTTAAAAAAAATAGGTTTTTCAACAATGTTTTCCCAGGTATTTTCAATAGATTTCCATAATTGTTCCCTATTAGTAAATCTGATACAAGATCTATATACAGCTAACGCTCGATAACGTGAACTAATTCAGACCGAGGGTGTTTCACATTATCGAAATGTTTACATTAGCAAGCTTAATTAACAAGCAAATTATTAAAAGAAACCTTTAATACACCAAAATAAAAATATTCAAACAACTTAAAGTATTATTTATTTAGAAGAAAAATAATCTCCTATCCTAGTCTGCGTAAATTTGCGCTTAACATTGTCTTCCAATGCCTGCGCCCGTAATTTGCGGAGAACTCAAATATACGCGTATACTTCTTTTCTTTCAGCCCAATCCAGAGCTTGGTTAAAAACTTGTATAGCTTGCGCGTCAGTCACTACACTTGCAACTTCAATGGAATAAAGATCCTCGTCATCATTGGCCGTATCTTCTTCCTCATTTACATCATTCAACTGCTTATTTTCGTTCCATACATTGATATCGTCTGGTGTATAAAGGACGTTAGAATTCACAATTTGCAACAAATTAACAACATCCGATGATGTATTAACAAGAACATCAGCATCTGATCGCAATTGTTCCCTAATCACGCTTAAAGGTACATCGTCTTCCTCTTCGTCGCTGGTGCAAAAGAGATTATTCCAACATTTTTGAATTGTTTGCTGATTAAGTGCATTCAAGGCCATGTGCAAATTCAAAACCGCTTCTCATAATGTTATTAGTTTCAAAGCCTCGAAAATGTTTTCAGTATTCTTTGATAAAACAGACGAAAGTAGAAATTTTCGGTAGTATAGCTTAGTGAGTCTTATTACATTTTGGTAAATTGGTTGGATTAATGGAGTTACGTTGGGCGGCATGTACATGACAAAAATTGACCCATCCTTGTTTCTCAGTTGTTGCTCTGGAGTATGACTTGGTGCATTATCTAATAGTAACAACGTTTTTATAGGTAACCTCTGCTTTTCCAGGATCTTTTACCTACAAATTGATTATCGTTAAACTATGCACACAACATTTGTGATTGCAGAGTCATTGTCATACCTGAGGGCAAAGCGCTTGTCGAACCATTCCAGGGATATATTGCTGGTATTCCAAGCGGTTTTTGAATAGTCATAATCAACAGGGATATTGGCATTGTTAAATTAGCGTCGATTTTTTGCTTTTCTTATTACTAGTGGCTTTATTTTGTGGGAACCATCAGCATTGGTGGAGGCTAGAAATGTTATTCGTTGTTTTCCGGGTTTTATACCCGGGGGCAGATTTTACAAATGATGCAGCAGAGGTTTTCTGAGGTAATATTTTCCAATAAAGACCACTTTCATCGGCGTTGTAAATTTGGTCCATATTTAAATTTACCTCCTTATTTTTTTCGTCAATTTTTCTTGACCGGATGTATTAATTGTGCTGATAATTTTTCAGCAGATATGGCAAACAATCGAATTCCATATCTTCTTTTGAACCTTTGTAGCCAACCATCACTGGCTACGAAATGTTCAGTCTCCTTCAGTTTTGCATTTAACAGCTTAGCCCTCTCTTTAATTATTTCGCCGCTAATTGATGGTTTTCACGTTGTTTTAGCAACCATTCACACAGGCAGTTTTCCGTTCTAGGCGCTTTCGCATTTTTTAAAGTTTTTCGATTTCCCGGGCCTCCAAATGTATTACAAGTTCTTCGTAAAATTTGGGTTTTCAAACGCTTAATCTTATAGATTCTTGCCTTTGACACACCATATTTTGTTGATAACTATGTCACTCCTGCACCAAGTGCTACCTCGTCTAAGAGTTTTACTTTATCACTTAATTTTAAACACTTCCGTGTACTGGACGTGGATGTAATAGTTCTAACGATGCATATCAACTCACGCAATTGTAATCTATTTGTAAAAATATTAACGGCAGCAATAAATCAAAATAGGGTTTACAATCGTATATTAAAGAACAAAGAGGATTGTTTATATTGAATAGAACCTCACTCAATAAACTTGTAGCTAATTCAAAACTACAGATGTACCGACATGCAACTTAGTTTCTGTGTTTGCTATTAGCAAGGAGTACAGACACAATTAAGTTCAAATATGAATGTATCTTTCATAAATCGGGGACTCCCCTATATAACTGGGTAATTCTGGGATTGATCATTGTCTTCGCCGAACTGTTTCCATTATCGAATCTACAAGATGTTTATGTTATCGAGCGTTCCATGTAATCCTATAGTATGAATTTTGTGTTCACATTAGCGCAATGTTGCCAATATCGGGTGTTTACATTATCGTTTGCTGTATTTGCTTCGTCATTTTTTGATTTTCTCTCAAATATTCAAACAAATTGTGATCTATATCAGTTGATATTCCTTTCCTCGTTTGCGACATATACTGACTTTATTTTCCCATCTTTTTTAACATGTAGTATTGTAGATTTGTTCAAATGATATTCTTCTGCGACTTGTTTAATGATGCAACAAATTTAACAAAATTTGTACTTTGTCGGAGTCAGTTTTCTTGCCATTTTGGATATTAAAAAGTGACAAATGTCATTTTGACGTTACAAGAATGAATTCCTTTTAAAAACTACAAAACTCTTCGGATTCATATGCCGTTCATCAAATTCGATTTTGCATAGCTAGGAGTAAAAATCTACTACTTATTAATAATTTCCCGACCCGACGTATAGATGGCTGTTGTTGTTTGAAACGAGTACCTGCCTTATTAAGCTTAAACTTTTCTCTCTTTGCCGAGTCTTCACATAACATTCAAAAAATACACGTCAGTTAGAGGCAAATCAGTTCAATAGATTTAATTCTTTTCCTTATTTTTTTTCACCAATATTTCGCGTATTATTTACATTTCTTCAGGATCAAAATATATTAACTATAAAATGGAGCTATTATTAATGTTATATTTTTGTAAGTCCAGTCAGCACACGGACACTGATGAATTTAAATAAAGGAATTTATAAGATTTATTACAGATTTAAATCTCCTTTGTTGATCATTTCGATTTTGCAGAAAAGTTCGATGAAAGAAAGTAGAGATGTGAGGGGTGATGAGTGGTGAAACCACGCTATAAACTTTAACTAGTACGTAATACATTAAGTATAGTTCATTGCTTGAAAAAAACAACTTTAATATCATTAAAATAAAAGACAGAATTCTTAAAAATACTAGAATAGTAGGTGTAATTACTGACTTGTTATAAAGGAAGCACGACCCACAGCTCCCTAACATTTATGTCATTCCTTTCTTTAATTTGAGTTTGCTATTTCCTGTTACGTAAATATAAAAAAAAGTTTAAATACAAAAGAAATTTATTTTTATTTTTAGTTAGCTAATTTACAATTTACACAGAAATAAAGAACAAAAAGGAAAAGGATCCAAGTATTTCGTTTGAATCAGATACGAATTAAGTAAGGTGTATTAAAAAAAAAATACTTTTATCCAAGAGGTCCGAAAATGAACGCAGAATCTACGGCATGGTACTTTGGTACTACGTAAGTCCGAGGGGTTTGCGTGAAAGTGGATTGATCGGTATGAACACACACAAGCTGCGGGTAATGCGCCAGGTCGAGATAGATTGCGTGCAGGACCAACACAGGGAGATAAAAGAATTATTAATTTATGTAGGAGAGAATGTGAATTAACATTAAGACAAGCATTATTTGAACAGACAAAAATGAATATAACGATCTGTTTAATTATATTTAGACGGCAATTAATTAAATTGGAAATTACTTACGCACAATCATCAAATATATGGAATGGATATAGAACAATTGATCAGACAATATGTTTGGTTGAAACCTAGGCCTTTGTAGGAGTTCCCTGTTGTTAGATTGTAAGAACTTGATACTGTGGAAGGGATAGGTAACCAAGTAACTCAAAGTTTAAAATTAAATTACGATTTAATCCCAGACATGTTGTCGATCTGTTTTCAAAGGGAACAACATATAAATTAGTTACTGTTCTTAATCTGAGGACGACAGACAGAGAGAAGCCGATTTAATTGTCAAATTCAGCATGTTCAGTACAAGAAAAATGTTTTGTTTGTTAAAAAACAAATTTGAAGAACGAAAAAGTGAATTTCCGAAGAGTTTAATAAAAAATATAATTATATATTTAATTTAAAAAAAATCATTTTTAAAGAAAATAGTTAAATTAAACTGAATTATACAATTTTAATTTAATTTTTAAACAGAAACATTTAATTTTATATTCGTATTAGGAGTTGGCAATTGTTTAATATAAGGGGCATGTTTTTTTTTTAATAAAAATAAAACTAATTTGTTAGCATGTTTTTTAATATTAGGATTTTTCAATTGTTTTCAACTGTTTACGTTGGCTGTTTAGATACGAGGGTCACCTTTTACATTTTTACAAAATCTGGGAAGAAAACAAAATTTTTGGGAACGAACTATTTTATTGTTTTTCAAAATATTCGCCTTTATTCTCTATACACCTTTGCATGCGTACGAACCAGTTCTCAAAACATTTTTTCCACTCTGAATGTTATATCTCAGAAACATGGTTTTCAAAGGCTTCGACTGCTTCTTGAGGTGTTGAAAATCGCTGTCCACGCATTTTTTGTTTCACAGTTGAGAACAAAAAGAAATCATTCGGCGACAAGTCATGTGAATATGACAATGAATATGACAATGAGACAATGAATATGACAATGAGACATTATTTCAACACTTTTCTTCTTCAAATAGTCGACTGTTAGACGTGCTGTATGGGAACCCTAAAGGAATTGTTGCGATGTGTCCTGTACAGCCGAAGAAACAAGCGATCATCTTCTTGAAAGTGCTCCTTGCACGAACAACTTTTGTGGGGTTCGGTTCGTCTTGGAACACACATACAGTAGATTGTTGTTTGGTTTCCGGTTCATACGCATATATCCATGTTTCGTTGTGACGATGTTGTATACGGATTTTGCGGTTCCTACGTCGAATTTTTTGCGCATCTCTTCACACCAATTGACACGAGCTGCTTTCTGTGCTTCGGTCAAGTTATGTGAAATCCATCGGGAACATATTTTTTTACAAATAAATGTTCATGTAAAATCGAATGAATTGCAGTCTGCGATATGCCAAGAGATGCCTCTATCTTACTGTAAGTCACATGTCGATCGTGTTCTATCATTTTCCGCACAGCATCGATGTTTTTTGGAATCACAACAGTCTTTGGTCGACCTTTACGTGATTCATCACTCACTGAGGCACGACCACGACGAAATTCTGCAAACCAATTGTAAACTGTCTTCTCTGATGGTGCTTCATTACCAAAAGTTGACAGAAGCGATATAATGTATTCTTGTGGAGTTAGGTCTTTTTTATAATCGTAAAAAATCATCCAACGAAAATCTTCACGAGTAATCTCCATTATTTTACAAACTCACTGTCTTAAAACTGTCACTGTCAACAAACTACTGACTCAATTTCTATGCTATCGCGGATTTCTCATTGACAAATGTCAAACTTTAAGAATATAGTGATTACATATGTCAAAAGCACAATCTAGTGGTCGATTTAAAAAATATAAAGGTGTCCCTCGTACTAGTAACGCATCTGTTAAAAATCTTTGCTGTTTGCTTGTTTCTAATTATTGTCATTAAAACGGAAAATCAGGATCAAATATTATCTGCAGTTTCTGTTCAGTGGATTTAACGATTGCTTACTGATGATATGTAGAAGTCTTGAAACAGCTATTTTATAGTCTCGACTTGTCCCAGTCCAATTTCCAGGTGTTTGAGTCATTCAAACAGTCGCTAAAATGGTTGCAGTTCAATTTAGATGTTGAGGTGGAGTTTGCTGTTAGATAATGGTTTCGCAGAAAGTAGGAAATCTATAGATTAATCAACCATGCCTTAATATATGGATATATTTTTTTAAATGATTAAATAAAAATTGTTTTATTCAACAATCCTTGCATATACAATTTAATTTTAAACGTACTGTATTTAAAAAACATGTCTTGTAAAGGATGTTACAATAAGTCGAATAGATATTATCAGTAAATAAATATTTTTGTTGTAAAATTGTTGAGATCTTTATTGAATTATGTCATTTGCGTGAAAGATAATATCCACTAAATGTTCGCCACAGCTTCGGGGCTTCGCCTCCACTCGCAGGTCTAAATTTTGGATGACATTCCAGCATAACTGAACCTCTATTCTACCGATACGCCTTATTATCTCATCTTTTAACTCTAGAATCGTTGCTGGCTTCTTGGAATAGATTTTACTTTTGAAATAGCCCCAATGGTGTCGAATCGAGTGCTCTCGGTGGCCAATTGACAACTTATTGAAATCACACACATATTGTCCACATCCATACCTTCTAATTCAGGCCATACAAAGTTTGTTATAATAATAATAACAGTGACTGTTTGTGGACATGTTGATGACTTGATGATCTTGGATTCTCATCATCCCATATGGGACACTTTCTTGTAAACGAATCCACTAAAGTGAAAATGGGCCTAAATACTGACAATGATTTTGAACTTTATATGTGTGCAAATTTAAATCTTCTATTAGAATGCAGCAATGTGGCTGTCAAGAGGTTAAATTTCTGCACGCGATGACGAACTGAGGTGCTTGGGCTCTCGGTCACATTCTCGTGCATTGTAGCAATGTTTTCGGCCAAACGGCTTGCTGGTGTTTTCACATTTGCTACCGACTCAGTTTGTTGAAATTCAGCATTCTGGCAATTGCACTCTCAGTCGGCTGGTTATGTCGACTAAGAAAGTCACGAATAATAGACTTCAATAACTTTTACACGTTGTTCTGCCGTATATCGATCCATAACTAACAATGACAAAAGATAAAGATAACAAATTACAAAAAATTATCTTAAAAATTAATCTCGTCAAAGCCATTGTAACATCCTTTATTTAATAATGCCAGAAATTCACTGTAATTTTGATACGAACAAAGCTATTGACACATATAGTTTGCGTTCATATATTTTCAGCATGCCTTCGCTATATCATACAGGCGTGAGAATCAGCGACAGTATGAATTACGAGCTTTAAATGAAACAGACTGTAAGAATTGGATTGAAGCAATAAAAGATGCCAGGTAAGTGGAATATTAAATAAGGACTGTTCTGTGATAATAAAAAGAGATATTTAATGTGACGAAATTGAGTGAGATTTTGGTACATGGGGAAGCGATTTTCAATTTATTTCGGTGATAGTAAACTTAGTTTGATAAATCGGATCGTTGTCACTTTAGAATGTGAAAATGTAAGGTCTCTGATAAGGGAACATCGATTATCGGAAAATTCAAATTTCGACAAAATTTTGTAAATTAACAAAATAATGTAGTTGGGAAAACGTATATTGATTTAGTCCCTTGTAAGGGAGGGAAGAGATTATTACTTTATAAAATATTTTGGATATATATTCAGAGAAAGATATTAAAAATTCTTTCGTGTATATTTATAATTAAATTAAAGATTCTTAGATTTGTATACGTAGCTTTTTTCAAAACGATATAAAAGAGGTAAGTTTGACTCGTAATAAAATCTGATGTAGAAAGGTAGTACATAATTAAAATTTAAAAAAAATGTATATTCATTTACTAATTTATTACAAATTAGAGAGAATGGTAACCTAACTTTACTTCGGATGGAAAATAAATAATAAATACCCACGTTATCCAAGCGGCATAATAGGAGGAAAAACTTTTTAAAAGTTTGTACTTGTTACAAAAGTTACAAAACGTAATAAATTTTTTAAGTAATTCACGTAATAATCTCTTTATTTTATTGTAGCTTTTAGCTATTTTGTATAAGTTGTATAAATCGCGATATTCTCGTCCTTTTCATAATTTTGTTGTTCAAATGTTGCTTAAACAGAAAGAATTATGCAATTTTAAAGTTTAATAGAATATATCCTCTTCTCTTATTCATAATGGACTCCTATTAAAAAAATAATTAAAAAGACTGTTGAGGATATCATCTCTTGAAAATAGAACAAAGAATATGACAATATGAAAATGGCACTAGATCATACAAGATATATTTTACAGGAACCTAACTTTTAAATAAAAATCTGTTATTGGTATTAGATTAAAGATTAGATTACTTGAGGTGGTCGTAAAGTCTATGCCACTACGACTCAAGACCTCGTTACAGTACTTCCTCTGGTGCTGCTCTTTTAATTAAGCTTAGTATCTTCAAGAGACATTCATTTAAATATAATTTCGTTTTAAGATATTGATCTAGTATTTGTAGCAACCACGTTTTTGTCAAAACTTCGTACATGAATGTCCTTTTCCTCTTGGTAGAATCTACTGTTCCTTCCGTCAAGCCCAGCTTACTAAAAACTATTTCGCCCTGTCTTTAACCTGGGTTCCTTCACTTTTCCCTAAATCTATATTCAACTCACTTGTTCAATGCTGCTTTAATAATTGTTTTTTGCAATGCTAAAGGAAGGCTTTAGTTCTATGAAAGCTATAGACGAGGCCTATCGAGCCAATTCGTCCGCCTTCTCATTAGTTCTATGATCTTTGTGCTCTGTTAATCAAGACCATAGACCAGCGATATTCCAACATTTCCATATGTAAGCTTTAGGGACGTACAGTATTTGACCAATATTATGCTGATGAACAGAAACGTTTCGATGCCGAGCTGAAGGAAGAGTCTCTGCATTTATCCAGAAAAAGTCCATCATATTCAAAAGATCTGGCTTCAGTGATTTTTCTTGTTGTTCCAAGTTTTGAAAAGTGGCTTGGTGAAAAGAGATGTAGGATAAATAAGCCTCAATAGCCTCAAACAATGCCGATTTTGGCAAACTTCTGAAAGATAACTTTTTAATGGCTTAAAAAAATTGAAAAATCGCTGGGCTAGATGTATAGAATTGAATAGAAATTGTGTTGAAAAATCAAATATAAAAATTTTATACCCAAAAATCAGTTCTAAAAAAGCACTTGATAAGTTTCACTGTTTTATTTGATTGCTCTGAAAATCTTGCGTTTGGGTAATTTCTACCATTCTCAACTAAATGCAGAGGGACAACTTATGTAATGTATTTGTGTGTGTGGGTGCAGTGGCTGTTTTGACCAATTTATAATTGTGTCTGTCATTGGGGTATTTCAAAATTCTTTCTGTGTCTTTGTCTAATTTTCGTTTATAGAAATTGCGTCAGTTTTGTACACTATTCTTTCGGAGAAAATGCAATCGAACATTGCGTTGTTGGTGGGCTCCAAGACTGCTTTCTGATGATCACAAAACAAAAAGATTGGGCTGTGCTTTATTATTTTTGACTGCATAATGTGGTGTGAGTCAGCCGCAATACGTCAAGCGACCGACTGGCGATGACTCACATGCGCACCCGTCTCTGGAAAGGCCTAGAAACTCCGGGGATATTCTCGTAGGTCTATAAACCTATAAAAGGACTGGTAATGGAGGGGGACAGGGCATTCCACGAGTAATCATCGTCGAGTGATCTTATATAAATACATACTTATTATGAAGTAAATGTTCTTATTGTTAGTTTTTAATTTTTAAAGTGATATTTAGTGTATTTAGTTTTTATTGCTAATATAGTGTGTGTATAAATTACCGTTAGTTTTATTTAAGAACCTGGAAAGACAAATATTTTACAATACGATCAAGAAGGAGATGAATTTTTGTTTCACATCCTTTCAGGAGATGACTTGAGCGTCCCACATGACTCCTGAGTCCAGGCAACAGTCTATGGAATGGCGACACGCATCGTCGCCAACCAGAGCGAAAGCAAAACAGACACTTTCAGTATAAAAGGTTATGGCAACTGTATTTTGGGACAGAAAACGGATTTTATGCCGAGAGACTCAAAATCTATTTTAATGTGTATTGTGAGACGTTGAGAAAAGTCCGGCGTCTACTCCCTTCCGTTGTGATCTTGCTCCATGATAATTTAAGGCCACTTATTTCTGCAAAAACACAAGGTCTAAACAGGTCTTTTCACAAGCGGCACATTTCTTTGACATCGGAATTCAAAAACTTGTTGAATGATATGACAAATGTTTGAATAAAAATGGAAATTATGTAGGAAAATAGATGAAAGTATATAGAATGTGGAAATAAATATATTTTAATTATATTTACAGTATTTTTCTTCTTATTCAAAAAACGAGCCCTATTTAAAAAATATTCCACGTATTTATACCACTTTTTTCGATATAGATGGCATCATAATCTGAACAATTTATTTTATATACACCACATTTATTCAAATTTGTAATTTTGTCTTTGTTGTTTGTTAACATCACACTCAGATTATTTTTATTCATATTTATTGTATTTAGTCCAATTTGGGTATGTAATTTACTTCCTGCTTACTTGTTTCTTTAATTGGGTAAAGGTAATCTTGTAGTATGTTCCGTTGTTTATATTTCATCATATTATCTATTGTTTTGAAGGTGTAGCCGTTATTTTTGGCTATTGCTTTTGTTATTCCTCCTGGTTTGAAGGAATATTCGGAATGTGTGTTGACAGAAATATATGTTTTGAATAATACACTAGTTTGAATCAACACTAATATATTTACAAGATAATTATTAATAAATTTAATATTGGAGTTCCGGTAATTTAATATAAATGTATGAATCGATGTACCGAGTACGTATATTACAATGAACAGCAAGTGGGCTAGAGATAACGAACAGTATTCGAAGAATACAGGAAAAATGCGGTAAACCGAAATCTCTAAACCTAATCGTAAAAGATGAATACATTGTAACCTTCAATATAATAAATACAATAAATGAAATATAACAATACAACTTATGCTATTATATAGGTCTACATCCACAAATGAATGAATTTATAAAAAGAATTATACCTGTATCGAGTAAAGAATTTTATGACCGTAGAAAACAAGGCAATACATAAGCAATATGATACCTGACCACTTACGATAATTAACAAATTAGATATTTGGGAAACTCCAAGATCTTTCTATACACTTTACATTTACAAATAATATAAAATTAAAACCTATGATTTAATACGTAAAATAAATGCAACTAAATCTATTTGATTACAGGCAAATAAAACTGAAATACAAGTTAAATCTACATGGACCGAACAGTTTTAATTATATTTATTTCTTCTTTATATTCTGAAGTTTTTATGTGTCTGCGAATCTTATCAAGTGTTCTTTTTATAATTTGTATTAAGTATATTTAAATACAATGTTTCACCAAGAACCTTTCTGAAACATCCATTAACAATACTAAAATAAGTATTTAATTGAAAAATCATTCTCCCGTTTAATCGCTTTCCTACTTGCTTAGATTATCTCCGAAGAGTTTTAAGAAAACATGGCATTAAAAATGACATTAATGATTTAACATTTAAAAAATGATTAATTTTAATTTTAACAACTTTTTGTTTGTGGCTTGGGAATTAACAGTATTATTGGGAAATACAAAAATATTTTATTTTTCCATATTGCGTCAGTTCAAATGAAACGAAACCTGTAAATATGTGCCATATTTTGCGATTATACAAAGTTGACTTGCAGAAGAATTCGCTTCTAAACATTTGATTATATCCTTGGATTTTCTCAGCAAAAACCAGTCATGTATATTTTCCGTTGAGTTTAACAATTTTATCAATCGCTTCCACATTTTCTTTTAATATAAATATAAAATTTATATATTTAAAGACTAAGATTATAAGTTTTACATGTCACATCGAGTAGCAGTTTGAATTTGAAAGGTATAAATTATTTTAGTTTCAACAAACTTCTGTTACAAAAAGAAGAATTAGAACAGAAACATCTACATCTACTTCAAATAGTAGAATCCGAGAAAACAGCTAAGTGGCAATACACACAACAATGTGAAGAACTTGCTTCGGAAATTAAAAAGTTGCGAGCTGAGGTAATTAGTATATAATGCATATACGTGCTGTCTCAAATAACTTTCGCAATAATCTAACATTGTGTTCCAAAAGTGGTTATAAAATAGAAGAGTGTTTGGTTCATTTATTATTTATTAAATTAAAATAAGAAACGCATTAGCAAATATTAATGCAATAATTGCTAAATTGCAGTGTTTCATACTAATTACTAAAGAGGCGAATATTACGCTGCGCGCCATGAGCGCTTATACTAATACATATATTCAATTTGAATATATTAGTATAAAAGTAAACTATATATTACAATTTTATAGCTTCTCCTGATGAAGTCATTAATATATTGACGAAATATTGAGAAAGAACATTTGAATTTTAATGTAAACAGACCGATAACTCAAATATTAGTGAATTTATATTATTACGGTCAAGAAATTTTCTCTATATATATATATATATACATATGTTAGGCGCTGTGCATATTGACTTCTGTTCAGACTGTTTTGTCTTGTATATAATAACGTCGCAGTTACGTTGTTCGAGAAAAGGACCATCGTCAGACGTAGTGAATAAGTTTATTAAAGATTTACCGAATTTAGTTTACGTTGGCGCAAAAATCAAATATTTGGCTTATGATATATCTCTAATATGCTGAACGAAAAGTGGCTGTAAACGACACGTGAGTAGTGCGAAGCACAATTTAAAGAAAAACTGGCGTACGATTAAATGAACAATTTCTATTCGATTTGTGTGTAACACTTATTTTGTGTAATCTATCGTTTACTTTAATTAAACAACGAATCATTTGTCTCATTGTGGAATAGATACGCAAAATGTTATCTAGTCGGAAAATATTATAAAATTTTGTACCACTTGTTAGTGAAAGTATTGAAAATAGAATTAAATCAGCATTGAAAAATAAAAAAACTGTGGTTACGTGGACGCAACAACATATTGTAAAATATGTTGTTAATGTTATGGTACGTACAATGGAATCACATCAACCATCGTCTTCAATCTTACTAGCTAGTAAATTACTAGAAAAATATACTGCCAAAGTAATATCAAACGTGGTGTTAAACACTTTGAAAAAATTTGAACTTTCAAGAAGGCAACTCTTGAACTTTATGTTGGCGTCGTAAATATGCGTTCTGCAGCCCGACATTTTAAAGAAGGCTGTGGTAACTTCTTACAAAATCCATGCTTTACATCTTGTGACAGAAACTATTCATAGATGTTATCCAGAGGCATTAATTGCAAGTACTAAAGAAGTGTTTTCCAAGTCGCCCAAACGTATTCGAGAATTTCACAGAATGTATTCCGATCTCTCTGGATCACGACAGCCAACACTTACACGTTGGGAAACATGGTTACAGGCAGCATTTTACTATCATAAATATTTTTAAAATACGAAGAAGGTAGTTTTAAAATTCGATCTGAAAGAAGCTGCAATTATCAACAAAATTCCAGAGAATTCAAGATAACCAGGTTAACTATTAAGATAAAATAAAACAAATTTTATGAATTTCACTTTTTAATTATCACTGTAACGAGTCGTTTCGCACCAACCTGGGCTTCGTCAGACATATAACTAACTTATTTACAAAATATTTTTTATATTAAACACAAGTAAACAGTAACAAGCAAAAACACATGTTTTATTTTAAAAAATAGTCAGAGGGATGGGTGCTTTTTATTACGGGATGTCTATACAAAACTTTCGCTACGGTTTATAAAAAATGTACTGTTCTTAAGTAATAAAACTAAAGGTTTACATTATATTACAGGGATAAAGAATTCTATGGAAAAATACAAAAATACTGTACACTATGTAACTGTCTGCAAATCAAATAAATAGATTAAGTAAGGGTGAATTATTTGTTTCTAATTGATCATTTAAGATCTTGTCAGTTTTCTTTATTTTATTGATTTCCAGTGACTCTAATAAATTAAGTTTTTTGCCCTTATTTTCTATATGTAATATTTTAAATTCTTTGTTAAAATTGTGGTTCGTTGAATTGATATGAGACGCATATGAAGAGTCACTTTTATTATTTCTAAATGAAGAAGATGTAGTTGCCCTATGACTTATATCGGACAGACAGGCAGATCGTTTGAAGTACGCGTCAAAGAACATTTTTCTTCATTTAGAAATAAGAAAAGTGACTCTTCATATGCGTCTCATATCAATTCAACGAACCACAATTTTAACAAAGAATTTAAAATATTACATATAGAAAATAAGGGCAAAAAACTTAATTTATTAGAGTCACTGGAAATCAATAAAATAAAGAAAACTGACAAGATCTTAAATGATCAATTAGAAACAAATAATTCACCCTTACTTAATCTATTTATTTGATTTGCAGACAGTTACATAGTGTACAGTATTTTTGTATTTTTCCATAGAATTCTTTATCCCTGTAATATAATGTAAACCTTTAGTTTTATTACTTAAGAACAGTACATTTTTTATAAACCGTAGCGAAAGTTTTGTATAGACATCCCGTAATAAAAAGCACCCATCCCTCTGACTATTTTTTAAAATAAAACATGTGTTTTTGCTTGTTACTGTTTACTTGTGTTTAATATAAAAAATATTTTGTAAATAAGTTAGTTATATGTCTGACGAAGCCCAGGTTGGTGCGAAACGACTCGTTACAGTGATAATTAAAAAGTGAAATTCATAAAATTTGTTTTATTTTATCTTAATAGTTATAATGGAATTTCATCAAGTAAAGGCCGAAACAATCATATATAACCAAGTTACAATAGATTTACAAACTATTCAGAACAATTACTTGAGACTATTTGAGGTCATAGATAAATTACCAAATCCTTTGGTGTCGTTCGTGGAGACACTGCTAGTAGTCACGCACTGCTAGGTTCTGAAAGTGACGCAAGAAATGATCGGGTTATAATGCAACTATTACTTCAGTAGGACGTCATTTTCTGTATATAAGTATATTTTTCACACGGTGCATTCGGTTTGCTGAAACAACTGTGGAAACATATCTTATGCCTCAAATATTTAACAGATTCCACTCACATTGTGACTTCACAGGAGACGTTTAAAATGGTGTCTATTTATTTTATTTTATGTACCTATTATCAAACGCGCGCCTATTACGCGTAGGTAAATTTTGCTTCTTTACTAATAACTATAACGTTCTATTAAACATATTAACCATCTTTAGCTTGATCATCGCCAAAATATCCGCCTGTTTTATTCAATTCTAGCAGTAAAAGTTTCTAAATATTCCAACTTTTTGTATCTTTTGCAACCCACTTTTAAATCATTGCGAATAGTAACTAAGACCATGTATGTAAGATTTAATTGAAATTGCAACATCTTACACCGCAGTGTAAGTTTTCATCCCGATGGAAAAGGACCTCTATGGTAATCTAAAGCTATCATTTTTAGCTTGGATCCTTTAATGTGCAGAAGATCTTCATTAATTGTTGATAAGATGAATATTTTCTGCTAATGCTTTAACAGATATATTTTGACATGCATCCAACTTCGTTGGAGATCTTTTGAACACTTAAACATTTGAATGGTACTATGTTGATCATTACTTTATTAATATGTGATGATCGATGTCAGATTTTGATCGAGAAGACACCACGTTGTATGAATTGCTTGCTTAGTTAATTAAGTTTAACCAATTTTAGGATTTTATGCCGATCATCATCATTTGCCAAAAAATCTTTAGGTTGAGAATCAAGATCTCATTTTAAGTTATTTTGTATTCGTCTGATTTTCCCGATTTTATTTCATCAAATATTAATCTTTTTCCTTCTGTCGTCAAATACTTTTATATAATTTATTTCAGTTGACTTATTTTGCGCCTCCAAATTAACGAATTTCTGAAGATGTGGAAATAAAGAACGATTAACAGATTGAGAAACAATATTATTAATTAATTTGGAATAAGTATATTTGCATAGAACTGGTATTTTGTGTTTTATTTTCAAGAATATTTTCAAAATAGTTTTTTCTAGTGGATTCTCCAGTATTTAAAAAGTAAATTTTAATAGTTTCCCAAATTAAAATTCCCTTGACTTTCACAGTCGACGTGACATAGTATCCTCTTCTAGGTTTCACCGTGTGGTCGTTGTAAACGAACTTTCTCTGTTTATACTGGAATCTTCATTATCTTCCATCAAGCTCTATTTATCGACTTTTTTTGTCGGATCCAGATTTGGATAAATTATATTTCTGCGTTTCGATGTTGCAATTTCGAATATCGTAATAATAAAAATCATTCTAATTGTAAATTATATATAGTTAATAGCTTTAAAAAAGGAGTGGAAGCCGATAAACTCATATCACTCGACGTCTAGTTTAAGTTCTAAAGATGGGAGTAGTTCTAGCGTTTCAGGATCTTATGCAAAGATCGAGCAAGATCCGAATGAATTACGCAAAATCAAGAAAGTTCAAAGTTTCTTCCGTGGTTGGTTATGTAGAAGGCGATGGAAGCAAATAGTAGAGCAATACATTAAAAGTCCCCATGCTGAAAGTATGAGGAAACGGAACAGTTTGGTATTCAGAATGGTTGAATCTGAAGAGGAATATATGGAACAGATGGAAGTACTAGTTTCGTGCTTTTTGCGACCATTTAAAATGGCCGCATCTTCGAAAAAACCGCCTTGTTCGCATGAAGACGTTAATTCTATATTTCTAAATAGTGAGACTGTCTTGTTTCTTCACCAAATTTTCTTGAAAGGACTTACATCAAGACTCGAAAGTTGGCCTACATTAGTTTTAGGTTAATATCATATTCTACAGTATGGATGCGTTAAATTCAATAAAATCATTGTAGGTGATTTATTTTCAATGTTGTTACCAATGTTAAGCATTTATCAAGAATATGTAAGGAACCACCATTATTCTTTACAAGTTTTGACCGAGTGTAAACAGGCTGCTCCGTTTGCTACGTTATTAAAGAAGCTGGAAAATAAGCCATCTTGTCGTGGCAGATCTCTCGAAACGTTTTTAACATATCCAATGCATCAAGTTAGTTCAATTGTTTTACCAATATCTTAACCCGTTTAAATATCGCTTTTTCTTTTAGGTTCCTCGATATATTATAACATTACATGAACTTTTAGCTCACACTCCACATGACCATGTGGAGAGAAAAAGTTTACAAAACGCACGACAGCAATTAGAAGATTTATCAAGGCAAATGCACGACGAAGTAATTATTCATATTTAAATGGCACCAGTGATTTTGCTGAAATAAAAATATTTTAATTTTTTAGGTCTCAGAAACTGAGAATTTAAGAAAGAATTTAGCTGTGGAAAGGATGATTGTTGAAGGTTGTGACATATTACTGGACGTTAACCAAGTATTCGTTAGACAAGGTTAGCTTTAAAATACATCTTAGCGTCTACAAAATTAATTTTATATTGCAGGAAACTTAATTCAATTACCAGCAGAAAAATCAAAGTCTAAGAGCAAATTGAATTTTAAAAGTGAAAAAGAGTGTTTACGTCAATGCTATCTGTTTTCAAATCATCTGATTATAGCAACTAGGTATGATTTTATAAAAATTCATTTTTAAAATAGTACTTGGTAATTTTCGGTGTTAATTAATTAATAATTAATCAATAATGTAGGCGGAACAGTTGCGGACAAACCGCTAATCATGAAGGGTTATTGATTTTTATTATATTACATAATACAACCATAAATGTATTGTTAGCTAACGGATAGATTAACTAAAATGTAATTAGTTCGAAAATTATATAATCTAGTAAGTTAATTTTAGCATCGCAAGGAAGCTCCTGAGGTTCAATAGGATAAAACAATTGTGTTTACTATATGGCATATAACCTCCTTTTTTAACCAACTTCCAAAGAGGAAAAGGTTATCAGTTCGTCGTGTATATTTTTTTAACGTTTGTTTACGCATTACTACTCAACGTGTTGACCGATTTTAATGATTTGAATGCGTTTTCTAAAAGGTGTATCCAAGATGATCCCATATCATCGCGGGCTAGTACAAACAAAACACTTTTTACCTTACGCTTACGCATTAATGATTTTCCTCAAATAATCTTGACTAAAGAAATAATTTTTTCTTAGTCTACGTTAAACGCCAAAATAAATGGTATGAAACGCCTACCAATTTAACAATATCAAAAAGGACAAAGCATTGTCAATAGCATCAGTTTCCAATAAACTTTTGAAAGAAATTATAAAATCTTCTGGCTTGAAGATGATAATTTTTGCTGCTCTATGTTGGGCGGCAAAATATGTGATACGCGAGTTATGTTTTATATTTTGCATATAAAGCTGGAATAAAACAGTAAACAGTTTGTTAGTCATCTGCATTTTTCCAACAGCCTCGTCTGCAGCTTCAAGAATACATGTTTTATATGATCATATTCTTCTTTTGTTGTTCGTTCAGTTTCAATTAATTTTTGCTCTAATCTCTTGGCATATAAATATTTTGTACTGTCATGTTCAAAGCTTTTTAGATTATACTTTGTCGTGTCTAACTTATTCTCAATTAAGTTGTTGGTGTTAATTGATAAATGAGATGCCACAAAGGGAATATATATTTTGGATTCCAGTAAGCGATGATCAGATCCACACTCAGCATCCCTATTCACTCTAACATCTTGTACCTTGATTCCGGAATGTTGTCGAACAATGAGATAATCGCTAATTGACTTAAGTCCTCTTTTTTGTTGATACCAAGTATATTTAAGTACACTAAAGTCTTTATTTGAAAGATGCTTAAATGGCGAAGAAACACCGACTGAGTGGAGAACTTCCTATATATCGACCATCCATAAAAAAAGGTTCAAAAGACGATCCCAAGAATTACGGGGGTATAGCAGTCATTCGAACAATAGGAAGAAATATTCCGGGATTCTTAGAAACCTAATTGAAGAGGACATTGAAGATCAGCAACCGGAGGAACAAGTTCCGGGCGGGAAGATCTACGACGGAACCTTTTTACTTTGAAAATAACATTAGAAAATCGAACACAGCGAAATAGAGAAACACATATGGCTTTCATTGATCTTGAAAAAGCTTGCGACAGTGTCCCAGTATCACAGTTATGGAAAACAATGGAAAAGCTCGACATTAGACCAACATTAATTAGGGTCGTCCAACAATATTACAAAGCAATCCAAGTTGGAACACCATTGACTGAATCCTTTAACACCAAAAAGGGACTCAGACAGGGGTGTTGTCTGTCTCCTACCTTATTTAAAATATATCTAGACCAATCCCTAAAAGGCTGGACACGCAAATGTAAGAACATGGGTCTGGAAGTTGGTAATGATATCCTATACACTCTCTTTTTCGCGGATGATAAGGTAGTAAACGCAGAAGAGGAGCAGGATTTGAGTTATATGGTTAGAAAACTCAATGAAGAGTATACAGCATGACTGAAGTTTCCTTTTGTTAACTTAAATAACACAAAACAAACTTAAAAACAATAACATTTTTTAATTTAAAAATTTAAAATAAAAATATAAATTAAAAATAGTAACAAAAACGATATTTTTAGGATAGTTAATACGTACTTTACATGTCTACAACAGGTGTTCGAAGTTTCCCCCACCGACGCGCATCATGACTATTCTGTTGACATTCACCGTAAATCAAAATAATATCAACTAACTCACTATTGGTAAAGTGGTATGCCATTTTATCTTCATACAAAAATATTTTTGAACTAGCACTAAAGTAAAACTATAACGTCTTATTACTACGAAAAATCCCGTAGAACTAATATTTTATCTACGAAACATTGCACGCATTGTTTCGGTTGACGTCACTAAACATACAAACAAACCAACCGGACATTTCATTCTATCACATGTACCAAGTAAACTGCAGTCTCACATCTTAAACTTGACCCCGACACAGTTTGATATCGTTACGGCCACTCATCGGTTACTGACCTATTATGTATGAAATGTGTACAGTGAAACTTGAAAACATTGGGCTGTTATAAATAATTTTTTTTTGGCGTTTCTAGACAACTTTTATTAGAAAAAATTTTTACTGTTTTATTTGTTAAATTTTTTGGAATATATCCCCAAAAAAAACAAAATGAAACTTCAGTCATACCGTATACATTAGCGGGTCTTAAAATAAATCTGAGTAAATGCGAATACCTCATTTTAGGCAGCGATAAAAACGACAACCTACCTTTGGAAAACGAAACAATAAATAACGTTGACAAAGTTTAATATTTAAGAGTAATTTTCAATAAGCAAGGAGACAGCAAAGACGAGATCCAGGAAATAATTACAAAAGGTAGGAAAACTATCGGGGCACTCAATTCCATACTTTGGGAAAAAACCATTAAACGAGACACAAAACTTATTTACAACTTAATTGTTAAGAGTATTTCGACATATGGTTCAGAAGTATGGGATTTGAGTAAAACTAATAGAAGAAAGCTGCTGGTCACAGAAATGGATTTTTTAAGAAGAAGCTATCGAATATCGAGACTTGAAAGGATAAGAAATATAGAAATAAGAAGAAGGATGAAAATCGAGAGGGATATTATTGACGACATAGAGAAAAAACAATTGATTTGGTTCAGACACATAAAAAGAATGAATGATACGAGATGGCCAAGAGATGGTGTTAGAATAGATACCTGCAGAAAAGCGAAAGAGAGGAAGACCAAGGCGTTGGAGAGATGACATTAACGAAGCTATGGATGCAAGAAATTTAGAGGAAGACATGTGTTACGACATTCATAGTGTAATAACTCGATACGTAGTCATGTGTATACATAACACTTTCAGCAAGGCTACAGCCTCGCCTTCATAAATACAAACGGTAACGTGTTGTGTAAACACGACCTTACTCCGCATATTGATGCATACACAGAACTACGCATCAGGGTTACACGGATTATTCTAGAAGGAATACTAAGTAAGACAAGGATCTTCTCTAAGTATAAATAGACAATAGTTTAAGTCTAAAGAACAGTTACGATAGAGAGTTACAACCAGTCAGTGGTACGAACTGTGTTATACTTAATAACCACGTTCTACCCTGTCTGAGTTGAACCTAGTAAACTACGTACATCATGTAAATACATTGTTATCCAGTTTATAAGAGTTAATTAATTATAGAATGTTACCCGAACTTCGTGTGTGTATCATTTAGTACTATAAGCCGCCCAAACCTGCTACCCGATGTGGCCGCCCAAACGGCCCACATTACATGGCGATCCTGGCAGGATCGCCATGTAATAAGGTGAGGCGTTTGTGCAAGTTCGTGGCAGGGCGCCATGTAATAAGGTCCTATGTGCCCAAACGGCCCACATTACATGCCGATCCTCCAGGCACATAGGACCTTATTACATGGCGCCCTGCCACGAACTTGCACAAACGGCTCACCTTATTACAATAGATCTGTAACTTTGAAACAAATAAAAATGGATATACAAGTTTTGCGTTTTTGTTACTTGAAATGAAGTCTACTTTACACTCCTAAAATTTGAACATAACGATACGGGACACTTGTATACGTTTTTAGAGTTTCCTGGGTTGAAGCGGTATATAGTTTTTTGACACCAATTCACACTAACTGTTTTCTGTTCTTCGAATTTTTTGAATTGAGGGCTATGAAGTCCCCACTATAAATTGTTGACTGATGTGGTGCTTTATTACCGAAAACAGAAACCAACTCGTCAACTTTGACAGTCCGTTGTAACACTGGATGTATCGCACTGAAACTTTGGATTTAGGCTAACTAAAGATGGAGGTTAATTTTTAGTATTGACATTTGATTAGTGGCGCTCTGTATGTCCCAGTATGCAAAACATAAAAGACATAAAGCATAAAAGCAAAAAAGTATAAAATACTAACTTTCCAAAAAGAACTAATTAATAGAATATAAATTGATAAGAAATTGGAAATTTTAAATCTAATTTTTAGTTATTATTTATTAAGTTTAAACAGTTTGATTTTGCAATTATATTTTTAAGTGTATGCAATAAGAAATTAATTTTCAGAACATCGAACGGAAAATTACATTTGGTACCTGATATTGGTAAAATACCATTAGCAGATGCATTACTTATTGAAGATCCAAGTGAAAATCCAGAAGATGACGGTAATTTTGCAATATTTAAAACAAATAAAATGTAATTATTTGTGATTTGCTGTTGTCATTTTTTTTAAGAATCATCAATTTGTTCAGTATCAAGTCATTCATCTGGCATAAGCGAAACATCACCTATCGCTTCAAACTTGCACAATAGAGATTTCAAATTAATTGTCGAACTCAAAATAGGTGGTGTGCAAACTCAGGTAACTAAAACAATTTTGGCTATTACATGTTGAAACCAGTAATATGTTTTCTTTTATTAACAGTCCTTTCGTCACGAACAGGTAGATTTTTCGATGTTTCTCTTCGTCATTGCTATGATTATGTACACTAAATGTTTTTTTTAATGCCACACGTTTCAAATTTAATCTTGATTATAAAAGCTGTGGGAAATTCTAATATTAAGAAATGTAAGAAGACATTCACGTGATTTCATAAAATTTCTATAGAAGATTTACAAACACTGACTGCAGCCTACGAATATTTAATGTCAAACATAGGTTCGAAATCACAATGCAAAGTCATTTTATTCCATACTACACGAAGTAATGAAAAAATATATAAAAGAAATGTAACAAAACGTGATGGGAGGAAAATTAATCTTAAGAAACAATTTTAAGACACATTTACTAAGAATAGATTGATTTTCATTTTATTTTTCATGTCCGTATCATATTTAAGACTTGCATCGTAAAACAACTAATTCTACATACTTTTTTACAAAATTTCATATTGTCACATTGATTAACGTTATTGCATGTAATGTTCTTGGTATTTTTATGGCATTGTTATGAGTTATTTGCTGTGCTTGCAGTATTTCAAATTTAAAGCTATACGTTGTAAACTTTTGGCATTGAATTTTTAAAATAATCTTTACTTTTAATTAAAGTTTGTGATATATTTAATGGTTCATTTATTTATTGAGTTCATTCTTCGATAAAAATGTTTTTGGTTGTTACATATGTATATGTTTTCTAAGCTAAATACATATTTGAAACATATCTATAACGTGTGTTCATTTGAAAAGTCAATCTAGGTTACTTTGAAATTTTGATAGAATAAGACGCATATATATTAGTATGTGTTTGTTGTTCCGTAAACGTAAATCCAAATTACATTTGATAATGTCAATCACAAATATCAGTTAGTGCATAAAATAATCGTGCGTCGATTCTGGTTTAAATAAATTGCTTCTCAGTTTTAAAATGGCTTTCACTTTAGAACATAAATTTTTTTTAGTTCAGGCTTATTTTCGAAGTGGTAATCAAATTGAAGGTTTATGGGTTTATTCAGTCCAAGATTGAATGGTAGAATTTCAAGTTGAGTTTCCACATTTTGTAATAGATTATATACAATTTAAGAATACTTTGGATAGAACTTTAAAACTTTTTTCTGAAACGGTAGTCTCTTAAGAAAATCAGGCAACGGAGCAGTTAAGAAACGTACACATCAAGTTGTCAATCGTGTTGAAGAAATAATGGAGAATGAACCACAAACATCTGTTCGACATTTGAGTCAACAAATAAACCTTTCTGTTGGTACAACTCACAAGTTATTAAAAAAAGATATGCAACTTCATCCATACCGTGTCACAGCAATACAAGAATTGTTAGAAATTGTTTATCCACGTAGACTACAGTTTTGTAATTGGTTTGTAAATATGAACAATAATGGAGAACTTTCGCAAAGAGTCATCTTTACTGATGAAGCATGGTTTTATAAAACGGGATACCTAAATTTACAAAATACAAGAATTCGGAGTAGTGAAAATCCACATGTATTAATGAAGAATCGCTACATCCAGAGAAAATTGGTGTTTGGGCAGCGATAAGCTAAAGGCGAATCATTGGACCAATATTTTTTCAGGGAACGTTAACTGCTCAAAGGTACCGTACGGAAATTTTACAACCATTTGTCAATCAGTTGCATGATGATGAACTTCAAAATGCATATTTCCAACAAGACGGAGCACCTTGTCACTTTACTGCAGAATCTTTGAATTATTTAAGAGAATTTTTTTGATGAGCGTATAATTAGTCAAAATACTGAAATTGCCTGGCCTGCACGTTCATGCGATTTAACACCTTGCGACTTCTTTTTGTGGCCTTATCTAAAAAATAACATATTTCGAACACCTATATTGAATTTGAATGATATGCTACAGAGAATCGAACAGAAATGCATGGAAATTAATAACAATCCAGTAATGTTGCAGAATATCATCAGAAATTTTAAACGGAGGATTTTTAAGTGCATTGAGCTTGAAGGACAACATTTTCAACATTTGTTATAGTTTTCAATAAATACCTATTATTTGTTATTTATTTGTATGTATGAAACTGTCAAAATATACGACTTCGTAGGTTAAGTAGTAAATTTTAATTTACGACATACTTCAAAATGTTCTCAGTAAATCACATGCTACTAGATTGACTTTTCAAATCAACACTTGTTATAACATAAATGCTTCAAATAATTGTTGTATTGAAGTTGATGCATAATTCTGTTTTTGTTTTCGAAACAAGATTAAATTGGGGAAGAAAAATTGACTTTGCAGGAGCTTTGAATGAAATGATGTATCAAATAGACGAAAAGACAGAAATTTATACAGAGACAGTCAACAAAATCAATTGAGCAGTATATATATAATCTCATTCCACAAAATTATGACTCGAATATGATTTTAATTGATTTAACATGAACGATACAACTTCGACGCAAATGATTGCTAATTTTTTAAGACCCCCACCGAGCAATTGAATAATTACTAAATCTTTATTATTTTATTTATTTATTTAGACATTACAGGGCACCTAAATCCTAAAATATGTCTACAATAAAGAGATCGAAATCTATGCTTAGAAAATGCAGTTTTTGTACGTGCAAATAAATCTAAATTAAATGGCAAGCGATTCAGTTCTTTAGTGACTGAATTTTTGTATTACTATATATATATATATATATATATATATATATATATATATATATATATTACATCGTTATTTCTAGTAAAAAGCTTCGTATCATAAGCAAACAAAAGCAAGCAGCAACAATAAAAACAAAATCTTATATCGTTTATAAATAAAAAAGAATTAAATAGGACCCAAATAACTCCGGTGAGGTAGACCAGATATAACAACATGCTATTTCCTATAATGACATTTTGAACACGATCTGTTAAATATGATCGAAACCATGCCAAAATTTCCGAAATATGCCGTATTTTTCCAGCTTCAGAAGTAAGTAATGGTTAACTTGTTCGAACGCTTTTCGAAAATGTTAATAAAGTATGGCCAAATAAATCCAAAAATTGCACCATGCTAGCTAACGTGCGCTTGGTAAGACAATGAGTTTCAATATAGAACTATGACCAACACCATTGAACTATCTTATCCATAAATACCTCAGAAATTTAGGAAAAATATACTAGAAGACACTACAAAATAATTATAATACATACAGATTTTTCAAGAAATCTTCTGCAATAACCACGTTTCTTTTCGAAATTAACTATACTATACCATTTTAAACGTGTAAGTGAAAAAACGCTAGAACTATTGGACAATAATCTGATTCTAATAAACGCGGAATTGAAAAAACGCCAGAATTATTGGACAATAATCTGATTCTAATTTAAAACATTAATAGTTGGGCCCAAACAGAAACACAAATTCCCGTATAAGATCCGAGAGCTATCAACACTAGCTGTTGTGCATCTGGTGACACCAGAAGAGTTTCATAACAGGAACATAACAATAACCATTGAGTCTTATTGTCTACAACTTTTTCCCAATTTGAGGCAAATATACAATAAAAAAAACACAAGGGATAATAATGCAAATTCTGATATTATATGGAATAAACTGTTCCAAGAAGTCTCTTCCAATAGCAACACATTTCCCGAAAAATGCAAGAATTTGGAGATAATTATTTTGTGGTTTTAATAATAATTGACGTTGCGTGGTTAATATTGCCAGCCTCTTCAGAACATAGGCCTCGGTAATACGCCACCAGATCTTGAAGAAGCTGATAGTATAACCGACGAAGCGATTATTATAATTATTATGTAGCCAAACTCGGAAAATATTACCGAATTATGCATTAACTTGCTATGTTGCCTTTGTAATTCCTTTTTAATTAGATTGGTGCTATTATTTTCAAACGTTTTCTATGTTATATAACTTTGAATTTAAATGTTACACTTAAATGAAGGAATTGTCACTTTTACAAGTGAAATTATTTAGGTTTGCGTGCATCTGGTAGCGCCAACAAACCAAGAGAAGGCCGCTTGGATATCAGATATAAGTCAATGTTTGGACAACGTACAGTTTAATGATATGATCCGACCATCAATGCCGGACAACAGTTCAATTAACTTGCCGCAATCCATCAAGAACGACCCGAAATTATTCAAAGACGAGGCAGATATACGATTCAGTAGGACTTTAAATTCTTGCAAAGTGCCACAAATACGTTACGCAACGCCAGAACGACTTCTTCAACGATTAACTGGTAATTCTAACGTTAGTCGTTCATTGAAAGATTAAATCCATATAAACTGGAATAAATCTTTTCGTTGTCATTTGTTCTTATCTCTTCTTGTCAAATGCATGATTTTCCTATATATATATATATCCCCTGATCAACTTTCTGCATATCATTTAAGGTACAAAATGTGGTAGATGTCCATGATTTACATTAAATACATTAAAACTATCTATTTCAGATTTAAGGTTCTTATCTATAGATTTCTTAAACACGTTCTTGCTGACCTATCGTGTTTTCACTGACGGTGTAACAGTCCTGGAGGCTCTTAAAAAAGTATTCTACAATTCGGATTCGGATCAGCAAGGATCAATTATGTCTTTGGAAGCGTTTTCGAATAAAGACGATAATACATTGCATTTGTACGACGATAGAAGACGAAGTAGTGCATCACCGAGACGAACCAGTGGCGCTAGTAGCGTATCTGGCTATGGTTCTGAACCTAGCGAAAGAGATCGATCACATAGTTACGACTCACAGGGACATAAGCATTGGAAATCAACTTTGCAAAAATGTAATTCTCAAAAAAAAACTTTTTAATTTATATTTATGTGACACTTGCCTGAAAAAAAGTTAATTTTAAGTATTTTGATTTAATAATATTTAAATAAAAATACATATTTTTGTTGAGTGATGTCCATTATCCTTCAATCTTATTTATTTCTTTCCATATTCTCTTCTCCCTTGCTCTTCCCAAGATCCTCACACCATTTCGCTTAGCTCGTTGTTTGAATTAAAAGAAAACATGTTTACATACATTCACTGGAATAAAATTTCTGGGTGTCACTTTTATTTATTAATTTCAATAAAATAATTATTAAACTAATCATACTGAGTTGTATTCTAGATGACGAAGAAGTACAAGAAAATATCAAAGAAAAGAAACATTCCCATTTCCTGAAGCAAAGTCCAACTAAGTCTCAAAAAACTGATACCTTACCCACACCGACTATACAAAAGTCAGTGTCAATTCGCGTTGAACAATCAGATGACAATAATTGCTACTTGTCTATTCCAAAAGTAACTGCCTCGAGCAGCAGCGAAACTTTAACAGGTATATGCATCAGTTTATCTAATTATCTAGCAATATATTGGATCAAATTAATTTCTTAACAGATGTCACTGTACTAAGCGCTCCATGTTCACCAAGTAATTTAAGTTCAGTTACGTTAGTTGGCTCTCAAAGTTCTGACAATGAAACCCAAGGAAGTCAGTCTGTAACAACTACTTCCGAAACACTTGCTCTATCTACAGCGACTAAAATTGAAACACTGCAAACCAGTCCTCCTACACAACCGCCACCTCAAGAGAGAAAAGTGGAAAGAACCACTTCAGAAGAAGGTAATTAAAAGATATTTAATTCATCTTTTAGTACAACATTCTCGCAAAAAGTTTCTAACGCTGTGAAACGATTTATGTATATCCAGATGCATCTTCCATGAAGTCTCGGGATATTTGGTTGTTATATATTTTAGAAGTAGTCTTATGTTACAGAGCCTAGCGAAGAAATACACATGTTGTACAATATCTCGCATAGAGCTTCATGCAGTTCATCCAGATCAGCATCAATATCAACCAGCGCAGTACTTCATGTATGTATCATTGATTTTTTTAGATATTTTCATGCAATGCACATCTAGTTATTATTTTACGGTCCAGTCAGTAGTTAAATAAAAGTGAAAAGTCTTTAAATTAATGAATGAACAAAAGAATTCTATGCAATATAGTTATTACTGGTATAGTTAACTTAAACAACCGTTAGATGATTGCTGAAACTACCAATTTCTAGTAATTAATGCTAATATAAGTTATAAATACCTACATAAATTTTTTGTATAGTTGGCATCACGTGTAACTACTAGTTGACGCACGGATAGTAACTCTTTTAGGGTATGTTTTCTTTTAAATATATGTTTATCTAATTTCAATCCTGCTTTTCTAAAAAAAAAAAAACGCTACCAAGTATTTGCAATTATCCATTCATATCAAATATATACGATAATTTGAAAAGCTCTCGGAATTCGATCCCCCAAAAAATACAGATCTTCCTTCTTTAGATATTCAGAAGTTTTGTTTTTATGTAGATCTTAAATGCATGTTAGCAGGGAAGCGCATACTGCAAATAATATTAGCTGAAGTAGAATCTTTATTAGGAGTTTAGATAATTTAACAAAATCGTGAGGATTGTTCAATACAAACAAGTTTACAGGTTGTGAAGAAATTTTTATTTAACGAATTTAAAAAGATACCCCCAAAATGAACAACTGAAGATAGAAGGTAATATCTCAGTGTGTAGAAAAGGTCAGAGATAAATCAAACTAAATGCTTAGATCCTTAATTGTGCCCCGTGTAAGAGTTACATTGCCAATGATGTAATTGAACCAGGCGCGCCTCGTGATGACGTATTTGGGAGTGCAAGTACAATGATGCGAGTGCCTCGTGTGTTTTCGGTGTTTACTAAGAAAACGTTACAGTTAGTACACGAGAATACACGAAGCACTCGCATCATTGTACTTGCACTCCCAAATACGTCATCACGAGCCGCGCCTGAATTTAACAGTACTTCTGTTAAATTTACGCATCTGGTTAGCAACCATTTAGCAGTCACATTTAATTGATTTTGCAAAAACGTTTAAATCACCAACAAACAAATTTATTACTACTAATCTTCCCGCCTAAATCATAAATAAATAAGAGAACCATCAAAGGACACAGATTCGATTCTTGGGAAACTCATGAGGTAGCAGGAAATCTATGGGATTTTAATTCATTATAATACACATTTTGCATTATTTAATGGTACAAACACATGGAAATTGCACGGGGACTGCAAGGTAGCTGTTCCAAGACTTACCAATGCATTCCAAGAAGGTGATTTTGAACCGTTCGTGCAATTATCCTTTAGAAGGAAGACACTTTTTTGAATCACTTTAAGATGTCTGCACATCGCCCAGCATTGATATTGGCATGAGGTTTCTTTAATCTAAGAGCACCATCTTGTTCGCTCAACATTTTTTTTCACATTTACAGATTCGGCATGCTTCCACTGCATGCTCTGGGATTTGGATTCTGGTTCATAGTAATTGCACTAAGATTCATCGCCGACTACAATTTACTATAACAATAGGCATTACATTGTGGCTGATACCGTATTAAATGCTGTAATCATAAAGCCGAAAGCTAATGCTTCTGATTATCGGTAAATCATGGAATCCACTGAGTACCAACTCTGTGATAGTCAATACTATGAATAATTAAATGAACAGGTTTTATAGTTATGCTGAACATTGGGGGAAGTTATCTAACGAGTGATCATTAAAATTTTCGCTCAAGTAAGCTATGTACACAAAAAGTATGTCCTAACTTAAGTTATTAGAGGAGATCTGTCATTATAATTTCAAACGTCATGATTGTTAAAAAATAATTTGAAATGCTGACTTTTATATTAAATATATTTATAATTTTTATACAAAGTAATAGAATATTATAAAAAATGTGTAAAATGTTGACCATTCTCCACCAAGCATAATCGCACTCTATTTCGTAGAGCATTGAAAACATTCATCAGTATTTGCGGTGAGTTATTGATGTGTTCACATTTTTCTATAATTTTATGTCTTAACTCTTGTAGATTATTAATTGGTGTTTCATAATTAATATTCTTTATATATCGCCACACAAAAAAATCCATGACTGTTAAATCACACGATCGTGGTGGATATGGAATCACTGTATTTCTACTTATTATCCTATCGCCATAAAATTGTTGCAAAAACTGAATATTTTCAAGTGTAACGTGAGATGTAGCCCCATCCTGTTGAAAATATCCGACCTGGAGTTCATCATTAGTCAATTGATTAGTAAAAACACTGAGAATTTCGTTACGATATTTCTCCGATGTTATCGTGCCCTCAAAGAATATTGGTCCTATTAATCGGTGACGACTCATACCTACCCATACGCCTATTTTTTCTGGATGTAGAGGAATTTCTCTGTAGAAATGAGGATTTTCACTGGACCACATACGCATATTTTGCGAATTAACATAACCTTTCAAATAAAACCAAGCTTCATCGGTGAAAAAAGTATGATTTAAAATATTGTCTGTCATTGTTTGAATAAACCATTGGCAAAATTGTGTTCTTTTTTCATAATCCGTAGGTAATAGATTTTGTACAGAAGTTAATTTATACATGTGCAAGTCCTTTTTTAAAATTTTTGACATGTTCCATACGAAAGCCCTACTTGTTGCGAAACTCTGCGAATAGATGTTTGAGGAGATTCGTTAATAATTTGTCTGACATTTTCAATTACGCCGCGACTTCTTTTGAGAGGAGGACCGCTTTCTTTTTTCCTTAAAATACTGCCTGTTTGACGAAAAAGATTTACACAATGCATTAGCGTATCACGGAAAGTTTTATAGCTAGGAACAGTATTTGGATATCTCTCTTCAAACTCCGCAAGGCAATTTTCTATTGAATGCTGCCAAATACCATCAATTTTTTGAGATGTCAGGAAGTAACATTCTACCATAAACGCTTTATGCATATCATTAAAGGCCATTACTTTTTCTTTTGATGAAACTTTAAAATATATATTTGACACTGACAGATGTTTGAAATAACATCTTAATGACTAAAGCTACGACATCATTTTTATATACACCGCCAGCTACGAGTAAAAATTTTAATGATCGCTCGTTATATTACTCCTATTTCGCATATATTTCTATATATTTTCAAAAGATTCTGAAACACGATCATTTCTTAGATGGGACAAATTTCTAGTTGATTTCTCCTATAGATTTCCATTAGTTGACGCTATTCAATGCCGAAAATTGAATATCACGCAGATTATATTTGGATTGATTTTTACCATAAATGCAATTTTCCAACTTAATCACATCACTTAGAAAGAATAAAACAGCAAATATTTTTAGCATAAGCATCATTAGCATGTAAAAAATCAACATAAACAACTGAATTTTATTATCAAAGCGATGAAACCGCGCCTGCGCGATCTGAGCGTGTGTCTATTGAACAATCCTAATATAAATTATTCGAATATTTTATTTGCATAGCATGGTTGATAAATGATAAATTATCGCTATTTTCTGAACCAATTTTCAATTGCCATATTCCTCAATTCCATACATATTTCCTATACAGTAACTGGCAATTGAGTTAGTCCCACTTCTAATTTGCACTGCATATTTCACTTCAAACAATTTAATATGGAAGATAAGGAATATTTTCGTGTTTTAATATTTTAATTGTTCATAATTTACTTATTTTTAGAAGGCACAAGTATGATAATCTTCATAAAAGGTATTTTATTATTATAAACAGGATACCTGCGCGTCCTTGCTACCGCAGAGGTTAAATTTGCTACTGAAGATGGCAATTTAGTTGCCGAAATGCGTATTTAAAAGTTTACTAATTTATTGTAGTTATGGATTTTCCTTGTTTCTGTCAGTTTCAGATTTCATTGTCTTGTATATTTTGTTTAAACCTTCATATCGAAGTTCTAAAGAGTATATTATTATATTGCTATATAATATAGTTTATGCATAGTATGTTTGTGAGTTTTTGAATTAACCATTATGAAGTAGTAAAAATTAAAAACGTTTTTAAATCCTGTACGAACAGGGTCTCAGATTATATATAAAAAGGTCATTGAAACTGTCCGAATTAGGCAAGTGTTGTCATCTTCCTCGACCCGGAAATTTACCGGACTCAAATTCTATTAAAAAGTCTAAAATATGTTCGAGAATATTACGTATACAGTACGAGAAGGTTATCTATAGTCACCTAAGTAATCGGTAATGTTTGGATACATGGGATCGTAAATAAATTTGTTACGTATTAGAAACGTCGAATGGAATGTATTCCAGGTTCATGTATGTAAGGTGATAATTATTAATACAATATTTAATTTTCGTTGCGACTAGAGAAAATTTGATACGTTTCCTTGTCAATAAGCATTGGGATGCATTACTGCTTCTATTGTGGAATATGGTGGGCGATACAACGAGTCACGTTTAGAAGCGTTGATTTCGTGTGTGAGGGGTGACTATAAAAAACTCGCTCATACGGTATATTACGTAACCCAAGTGGAGAAATTTTGTAAAAAAATTACAACAAAAATTAGGCAAAAAATGTGAAGAGGATTGGCAAAATACTAATTAAGATGTACTTTGTAAACAATAATAGATACCCGATTTTTATTAAAAAAATTCGAATAAAATTTAAAAAGTGATTAAAGGTGGCACTAATTTAATCGCCAAGTACTGTATATACATAAATATCCTTTTTGATGTTAGTAATACAATAGAACATCAACATGAGGAAAAATATGAATTACCCTTAATATTTTTTTAGCATACTAAAGTTTGGTTAAGGCAAATTATCAGGTCGATATAAGTTCGTAGCATTTTCTGGTTTCTAAGATGAAAGTGCTTTGAAAAAATTGTTAGGCAAATATCGAAGTTATTTTAATGTGGTACCGAATTTGATTCCGGTAGGCGCTGCAAATTCAGAAAATTACGTTAATTCAAAAAGGCAAGCCACGCGGCGGGTAAGAGCCTCCGCACACGGGTCGATTGGTATTCGAAGTGGACGCGTCTCGAAGTCGAAGCGTTACACGCGTCACGCGCGAACTGCACGATGCAAATTCTGTCCATCCGCACACGTCTCGATTTTTCTCGTCTGCTTTCTTCATCTATACACAAACTATATTACCCGCCCTCTTTAGTATTATTTACGTTAAAAAGTTTTATTAGGCGTAGTCATTTTTGTAACCATTCTACCGTAACTTTGTGCTGTAAGCTAGTTCACAGAATATTTATATTTGTATAGTGATGGATTTTATCTTTATAATAAAAGTTTTTAAATTCCTCCTGTGATTTTAATATTTGTCTCAACTCCGTTGTAATGAGTGACGAGGAAGATGCTGTTATGTTTTATTATTACCGTCGGATAAAAAGAAGAAAACGGAGAGTTTGGATGCATCCGTACATAGAACGGAATTTTCATTGCCGTTTATTTGTTGCGGCAAAAGAATTGCAAGTGAATGATGCAAAATTTTTAGCATTTAAGAGTAAGAGTGCCATGAAGCAAGAAAATAGCAACTGAAGTAAACTGTTGTGAATTGATGTTTGAACTGACAAATTATTTTTTTGTTTCATGGCACTCTTATTATTGCAATAACAAACTATTATCTACTGATAGCATAAAAATGTAGAAGAATTTAAAAATGAAAATTTTTCCGCGAAATTTGGTATTAGGGGTTCTTGAGTGATTTGTAAAAACTTTTCCTAATACTTTTTTGCTCTATCTTAATCGCTAGCATGGCTTTACTGGAAACAGTACTCTTTATTTTAATTATAGTTGGCTAGATATTGGCTTTATAAAAACTCAAATCACACAAAAAGGTGCATTGTTATGGCTTACACAACTGATAAAAATTTTATATTGATCGCTTTCAAAATAAAAAAGTTATTTAGGTGACCCATGAAAAGTGAAACACACTGTATGTAGATCATATGTGGGCAAAGTGACCAAACGGAAGATAAAACTTACAAAAACAAACGAACTTACCTCCATGCTGCTACTGTACACTTCATTAAACTACCTACACTATTTCGTTTACTATGTTTATTGGTGCACTTTATAACTAGAACTGTCGTGTAGTGCCTCACGGCTAAACCAAAACTGTGTGTTTATTTTTTGACTGTATGTATTAGCGCTATCTGATTCTGTGAATTTCCCTAGTTTTTACATTCTAATGTAAACAAATTCCCAGTTTATGCAATCGCTTTCAGACGGATTCCCAAGACCCTTTTCCGACGACAGGAAAAAAATGACATGATTTGGAGATAACAAAACCTACGCACTTAGCGGAGGTAACGAAATATATATAGATATGAGAAGACGATGTACACTGCAAATGTGTATACTTATGAGTTATGAGGGAAATAAAAGTACAATATTATACATAGATTATGAAATTATGATGTAAAAAAATCCAAAAAAAATCCAAATCCACCGTACGATATGCTCGTCACGCTCGAGATTTCCCTTCGCTGCAGGTCGCACGGTTCGAGCGACGATCGAGACGCAATCGCACCGATTACGAATCGACCACACTTCGATCCGTTGGTGGATCCTCATTCACTTACGTACGAAGTTGAAAGGTGGGAGAATCGCTTCGAGTACGAGACGCGTCCACTTCGAATACCAATCGACCCGTGTGCGGAGGCTCTAAAGGGCGCAACCAAGCCGTCCGAAACGATATCGAAGGAAAAAAAGTTCCGAATTCAACTAAGTAACGCAACGCTTTATTTTAATTGTTATTAACGACAGAAAAAAAAAACAAGAGAAATACCTAATATATATCTACATGTTATCAGAAGGGATGTCTATAATATAGATATGTATGTATGTATGTAATAAAAATGCATGTATGTAGAAAATAAATAACAATCTGTATAAACTCCACCCAGAAAAAAAATTAATAAACCCCGTTAAAATACGTATTTATCTGGTTCACATATATAAATATAACTAATAATAATATAATAATAAATAATAAATAAATGATTAACTACTTAAGTACAATAAAAAATAGAGAAAAATGTTAATATATAGAAATGAATTAATTATTTGATTTAAACCAAGCGAATAAACCCGAAAACGTATATTTAAATTTAAAGACGTAAATTTTAGAAAAAGTAACAAAATCTATTTTTAACGTGTATATGCAAGAAATACGTCATACGCAAATAAAAAAAAACTCTACGACGAACTCGTAGATAGACTTGCAAGGTCGATTTCTTTTAAAGACAAAAAAAGGTATATGAACGAAATTTAACGAATGGAATAATTTTTAAGCTTTGAAACTAAACAAGGAAAGATAAAGAAAATGGGTCATACAGCAATAAATGAATTAATAGGATACCGAATTAAAATTACGTCTACAGAAAGAAAAGAAAAAATAATTAGCGTTTTAACGCAGAATTTTTATACTAATAAAGGAGTTAAACAATAATTTCACCCTCTTGGTGTTCTCAACTAATAAAACTAATCAAGTACTTAATATTTCAAATTAAAAAAAAGAATAATTAAAACAATATAAAGATAAGATGTCTTAACTTGATTCCGGTGGTGTCGGAAGCTGTTAATCCGGATTTTCCACTAACTAATGCGTGAGACCGCCGGGAATCGATCGAAGGGTCGTCGTAGATGACAAAAAAAAACTATGCTAACTACTGTAGCCCCAAATTAGGACCACCTATTAAAAAAAGTATTAATTTCGAAATTACCTACCAGAATGGATTTTTTTGTAAGACACAACTTAAACGTTGTTAATATGGAACGAAGTCCGCTCGACACCGTAATATCCCCGTTCTGGTTAATTGGTATATCCAATAAAATTACGTGGTTCTTTAAAAAAACCCATATGTGGGAAGGGCTCGGGGCAAAAGAGAGACGTCGTTAGAGAACGATAATTACGGCCTTTTATAAAGAACACGTGGTCTACGAGTGCAGGAATTCGATCGATGATCTCACAACGGATAGATGTCGATCTCTGACTACATCTGCGGGATGATATCTCGCATTTAATAATCTAAGTGGAGAGGGAAACAATGAAGAAAGCTAATACGCAATCATACTTATAGATATAGGAACGTAAGCAAATGAACTTACAGGTAGGTTCAAAACCAATGGAACAGAATAAAATTAAGAAAGACGCTAATTTGCGACAAAATAAGTGTCTACGAACACGTAACAAACTTTGAAGATCATCTGAACGCTTCAAATCATGATTATTCGCGCCAACCAACTCAGGAATTGGATTGTAACCAATCTACTATAATACAGCATTTGTATTCAATGCACAAAGTTCAAAAATTGGGTGTTTGGTTGATGCTTGTTTTGAACGAAAACAATAAGAATTACTTTGCTAGCACTTGTGTCTGTTTTTATCTCAGATTATTACTGGTGAATAAAAATAGTGCCCTCATCGTAACATCAAGAACAGAAAAGGATAGTCTACTTAACAAAAGGGCAATTTCTCAAGCAGAAGCTGATATAATAATAGATTTTGAGTTTAATAAAAACGCTACGAACTTTTGAATCAACCTGATACATTGATTAACTTAACCAATGATACTAAAGTTATGTTTAATTCCGAGAACTTTTTAAAAAATATTTGTTCATATTAACGTTTCCTCTAATTATTAATGTGTTTTCTTGAAGAACTATTATGGTTCGAGAAAGTCAATGCAAGAAGGTGACGCCAGCGGCAGATCAAGTTTCCAACATGATTCACCACAGAAACCTAGTAAGGCTGGGGTTGTAATCACATCTTTCAGGCAATCAAAACGAAGGTAATAAAATGAAAAGGAACAAATAACAGATGTAATTAAACAAACCAAATCTCAGTATGTAGTCTATCACTATATTTAAAGAATTAAGTAGTTATAGAAAACGATTTTAATATTCTTTCAATCAATGCACGCAAAAGAAGAGTTTAAAGAATCAATATTCCCAATTAATTTTCAAATGAGTGTTATCTATTGCCTTGATACTTTACCGTTTTTATTAAAATATATTTTCTTGCTTTAGGAGATTCTTTTTCGATTGAGTTTAACTATGGTTAAATATCCCTTTCTCGTTTAATATTTTGGAAATATTTGATTTATGTTTGTACTTAAATCAAATTTTTACTTAATCATGTTAAAATATTTTAACCGAACACAACAGTTAATGAAAAGAAAATTTTTTCCATGGCCTATTCTCAAAAATTAGGTTTTCGAATCTAATACACTCTTAAACAGTATACATATATAAATATCCCATTGCATTGCCATCATCGAAGGTTGCATATTTTGAATATTATCATGCATCTAAGTATGCAAAATCGGAAATTACCAGTTTGGACAGAATTTCTTGTAATAACGGAGTAAACGACAGCTATGTTGCAATCTTATTAATAATATAACGTTCATAGGAGTAGCACATCTAGCGCTGCTGCAGCTTTTGCAATAGCTACCTCCGGATCAAGTAATCCACGTGATCTATCTCCAATATCTAAAGGTGATGTTCCACAAGAAAATCAAGACGAACTAAGTGCTATGGAAAGGACAAGATTTAAAGAAAACGTCATTTCAACAGCATGTACCATGAGAGTTTTAAACGTGTTAAGGTAAATTTATGGATTAAATACAAGGAATCTCCTTGTAATACTTTGATTTAGGATGTTAAATCTATCTTGAAATGTATTATGCTTTACCAGTAAATGATCTCTCCAAATTCATGTACATATTATATTTGTTGTATATTCATAGTCCTGCTACAAGTTCTGTTACAGAAAGTTTTGAAGCAGAATCACTTATTTAAGTTAAGTAAAGTTACCAATCTTATATCAAGCAGTAAATATTTAAGGCGGACACCTCCAACAAGCGGACAAAATTAGCGGAACCATGAGTGTCCGTTTGAGAGGTTTCACTGTATATGTTGTACAATATTTTGTTGCAAATCTGGGAGTTAAATTTGATGTTAAATGATTAATGAAATCTATAAACACTTGGTAACCTTCGATTAGCAAAAACATCTCACCTATAGACGGAAAAAAACGCATCCTATTATATAATATAAGACACGGTCAAAAAGTTTGCAAAAAATTGAGTTGAACTTTTGTCAAAGCCAACTTAATTCTTTGACTACCCTATTCTAAGCATTAACGGAAACCATTTAAAAATAAATTGAATTCTTTCAATTAGCTTTCAGGATCACTGTCACTAATGATACGTTTAAAAAAAGGTATATAACCCCTTACCACAATTATTAATCGTATCCTAAATACGTATTTCGACAACTAAGTTGTCATCATCAGTAGGTAAAACCACTAATCAAGGTGCCACACACGGGGCACAATAAAGCTAGCACAACTGCTTACGCAACAACTTTACACGGCGTCCACGTTATAGGAGTGTATACGTGGACGCCGTGTAAAGTTGTTGGGTAAGCAGTTGTGCTAGCTTTACTGTGCCCCATGTGCGACACCTTGATTAGTGGTTTTACCTACTGATGATGACAACTTAGTTGTCGAAATACGTATTTAGGATACGATTAAAAATTGTGGTAAGGGGTTATATACCTTTTTTTAAGTTTTTACTTAACCACAGTCTCCAAAGAAAGACTTTTAATGATACATTGTTTTAATTTTACAAATTTCACAAAATGAGTTCCGATTATGAGAGGTTTCACTATATTATCGTTATGTTTCTTTCTATTGTATTTATTGTGTTTAAATTCGTGTAACAGAACTTTGGACTAAGTATTTTGATTTAAATATTTTAACAAAAACACTTCAACAGACACTGGATATCCAAACACGCTCAAGATTTCGAAAATGACGAAAAACTGAAGAATTTGACTATAGAATTTTTAGACGATATCATATACAGTCCGAATCTACTACCAGTTGAACACAAGGCTGCCGCTCAGTTGTTAAGACTCTTGACCGAAGAGGAATGTGAGAGTTCTAAAATAAATATTTTAAATTTATTAGGTGACGCGCCGGTAAGTAAAATTATGATTAATTAAAGCAAAAGTGTTACTTTTTAAATAATAATTTTTCTAGACACCAACTAGAGAAACCATCGAGACATTGTCTGCTTTAGAAATAGCAGAACAAATGACTTACATCGATCATCAGATTTTTGTTGCTATATCTTGCGAGTACGTAGTATTTTCACGATCAAATTGCAAATGTTTATAACCACACACTGTTTAATATCATAAAGACTTAAAAAATTAAAACTATCTTGTACATATCTCAAAACTATTTAAATTCAACGTAATAAAATGATAAAATGTTTGTATTATTACAAAAGAATCCATACAAACTCAGGTTGCGAATTGTTTTAATATATTCTTCCACATTTTAATAAATTCATTGTTTAGAAGACACGTAAGTTGTAGGAACACATAACCACACCAGAACTCTTTTCTTAGATTATATTTCTTAGAGGGCGGATTGATATATTATATAGCAACGCCATTGTCTAAGTAGTGGGGAGAGAAATAAGTTCTAACATGTAAACGGTAATTTCGTGAAGTTTCATTTTCATGTGTACCGTCATAGAGTAATAGTGTCATTTTATCATGAGTTTGATTTCTGAGGAGCGTACCAAGCACTGATGCGTGACAGAGTTTTTAACGCTGGAAGGTTATGCGCCCATCCAAATTTACACACGTTTGAAATCTGTTTCCAGCAAGGATTGTATGGACGTGAAGAATGTTCGCAAATCGATTCCACATGCAAAACTCTGTCATAGAGGCGATGTGAAAGTGTTTGATGAAAAGCGATCGGGTTGACCAGTATCAGTGACGGATGAAATATTATGCAAAAAAAAAATTGCTAGGTAACTTGGGCATTAGTCAAGAAAGAATACAGTACGTTGAATTACAGAAAAATTTGAGCCAGATTGGTCCCGCAATAATTAACTGATGTCATGAAAGAACAAAGAAAAAGTATTTGTTCAGAACTTCTTAACCAGTATCGACGTGGAGGAAATGATTTTCTCATCAACGTCACCATTGGGGACGAATCTTGGGATTATCATTATGACCACGAAAACAAGCGCCAGTCAATGGAATATCGTCGTTTTGATTCTCCTGATATACGAAAATTAAAAAGAGTTTCATCAGCGCAGAATGTAATGCTCACCATTTTCTGGGATGCAAAGGGAATTATTCATAGCGAATATGTGCAGAAGGGATCAACGACTAATGCGAAACTTTACGATCACTAAAGAATCATATCTGTAGAGAAAGGTCGGAAAGAACCATTTTTTCTTGCATCACGACAACGCTACACCGCGTTGCAGCAACGAAACGGTGAAGGCAGTGACGAGCCAGAAACTCACGATTGATTCACACCTTCCGTAGAATCCTGATTTGGCACCGTCAGATTTTTGGTTCCTCTAGTTGAAGGAGATATTGATAGGTCAACATTTTTCCTCAGACACTGAAGCAAGACAGTTTTTTTTATGGACGGAATGAGAAAATGGATTCAGGGTTTAGAGTAATGTGTTGAATTAAATGGTGATTATGTGGAAAAATAATTATGTACATTGGTAGTACGATAAATTTACATCATTTTGAGACTGGTTTCATTATTTTGTCTTTTCTTATTTTTATTTTATAGAATTGGAAACCTTATATATCAATCCACCCTCGTATGTGTCGTAGGAATTTTTTTTAATAGTTCGTTTATTAGGATTATGCCAAACAAAAATTAATGCAGTAAATAAAAAATTATAGAGAGTTTTTGGGTCAAGCATGGATGAAAAACGACAAGAACAATAGAGCACCCAATATTTTACTAATGACAAAGAGATTCAATAATGTGTCTAGATTGGTGGCGTCGGAAATATTGAAAAGGTCTTCGATGGTTGGTAGAGTATCCGCCATTGAAAAATGGGCAGCTGTAGCTGATATTTCTCGATGTTTACATAATTTTAATGGTGTGTTAGTAATATGTTCCGCATTTACTAATAGTGCTGTCTTCAGATTAAAGAAAACTTGGGAAAAGGTTTCAAAAACGGTTAGTAGATTTTGACGCTAGCTGGAGGTATAGTTACATTTACATATATCGGCTTTGGCTAAATTTTAATGTGTCGATTACACAGGCCTGCATTTTTCAACTCTTTGAATGTTGATTTAAAAATTTTAACTGTAATTCTAGTAATTGGGTAGCGCTGATTTCAAATCGGCTTTTATTTTTTTTGTATCACGTAAGGTTATTTTTCAAAACAGTAAAATCAAATAATATAGAAAAAACACGATTTATTTCATTTATAAGCTAGTTTTATATTATATTAAAAAAATACAAAAATATACACATAGAAACTATTAGAAATAGTTATTTATTCTTTATGCTTCTTAAAAAAACGTTTCCGTTTTTCAGAAAAGCTTCGTTTGGTTGTTTTTCTGTCATATTCAGCTAAAGGAAGATCTGAAGGTAGTTTCTGGGGCAAGCAATTTTTTTTGTTTCAACCTAGACCCCAGTACTTCAGAAAGATCTTTTGAAAGTCCCAAATCTCTTACTAAATCATTCAGTTCGGCTTGTGAAAATAGCTAAGGTTGGTTTTGACCTGAGGTTGATGGTTCAAAATCACTATCCATCTGTACGGAGCCGGAAGTTGAAGAGGTTTCAATATCTTCTTGTAGTACTTTGGGGGGTATAGGTATAGGTACATGATCACTGTGATGAACTGGTCTGATAGCTGATTTAATATTGTTTGGGTACAAAATATGTTTCAAAGTTTTTCTATTATGCCCCTTAATATCACAAAGACAAAAGTAGCAATCTTCATGATGATTTTGCGGTTCTCTCCAAACCATCGGTATTCCAAAAGGAAGGCTTTTTCTATTCCCTTTGGTCCAATGTCTTAAACCTTCTTCACATACCTTACAAACAACGTGCGGTGCCCAATCTTTATCTTGATCTCCTAATTTGATTTTGAAATAAGCATAATATGCATTTTTCACAAATTCACCAATTGGTCTCGTAAACTTTTTCAAGACGAAATATCCACAAATATAACAGAAATCATCTGGTTTGTTTTTGCAACACCGGCTAGACATGTTTTTAAGCAATGTTTATTTATCAAATACCACGCACAACACCAAAGACAAATTAATTTTACCTGTTTACTGATCGACACTCAAAGCTATAATGAAGTAAATGACATTAAAATATACATTTTGTTTGGAGTGATAAACTTGAAATCTTTCTTCGCAGTACTAATAAAGTGAAAGCATAATAAATAGGATTTAGCAGGTAAAAATTCCCGGAAATCTTGTCCAAAATTAATACATGTAATAAAAGATTTACATCAGGTAATGAGAGTCTATTTAACAAATTTCTTAGAAAATCATTTTTGGGTTAATACCTATAATTTGAAGTAGTACATTCATTTTAAAATGTATTAAAACGCCTATTATAAGATTTTTTTTATATCTTTTTATTTTTCTTTTGTGCAAAAAAAAATCTGTGGGTGGTAGAGACCAACTGTATTTTAATTAGTTATTGCTATATAAAAACTGAGCTTAACAAACAAAAATCACGTCATCACAAATTTTATGCAGGCCTGTGTTATTTTTTTATTTAGTTGTTATTATATATTTTTATTATTTATAATTTTTTCGATAATTAATTATTACTTGCGCATTAGATAACTATATCACGCGCTCATATACCTCGTGTATACAGGGGATGCCCATTTTCTATCTCCGTATATGGGTAACTCAGAACAAAATAAGCATTTTAATGAAGATGATTGCCATTTAAAAAACATAAGTTTATTTTATATCTTGATATTCAAGTGTGCCATGAATATTTAATAAAGATTATTAAATTCTACGTAAAAAATATTATTAGATGCCATTTTTAATTTTGCTCTGTCTTCGATGGTTACGAAGATATGTACAACTGAAAATTTCGTCAAATTTCAATTTTCCTTAAATATCTCAAAAAGTTGACAACATATGACAAATCTGAAAATGCCATCAAATACGCATAAAAATTCTGAGCAACTTTGCTAATCCATATACGGAGATAGAAAAAGGGTACCCTATATAATAATAATTATTAAATTCATTTGCAGACGAAGCAAACAATTGAAAAATTGCAAAATATTGTCTCTTCTGATGGCAGATTTAGATCATTACGTGACGCATTACATCGTTGTGATCCACCTTGCATACCTTATTTAGGCTTGTACCTAACTGATCTGTCTTTTATCGAAGAAGGTACACCGAATTTCACACAGGATTGTTTGTTGAACTTCTCAAAAATGCGAATGGTGTGTATTACTGTTACTACTGAAATTTCTATGATCATTTTCGTATTGTTAATTTTTTTCATCAGTTTGTATTGATGCAATATTTTGCATTATACTTTCGGAATAGAAAATTTGTGAATGCATGGAAATTTTGCTTATTGTATAAATTAGCGTATTTATGGTACCTTCCGACAACTTATATCAGAAATAAACAGGAAATAAGTTTTAAGAACATATATAAGTTTGGTTACACAGATACTGTGGACATCTAAAGCTGTTCCAGGCCCATTTTTTGGTAACAAAACCTTAAGTGTTTGTTGTTGTTATGGACTGTATTTGCATGACGAATTTCTACGCACACACCACTATAAGCAGAGCTCGGCATGGAGCATGGGATAACATCACGTTTTACAGAAAGATGCGGTGGAGTATCAGCTTACATTTTAAGGAATGATTCAGTATAATATAAAAAACGCGACACTGGAATTGTGCTATTTACATCTCCTATGAATAATATGGGTTAAGATGACTCATCCCACTTGCAATGCCGAACTCTAGTTATAAGTGTCATTAATTTATTTTCGTCGGCAATTAAATACATCTTTGTAAATACAGATATAAGTTTGATGTTTCAATTAAAAAAAAAAAAACAGTTTGTGCAGTACATTTTACATTTATACGAGAAATTAAAGTTTTGGAACTACGTTATAATTATATTCTATTAATTTTTTTATATTATGCTGTAATTTCTCCCAATACAAAACTAATTATTTTAGGCTTATTTTGACAAACTTTTTGCAAATTTCCTTTATTCATTGGTTTACCATAATTTATATTGATCTGCTCCTAAAATTGCATACCATTTCACATATTTCTTTAGCTTCGATAATAGATAATAGTTATTGAATGAGCAAACAAATAAGAAATGAATAATCTCCAATTTATAGAATATGCGAAGATGATTTTAAGCAAAGCAAAACACCATGAAAAATTGGTATTATTTTCGAGTAAGAGACTATTTAAATTTTCAATATCGTTTGACGTTTAATTTGACAGATACAATTAGTTAAAGAAAACAGGTTTGTTGGAAGTTGTAAAATGAATAAAATCGTTAAAATTGTTTTAAGAAGATGAACACAATTGAGATTTTGCAGCAAACATTGGGTAACGATACTCCTTCGATTTTCCACGATTTGTCGCTGGGTCGACATGAGTCTTGAAAATGATTGAAATGATTTCGCGTTACGTAACCGAAGAGTGAAGAAAGTGGAGAAGATGGTCATGTCTACTGAACGTGCACACCATCTTTTACATATCGAATTAAGCATGTCCTTGCTCTCTGTCAGGTGACGACAATTTGAAGTTCTTTAACATCAATTCAGTAGATTTTTTGCGTCGCTTTGCTACGGTCAATGAAACTTGACTCCATTACGATTTGTCAATATCGAAACGCCAACCTTAGCAGTGGTGGCATCGTGGCAGCCCTCCATCAAAGGAGGCCAATACGTTTCCTCGGGCCGGAAAGGTAATGACCACGATATTTTGGAATTCGAAGGGGGTACTTCTTATCGACTATCTCGCAAAAGGTCCAACTATGAACGAGATATATTATGTTACCCTTTTGGGCAAAGTGAAATTTGCCATTACTGAAAAAAGACTTACACTGACTCGAAAAAAAGTGCTATCCATCATGACAAAACGTCACACACTACTCGATTTCTTCGAGAAAAACTGAATGAATTACGATTCTAGGTTTTGCCCCAATCACAGTATTCACCGGATCTAGCCACTTCAAACTTTTACTTATTCTTAAAACTCCAGCTGTTACCCATCGGAAGGAAATTCGAGACGGACGAGGAAGTTATTGTAGAAGTAGAGCAGTATTTTGACCTCCTCGATGCTGATGACTATAAAACTGGTGTAGAAGCGTTCTAGCACCACTGGTTCAAGTGTATTAAAGTGTTAAACAATCATTACCGTAATCCAATTAATTTCTTACTTGTTGTAACATTTCATGGTATAGATGGTAATGTAAACTTCGAAATTATAATTTCAGATTGCCCATGTTATTCGCGAAATAAGACATTTCCAACAAACCAATTACAAGATTGAAGTTATTCCGAAAGTAGTGAATTACTTGGTAGATAAGTCGCTATTGTTAGATGATGATGAACTTTACAGGCTCTCACTTGAAATAGAACCCAGGACTTCGAGATTGAGCCAGGCTACACTTGCACAATTACCCCTTTTAACTACCAAGAATTAATAATTGACATCGTTTTCTTTACATAATAATTCACATATCAAGGGATGAAGAGCACTAGAATTTCTTGTTAAATCAACTTTGACAATCGCTGTATTTACTCTACATTGTTTAATAAATGCATTTGTTTCTGATTGTTTGTTTTTTTTTTTCCCTTAAAAAATGACAATATCATATTCTAACTCAATGATTCTCAATAAGGAAACGCCATTATATAGTTAGAATCGCTATTTAAAACCTAAGGATATACGCCACCTATAATTCACCACAAGAACTGCTTATTTTTCAAACATATAAACCAACTACTAGATGGCAGCATCAGTATTAAAAAAAAAATTTATTAGTTTAGGGGACGAATCATCGATTATAATACCAACACTATTTCCTAGATGTCAGCGTCTACATTATTTTGTTAAACACTTTTTGGACATTCAGAGTTTTATTATTGCAAAACAGATTATTATGCAGTGGTTAAGCATATGAATTTACAAAAATTATTTAGAAAAGCTGTTTAGCCAAAATTAGTACTGCATGAGAAAATACTTTGTTTGTAATTAAATATTTTTTATAAAACAAAACATTTTGATAATTTTTTATACACAATTTGGTGAGGTTTTACTATATTATATACGCTATCAATTGTGTCCGACATAGAGTGGAGAGACGTTAATGCAGTTTCTGCAAGTTGCGGCTGTATCCGTCAGATGGAAATATCTGGCATAGTTTTGCAATTGTTATGAAAACAGTGATGGTTGTTTTGGCGTTCGAGATGTCGACATTAGTCAATGGGCACCGCTGAATGTTCTTCTGTCTTAATAACTTTTGTAATATGGCAAGGATGTTAGTTCGGGAAAAGTATCTCTCCAGTGGTACGTACCTACTGATGAATCTGTAATAAGAAAGTATCTGGAGAGATACTTTCACACAATTATGAACTAGTATTGTGTATTCCACGCCAGATTTTTAATAATATTTTATATTATTAACAATGTTTCTGTTTATAGAAAATTTTGTAAGATTTTTACCTACTCAAGCATGTTTCAAATTACTTTGTTAAATATTTTCTAAACCGAAAATACTTTTTGTTAATCGGATTCGTGTGAATATATTTAAAGTGCTAATATATCAAAAATTAATAGATAGTTACGTTATGAAAACAAATTTAAAAAAGAAGTTTTGAAGTTGGTTATCATGGGTACTATTCGCAGTATTATACTCCATCAGTGTCCCACAAGGTTCAAATTTGGACCCTCTTCCATTCAATTTCTTAGCCGTTAATTTTAACATATCATTTGATATATTCTTGGAATTTTCGGCTTTTGTATTAAATATTTTAAATATTTTCAAATTAGTATGTTATTTTGCGAAGTAAGTGTGAATGTAAACATTGCTGTCTACAAATTACAACACAAATTATACGAAATTTTATTTGAAAAATTTTTATCCACGTTGGGACTTGAACCCAAGTCTACGGTTTGCCGGACCGTCGCTCTAACCTACTTTAATATAAAAGCCGAAAATTCCAAGAATTTATCAAATGATATATTAAAATGAACGGCTAATAATGCTAATTTTTCATTCTTAACTATTAATATATAGAGATAATTTCTTAACCGTTCATTTTAATATATCATTTAATAAATTCTTGGAATTTTCGGCTTTCATATTAAAGTAGGTTAGAGCGACGGTCCGGCAAACTGTAGACTTGGGTTCAAGTCCCAACGTGGACAAAAATTTCTCCAATAAAATTTCGTATAATTTGTAGACAGCAATTCACACTTACTTCGCAAAATAATTATTATCGGGATAAAATAAAACAAATTTTAATGAATTTAACTTTTTACTTTACACCGTAACAGTAGTTTCGCTCCAACCTGAGCTTCATCAGACGTATAACTAACTTGTGGACAAATTTTTACACAAATGTACCGTAACAAGCACATGTTTTGTTTTGAATAGTTGAAGGAATGCGTACTTTTTATTACTAAAATGTCTACGCACAAAACTTTCACTACGGTTTATACAATATTGTTCTTAAGTGATAAAACTGAGGGTCTACATTATGTTAAAGGAGGTAAAGAAGTTCTATGGAAAAATATAATATATAACTGTCTGAATATTAAATAAATAAATTGAGTAAGGGTGAATTATTAGTTTCTAATTGATCATTGAAGATCTTGTCGGTTTTCTTTATTTTATTAATTTCAAGTGACTCTAATAAATTAATCATACTAATTTGAAAATATTTAAAATATTTAATATAAAAGCCGAAAATTCCAAGAATTTATCAAATGATCCAGAGAAATCTTCAGATCATATACCAATAGTGCTGTCGAAACGGAATTGCTCCAAGTGCCGTTTCACTCCTTCAACTGATACTTTTCTTCTGCCGAGGTCCAGATCTAATGTGCTAAAAAGGTCCTCTTTTTCCATATGATGGCTGACGTAAATAGAGCTCATATCTCATACCCGTTTTTCCAAAATTAATAAATTGTTTGGACTTGTACATATAATTTTTTTTGGCATTTTTTTTTCACTAGTTTTATTATTATAGTGCTATTAGGAAACAACTGCATAATTGTTTATTTTATTTATCTTTGTCCTGTAATTGGATTTTAAATATGTTGAACATAAAGGCTATTATAATAATTCTTATTATTATATATTAAAATGTATATTTAATATCAAAAGAAAAATACGGTAATGCTTTGTATTGTAATATATTGTCCTAATATGAAGAATGGTTGTTTAACCAGGTTAATTATCACGTTCTACTAGCCGAACTACCTAAAAATTCGGAAAATCGTTCCTGTTCAATTTGAAATAGTAATCTAATTACAAAGTACAATACACACATCAGTAGCATTCTAACTTATATTATAAAGTAGAATATAGGATACAGACACTACTAATTATAATGGAGCGTGAATTTATGGAAGTATCTCTGGAAATATTATGGTTAATAATTAATTTGAACTTTGAATTTGAATTTAACGTCGATAGTATCATGTGAAACAGAATTATTATATATTTTGAATATAAAAACTATAATATTCAATGAGGTGAATTTATAATTTTTTTCTGGTTACATCTAGTTTTAAGTTAGGATCGCGCAGATCGATTGATAGCCGCGGTACTCTTACTGCATTGAAGCTACAGTAGTATGTATAAGTAATAATGAAACATCTTCTAAAGACTACGAGAATTTCAAAGAGAATAGCAGAAAATTAATTTAATTTATTCATTCAAATTTAAAAAAATATTATTTAACAAATGCGGTTTCATTGATGTTAAAGGAGAGCTATGTAACAAAAGAAAATTGTTCTAGGAAAAGGTAAGGCAAGAGATGAACGAGAGAAAATATGAATACAAAAATCGAAAATTTGGATCGGCAGATAATTTATTTTTATTAACTCTAAATCTAATCAGTGCAATAGGATAATTAGTAATTTGGATAACTTAAAATTTGAAAGGGTTCACGTAGAAGTTTCTTCCATTGAAGGAGCTCCCTAATACTGTGCGTAAATGAGGTAAGAAAACGACACTGCTGCGCAAGACGCGTACCCGCCGCTTTACTTCTCCGATATTTTTATTGAATGTATAGTGTAGCATTTAATTGGATAAGCATAGGTCAGCATAAGGATAGGTCAGATGCAGCTGTGGTATACACATACTGCTATGAATTGTGATGTTGTACTTAGCTTATTCATAATTCACAACCAATCTGTCCAGCTTGTATATTCAGTCGGTTTATTTTCACAGTGAGACTGCTTTTCCCTCAAGGTTCCAATTGGAAAACGTGGTTCTTCTCTTCTACAAAATTTCTCAGGCGCCAGTAAAAGAGTTTAAACAAAGGTAAAAAGAAAATCACAATAAATTTAAATGAAACTTTAATACAAAAAATAAAAAAAATAAAAAAATATCTTTATGAAGTATAAAGATCAATATTGCGTCATTAAACAATATTATTAAGGTAAAATTATTATATGAAAATGACCGTTGCATATAATTAAACTTCCTTAGTGACAGCCGAGCAAAATTAACCTAATAAATTGCAAAGAAGTATTTTAATTTTTCCCACAATAACCAACGTAAACAACCAGATATGATAGCCCGAAACAGACTCTAACGCATGTGCAAGCCACATGAAAAAATATGCCCTTGAATCCAAGCGAACAAAATTTATCGTAACAGAATTTTTTTATATAGAAATTTTAAAAAACGTTCTTTGTCATTTAATTCATATAACAAAGCATAAAATATAAATCAATACATACAAGATAATAATATAAAAGGTAATAAGGATAATATAAATTTACTTACGTAGAATAAAAAAAAATTTTTTTTTTTCGAGACATATGAGTAGAGCTGGGGATGTTTGCGGTGTGTCAGGATAGTATTCAGTTAAACGCACGAATATAATGACCTTGTTTCGATCGGTGATGCATGCGTGATTTTATTGCTTTACATGCATTCGCTATTTATATCACTTAGGTATGTCAGTTATGTGTACTGTATATAAATAACACACTTACCTTATTTACGATTATTATAGCATAGCGCCAAGTGGATAAGACTTGCAGTAAGTTTGTAGCATTAGATACGTTTCCATATTTGTAGCGGTGAGCGATGTACGCCGTGATGAATAATTTTTTTTATATTTTGAGAAAGACCGCTCGACATCTACGGATGTAACACACGCACAATTAAAATAATCTTTATAGATAGAAACCGAATCTACACTTGCACCATTACTAATTTGTTTTAATCTGGTAAAATCAAAATCATTGTTTATCACACTCTCGAACTTTTCTATTACATTAACAGTTTTGTTGTCATTTACTGCGCATAGCTGGGCGTGTACATCGTCCAGTATTTGCAGTGACTCCGCTAACGATAATGCAGTATTTTGAAATTTCTCGATTGCGTTAAACAATCCTATATGATTGTTATAAATAGTTTGTAAATCTGCATCAAGGGAAGGGTTTTGAAAGAGTCTCTGGCTTTCCTTAATGGCTACAGCTTCGGCAGGATTGAATTGTAGAACCACAGATTTTATTTGTTGGAAATACTTGGCATAATAAAATGCCGCCTTTAACCAACTTCCCCAACGTGTAAGGATTGGCTCTGGTGGTTCGGGAATACCAGGGCACCGACTGTGAAACTCTCGAATTCGTTTGGGAGATTTTAGAAACACTTTTTTTGTGGTTGCTATTAATGCATCCACCTCTGGATAACATTGTCGAATAGTTTGTGCCACAAGGTGTAAAGCATGAACTTTACATGTCACATGCAAAAGTCTCTCACAATCTGCTTTAAGAGAACGGCCTACAGAACGCATTGTCGCAGCACCATCGCTCATAAACATCAGGAGTTGATTAGTTGAAACTTGAAATTTTTGTAGCGTATCGAGCACTACCTTCGTAATTACTTCGCTAGTGCACTTTTCCAATCTTTTGCTGTCTAATAAAATGGGAAATGTTGATTTGAGAGGATCTAGTACACGCACTATAATATTCACAATAGAATGTTTTTTTCGATCTGTCGTTTCGTCGACACATACCCATAACTGTTTATCATTTACTACTGCTTTCATTCTGTTTTCAATGTCCTCACGCACAATTGGTAAATAGGTGAGTAACGTTCTCCGTGACGGTAGCTTTATGTTGGAATTGTATTTATTCCAAAAGTCGTGAAAGGCTTTTTTATCTAGCAGGTGAACTGGCACATCGCAGACGAGTAACATTGTCAATAAATCGAAAATGAATTGCGGTTTAGACAGCACATTATTTTTTTTGTCTTTGTGGTTTACACTTTCAACATGTCTTTTACAGTCGTATTTGTCCCAGCAAAGTAACTGTTTATCGCATAATTTACAAACCACTTTTGCTCCATTATAATACAAATCGGGAAAGTCTCGGATAAATTTATTCACGTCGTTATACAATGGGCGCTTTCTTGGCTTGGGCACGTCCGTCATACTTATTAAATAGAGCTCAAGACAACACACGATCACGTTGCCAGTTCACGACTAACTAAAGTGTTTCGCTGCATCGTGTTTATACGCTGGTGGGGATGCACTACATACGGTCCTGCCGTACCGCAAACATCCTCAGCTCTACATATGAGTTAGAAACCAACCACAATTAAATCAAATCACGAAGTTAATTACCAAAGATTAAAAAAAAATTGTCTTCTCATATACGTCTTTCTAAACTCGGTTGTACAAAAATGTCTGCGGAAATATCAAAGTAACCGGCGTACTACAACTACGCAAGTCAAAAATATAAATGGTTCAAAATAAAATGCATTCATAAATAATAAATTTAAAAAATTATACACTGGCATCCAAAATAATTGTACAATCTTAATAATAAAACTTTTCATAATATTTGCGGGGAAAAAACCACAGCAATACGTATGATTGGATAAGCAATGATACGTCAGGAGTAGGTGTTATATACACATACGTATTGCGTATGTGAACAGAAAATTTAAAATATTCTGAGAAAACGGACGCATAATTCTATCAAAGAAAAGAACAAATTCTGTGTACCTATTAGTAAATTCCATAAACCTGTAATATGGATTTCAGGTTAAAAAGTGATGCACAACTGCTACAACGAAAAAAAGTTTGCTAACGTAACAAAATAAAAACGAAATTCTATGGTATGATAAAAAATAAACATATGAGTTAAATAATTTTTAGTTGTGTATACTTTGCCGTTATAATCGATGTTCTACGTATAATTACTCTACACATCTATCGTCGACGTATCTGATCAGACTGCGCACAGACACGCCTGGCGCCTGGTGCTATAATCGTCCCTTCTCTCTTATCTAGTATACTGGTGGGATATCGTTTACCTCCCCGCCGTTCTCTTGCCCCAGTTCCATACGGTATATTTAACAGCTATTAGGCTGCTATCTACATCAAATTATAGTAAGAGTTAATTACATGACAGCTATAGAATGTCAGGCCATCAGGTTTTAAACGCTTTAAGCATTTCAATCGATGGACTTCTATGTTAATAAAAATTAAACAATTAATTAACGAGACTATTAGAGTGAACACCTATTGGATCACTATATTTGACCCTATTACGTTTGATTTCTTCTAAGACGAAAGCACACATTTCTACTACCGACAGCGTCACGCCCTGGGGTGCTGGAAGTATTGGACTATGTACTTTAAACTTTAAAAATGTTGATGCAGCTGTTGAAATTTATTCCGTTATTTATTTTTGTGTTTCTTCTGACCCAGTGGCTTAAGTCAGCGCTTTCCTTTGCGGTTTACACCTAATACTAAAAAGCTTTTCGGGCTCAAACATTATTACCATCGAAAATGGAAAATAACTGAAAACAATTATTTTAAAGTTTAATTTCCACGCTTCCACGGAATTTTGTAAATTCTAGGTGTAACTGTTCGAGAATTCCTGGAAGAGTTTGTGATGGCAATACAGAATTCGATACCACTAAGTGCATTGCTGATTCTTTTGCTTCTACTTTCTCCAATGTTATGTATTCTTAAAATTGATGAAACGAAATTTTGTTCTCCGAGTTTATGCGCCAATTTTTGCGATGTCTGTGTCCAAAATATTTAATCTAGGTATCTCTGCGAACATGGAAAATTGCTAGAATTTTTCCGATACAATAAAGGACCGACAATACTATTGTGAAGAACTTCACCCAAATAGCGATTTTATCTAATTATGCAAGAGTGTTTGAAGCTATTATCTATGAACGTAGGGTAAATGAGGGTGAGATGGTGAATCGGGTGAGATGGTGAACTGAAATATTTCAAAGATGTACCACTAGATGTCGGCTCCTGTAGTTGTAAAGTAACAGTTGTAGTTACCAGCGTGCTTTAAAATCGTCGAATTTGTTGTTTTGCAAAAACGTGGTGAATAAATCCAGAAAAGCTTTTAACATCGACCTAAAAATTTTCGGTAAGCCAGCGTTAATCCGTATCTAAATAAAAATAGGCGCCGATATTGCAATTATTTTATTATATTTTTGTATTCTGGGATATATTTAGATCACCTAACCTAAATATACCGCCGAATACTTCATGTTTATGTTTTTTTTGGCGTTCACCATCTCACCCATGTGAATTGGGTGAGATGGTGGCGAGACATATTGGGAGAGACGGTGAATATTTTACAAGAAATTTGTGTAGTAAATTGGTAATTGTATCTTTGCGAATGGCTACTTGTTGCACTTTTGTACCTAAAAAGTAAACTTAACTGAAAACAGTTCTAAAAAACAATTCGAAAACAATGAAAACATGGAAATTTTTCCTTTTAGTTCAATATGCCAACTTTTTATAAGAGAAAAAGAGGATCAACAAGAGGTGAGTGGACGGAAGAGCAACTAAAAAATGCCGTGAAAGCAGTGAAGGATGGACACAGCTTAAATGAAGCAGCAAATATGTTTAGTGTTCCTTGGTCGACGCTTAAACGTAGAATGACAAGTGGGTGTCTTATTAAAAAACAAATGGGGCCGACATAATTTTTAGGAGAGCATAATGAACAAAAATTAGTTATGCATATCAAGAAAATGCAGAGGTTTGGTTTTTCCCCGACACGAAGCGAAGTTCGATCAATAGCGTACAAATTTGCACAGCAACTTGGCCTACAACACAAATTCAACAAAGATAAGGAAATGGCTGGTCTCGACTGGTTGCATTCATTTTTACGCAGACATTCGGATCTTACCATACGAAAAGCAGAGGGCATTTCTTTGGCTCGAGCTAGAGCAATGAATAAAGAAAGTGTGACAAACTATTTCGAACTGTTAGGTAATGTTTTAACCACCAACGGTTTGACTGACAAACCGAGAAACATTTATAATGTCCATGAATCGGGGCTTCAACTCAATAACAAACCAGGATATGTTGTAGCAGCTAAAGGTTCCAAAAGTGTTGCGAATATAGTAGCAGGGGAAAAAGGCGAGACAATTACTATCATAGCATCCTGTAACGCAGAAGGCACATTTCTTCCTCCTGCTTGTGTCTTTAAGGGAAAAAACGAGAAGGCTGAATGGAAGGATGGAATGCCACCTGGCTCTGTTATTTACATGTCCCAGAAATCGGCATATATTACATCTGACAATTTTTATTTATGGCTGAGGGATCATTTTGTGCCAAGAAAACCAGAAGGGACTGTCGTACTAATATTGGACGGGCACAGTTCACATTGTAGCTCCGTATAAATTTTAGAATTTACAGATGCAAACAATATAATATTGTTATGCCTACCAAGGCATACGACGCACAACTTACAACCTCTGGATCGAGCCTTCTTTAAAGCACTCAAGACTTATTTTTACAATGGTTGCAATCTGTTCATGAAACAGAATCCCATCAGAAAAATTACCAGACTATCTTTTGGGGGCATATTGAGTGATGCTTGGGGAAGAGCTACATCATCGGAAAATGGCATATCTGGTTTTAGGGCAACTAGAATTTTTTCATGGAATCAAGGTGCTATTCCTGAGTATACATATCTAAGTGAGAGTTCTCCCAAGCCAATAAATGAAAATCGCAACTCATCTTCCTCAAAAGAAGCTTCTCCGCAACCGGGATGCTCAAGAGATCCTGAGGACGTTCATGAAGCACCAGTGGAAACCCTAAATGAAAATGTAGTTATTAACAATGATGTTACACCTGGCAAAATGTTGGATACTATTTCTCCGATAAAGACTGTGACTAAAATAGAACAAGCTAGAAAGAATGCCAGGACTATAGCCATCATCCTAAACACACAGAATAATATTAAAAACTTGAAAACTAAATTACGTCAAAAGAAGGGGAAACAAACGCAGACCAAAAAGAAAATTAAGAAGTTTTCTGACTCTGACACCGAATCGGAACAATCTCCACAACTGCAGGACGAAGACAGCGATGAAGAAAACGAGTGTTGCTGTGCTGGTTGTGGTGAAGAATACCAATCCACAAAAAAAAAACAGAGGATTGGATAAAATGCGTAAACTGCAAACGGTGGCTGCACGAAGATTGCACCAAATATGGTGACTTTTGTGACTCATGTGGGAAACTAAGATTTAAAAGCAAGAAGTTGTAGAGATAGTATAGCTTTCCGTAAGATAAGGTTATTTCAGTTTAATTATTAAGTGTTGACGAGTAACATTTCATCTTTTTAAATTTCACCATCTCACCCAGGTGTCGTTCACCAACTCTCCCATGGTGGTATGGGTGAGATGATGAATTAATAGTATTTTTTTTTTTTTTTATAACTTTTTGTGTTGAATATTTTTTGAGTTTTATGAATAGAATATTGATTCAGTTGTTCGTTTCCAATGTACCTACAAATGTATTTTTTACAAATCCTGAAATTTAAAAAATGTATTGACATATAAAATTTCTTTCAACATCTCACCCTTGTTTACCCTATATATAACAGTATTGCTCCATTTTTATCTCTCAACTTATATGGATCGACGATCGGCGGTCTCTAACTTACCTACATTATCTCAGAATTTATGTGAAGCACTAGACGATGGTAAAACCCAATTTGGATTTCTGTTGGACAATATAAACAAATTATTATTATTTATTATAATATTGTCTCCATTTCGTTTGCTCATAATACTGTTTCCTATGAAAAATGAGGAATGTAACTATAAACAAGTATATTTTATGCCATCGGCTTTGATAATTGTTGTAACAGAATGCAAGGAGTTAATTAGACAATACAATATTAAAAAAATACAATTTATTCAAAGCAATTTTAGTGCCTACAAATCAGATAGGTACCTACTCAAAGATTTAAAAGTTGACCTGAATCGATCGCTTGCGCATCGTGACTGTGGATATCTAGTTTTTAAGACGGTCTATATTTATTCATTGTTAAAATGTATCCATACACCCTCACAAGTAAATATACATGCGCAACTTACGGGGTCAATGACCAACGGTTAAGTATATTCCAAGGCCATGTTGACCATGATATCTTTGTTAGCTAAAAAACCTACACGAAATTGTTAATGCTTATTTCCACTATTCATAAATCAATTTTGTTTACATTGTTAAATGGCTAGGTGAATGTATATACACACCTAACATGAGTTTAATTACAAAAAGATAAATTCCCATAGTTATCCTACTGGTTTTCCGTTCATTAAGAACATGCTACATAGTAGCAAAACACGAATTTTATTTATTACTCGAGGAGTTCAACAATATTGAATTTATACAGAGTGTAAGCGAAAAATTTATATAGAGTTTAAGGTGTTTTCAGTTTATTAAAAAAAATTACGAAAAATCACTAAACTTACACTTTTTTTACGAAATGGAATTCATAATTTTTTTAAGGCAAGATCCTTATCTTTCGTAAACTTTTAAGATGTCGAGGATAACCTATTTAATGGATGTTCCAATAACAACTTTATTTAAAAATATATCTGATTGATTGGAGATTATTTAAGAATAAAAATGCGCTTTACATCCACCGCACTATCCCAGAATATAATTGCATAACCTAGTCGCGAATACACGTATCAACAGTTAAGTATCATTCAGAATCAACTTATTGTAGAAAAGTAGTGTAGAATCGCATGGTACCTTAAAAGAATAAAGATTTGACTTGAGTATTTTAATGACCGCGTTCAAAATTAACTTAGTGTATAATGGTTGACGAGAATTAGTGCGGAAGCTCCCAAAGTTTAAACTTTTGCGCTATTGCTACAATTAACAGGGACTGCAGACCAATAGAAATTGATGTAGTTTCCGACTTTTTCCGATTATGAACGATGTTCATACTTGTCAATGCCACTTGTCAGGATAAACTATATCGATAATAACTAAAGGCCGGATTATATGCAGTGTGCATAAAATTGCATATTTGCATAATATATGCATTTTGTATATTATTTGCATATTTTGTAGTAATTCAGCATTTTTGCATATTTTAAGTATCCGAATTTTATTTATTTACTAAATCAAATTTATTACTAAAAATATGCCGTGGATGTAACAAACAAACAAAAATTAAACAGCCCTCTTTAAATTAAAAATTGCATTTTATTAAGCCTCTTCCCGTTACTTTTCAGATAAGCGTCTCCAAGAATTTATTAATGCTCTTCCCATACATCCAGGCCGAGACAAAATTCCAGGAAAACCTAATACCTTAAAACTTCCAAATAGATACAAAAATACATTTTACTAGAAAATTAGGAGTACATATATGTGTTTCATTGCTATTCGGAAAAATTTATTCCCATATTCGAAAATAATTTTATTTTAAACGTCATTTTACGTTGGCTTTCGAAGTGTAAACTTGCGAGTTGTGATGCATAATAGAAAAAATGTCGAAAATAGCGACTGTGCCTGGATGGATTGCACCTTATTCAGAATTGCGTATGGATGGAGAAAAAGTGTTTTGCGTAGCATGCTGCAAGATTGTGAGTAAAATTTTAAGTTTATTTCCTCTTATTAATTAATTAATTAAGTTTTTAATTATTCCTTTATCTTTACTAACATTTATTTTGTAAGAAAACAACCGATGATGTGATATTTTTTTTGCAGATTGCAAGTGAGAGAAAGTTCCAAGTCGACCAACATATGAAAATTCCATCTCATGCTGCAAAACTAACAAAGATGAAATTGACGAAGAAGAGTCAACAAATATTACCGCAATGTTTGCCATCAACTTCCAAAAAATCGGAACAAGAACAATTTAATGAGGATTTGCGTCAAATGTTTGTATCGGCAGATATTCCATTACATAAATTAAACAATTTAAATGTCAAGTTATTTTTGCAAAAGTACATCAGCAAATATAACATTCCCGATGAGAGCACGTTAAGAAAAAAATATATTCGCTGTATCTATACAGAAAAATTGAATAGCATTAAGAAGGTTGTTGCAAACAATTATCTTTATATACGCGTAGATGAAACTACTGATAGTGTGGGCCGATACATAGTTCATTTAATGATTGGTATCCTTAACGTATCGGTTCCAGCAAAATTTTATTTAATTTCATCCAAACAGTTGGAAAATGCAAATAATTTGACAATAACAAGGTTTATACAGGAAGAACTGGCAACTTTCTTCTTACCGGAATCGATTCCAACAGAGAAAATTCTATTGTTTTTGACGGATGCTGCACCATACATGGTGAAGGCAGCTTTCAACTTGAAAATCTTTTACCCAAATTTAATTCACACACTTGCTTGGCACACGGACTAAATCGTCTTGCAAAAGAAGTCAGAAACCGTTTTCCCTTAGTAAATACTTTAATTAGTAGTGTTAAGAAAGTATTTTTAAGGGTTCCATTGCGAGTTCAGTTTTACAAACAACATCTACCCGGTGTTCCGCTTCCTCCTTAACCAGTAATCGCACGATGGGGAACGTGGTTGGAGGCTGCTATTTTTTCATGCAAATCATTATGAAGGAATAAAGACAATTATTATGGATCTTCATAGAGATGCGCAATCTGTGATAGACGCCCAAAAGGTATATTCGAGTAACGAAATACCTTAACAGTTGGCGTTTATTAAACCCAATTACAGTTTTATTTCCACTTCTATATTGCAGTTGGAAAAACAATTTATGTCGCTAATCGAGAGCGTTGAAATAAAAAACAAATTTGAAAAGTAATGTTTTGATGTTAAAGGAGGAGTGGGACTACTATATATATATATATATACATATATATATATATATATATATATATATATATATATATATATATATATATACCGTACGAACGCCGGGGAGTGATTGATCTACCACAATGTAGTAAGACGAAGACGAATAGCGAGTTTATGTGGTTAGGGTTGAGAGAGTATATTCAATCGGGTTCTACTGTCTAACTGTACGGGCGTTCCCTTTCTTTATCCAACACATTCTACATACGATCTAAGAACGAATAAAATAATCTCTCTCTAACACATTGAATATTCCTATCAGTCGGTCATTGTGTTCAAGCAAGGCCAATATACTTGCAATTGGCCAGTCATTACTTATATATCCATCGATCGCACGACGTTGGGCACACGGTATATATATATATATATATATATATACAAAGTAAACCAGACCTTAAATCGCCGACTAATTTAATCTACTTAGCATACAAAAGTCAAGAAATAATTATCTATATATATATATATATATATATATATATATATATTTAAGTGAATAGGAAAAGTATCAGTGATAATCGTGTGCCAACTGCACCAAAAAGCATTCAGTACATCGTTTCAGAAGACTCATGTGTATCTCATCTTCGCCAATAGCAGTGGTACTATTCTAGTACTAGTTATGGCAGGGGTGGTATTGCTCATAGCAGTAGATCTCTTCTGGTGTCCATGAGAGGTACTTTGACCACCCAACACTACTTACAAGAAATCGTTAAACTTCGTTATCTTCCCTGTCTTCAGAGGCTGGAGGATCTGATATTAGCTGCATTATCTGTTTTCAACAAGATGGTTATGGGTATGGCTAAAAAATACGTGGGCTGTAAAGGTAACAGGGAAATTTAAAAATTGAAACTCCCAGTAAAGTAAAAAAATCAGCATATTATACGCAAAATTGAAGATATTTTATTATTAATTGTAATATAAAAAATCTTATAATACTGTTAATTAATTTTAATTTCTATTTTTTTTTTAATTATATATATATATATATATATATATATATATATATATATATATAATTCCAAAGCCCACTTGTTTTATGTACGTTTGAAGAAATATAATACTACATTAAATAACTGTATCTACTGCCGACATCATTGGCCGAGTAATACCATCGAGAACCTTGAATTACCAACGGTACATTTCAGCGGCAGTCAAGAAATAATTTCTATATTGTATGTCGCTTCAATAGTATATGAATGATTACTGCTTTTAGAACACCAGTAGGCCTTTTACCAACCAAGTAGGCGATGAGTTCTTGTTTAGAGTGGTTTTAGTGAACTTTTTTTACGATATGCTGAAAAGAAGTCAGGTTTATACTCTGCTTCTGTATATTTGTGCTATTCCAGGTACAATTTTACAAGAAGACTCTTTAGCAGAAAACTTTTTTTCAGGTTCGTATTAATTTAATGTTAAATTTGTATTTTTGTTAATTAAGAAAAAAAGTGGATCAAAAATTTATTTAAAAATTTTGTAATTCGAATGAAATTATTTTTAAATCAATATTTTATTTAATTATTGAAACGTTACTTAAAAGAATATTCTTATAAAACATTTATTAATACATGAAAAATTCAGTGTTCTTCAAGATATAAATTTAACTGTTATAATAACTGAATTATTCCTATAATTGCATAAGTTTAACGTTTACAGTTAACTTCTGTATAAAGAATTTATTTAGTATGCTATTTGTATTGTTTCCGTTAAACCTATTTGTATTATATTAGTTATTCATAAACATTAAGAATATCCAAATTATCTTTCAAGTACAATTTCGGAAAATTTGTTTCGCTGATCGCTTAATATTGATTAGATGATGATTTAGGTTACTAATGTTTCTTAGGAATATTTACAGCAAGTTTTAAGTTGCGACATTATCGAATTTAGGTTATTAACATTATTTACGAATAAGGAAGAAAGTTTAATTAAATGTTACCTAATTAAAAGTATAATTAAAAAAATAATAAACAAGTATTAATTTTAAAGGATTCTTTTGGGAAAATAAATGTAATGAAAGGAATTTTATTCACAAATAAATAATTTTTTTTGTATAAAAGATAGATATAATTTGGGAGAAACTGTCTCTTAATAAATATATTCAAATCTACTCATAATTATTAATTAAGAAGAAGCCAGAAATATATTTGAAAAACAACAGAAATTTTTAAATATTTTTTAATTCTAATATCTAGACAACATATATCTTACTAAGTTAGTCTCGAATTTACACTGGATAACGGTTCTTTTTAGCATTTATTGTATAAATTTAATATATATATATATATATATATATATATATATATATATATATATATATATATATATATATATATATATATATATAAGTGTTTAGATAATTTCTTAGCCGTTTATTAAATATAACAATTGATAAATTATTGGAGTTTTTCGGCTTTTATATTTCATATAAAAGCCGAAAAACTCCAATAATTTATCAATTGTGATATATATATATATATATATATATATATATATATATATATATAAGATAGCCACCTAGTAATAAAAAAAATATATTTGCTTTGTTTTTAACATTATTAGTTCTAAATGTATTATTAAATAACTTCGTCTTGAAGTCTTGATACACTTACAAAAATATTTAAGGTAAGTTACTCTTGATATTATTAAAATTAAACATCAAAAATACTATGTAACATGGAAAGTGAACATTTTAGCATACATACATCAAGAGGATGTAAAGAATATAAATTTCAAACCGTCTGATAAATTAAAACATAAATTAAACAATAATGTATTAGTCCTCTATGATTTGGTATATATTAATTAGTGTCTCTAAGCGTGTTTCTGATGAGGTGATTAATTTCCTATTGGGATATTTCATCCAAAGTTACCTGTACCTCGTGACGAAATTCCGTCAAAATTTAAAGAAATGCGGTGGATAAATCTGCTAGCGATGTTCCATACATGCGGAAAAAATCAGAGATCTTTTTGGTCATGGGAAGATATTGAATTGGACGTGTTGAGACTATCAGGCTGAAAAACTGGATTTTGAAGCATTCTAAGATAGGAAACATAACGTTGGGGGGTTATATTACCTCTACTAAAGGCTAGAAAAGACCTATTGCAATAAGCAATAGTTCGCCATAGCTAAATCCTAATTGTACGATAGAAATTTTATTTCACAGCAAATTGTGGATCATGCCCTATACCATGTCGTTCTCTCGTGTTTTTCAGAACATTGATTCACAAATTGCTGTAAAAAGCAAGTAAAAAGCAAATTTTTATTCATCCTTTCCCGACTATCATGCATACACAAACAAAAGCGACATTTGTCATTGAAGATTATTGCGTTACATTTCTTGTTGCTCTATAATCGTGCTCTGCAGCACTGAAATCGGTTACGTTGAGTAAAAGCTAAAACATTGGACGATAAACGATTCGTATTACAATGGATCTTCCATGTTTTGCAAACCAATGACTTGTAATCTTGTATAGTATTGTTGCTTGGGTAGTTCACAAAAATTGTTTTCACATAATTAGTTTCTCAAACAACTCAGATTTTAAAAAGCTTCTTCCGTTATCAGTAATATATGTATTAAATTTGTATCAAATCTATCTTGTCGAGTCTAAACAGCTCGTTTTTCTTGGCCCATTAGCTTTAGTAAAGGTAGGTAATTTGAAAACTTTTAAAGACACAAGTGCGTTAAACGTATCGTACTTTAAGGAGGGGGGAGGAGGGGGGTAGATACATTACTGATGCTTTTTCTTCGAAAGTAATTCCACGTAAAAGATTATGGACCGCTATTAGCCTAAAGTATAATAAAATATAAAAATTACAAAGGCTACTAGAGAAAGAAAACAGATTTCACTTCTTCATCATCTTCAAAGAGTTGAGCACCTCTTCAAGTGTACAATATTCTAATCATTTCATATCAAATTCAGGTCGTAAAGGAGTGATCAAAAAACTTCCCATCTGAACAGTTGAAAAACTAGTTTGACGAACACTTCACCAGAACTCAGCATTTCTTGACGTTTATTTTCGTTGTTTCTTCTCATATTTTAAGCCATCCAGTAAGTTTTTGAATGAAATGAAATGAAAATGATTCTCCGCGTTTCATAAAATACAGGAACAATACTGCGCAGGCGAGGAGTACTGCTAGTGGGTTTTACAGAACGTGTTCAAGTTATAAGGGAGTTATCAAAAAAATTCTTGTTTGAACTCTTGAAATTTTTAAGTTTAAAAAACACTACACCAAACCTCATGTCCAAACACTTGCTTTGGATGGCTGTTATTAAGATTTTATTTGTCCATAAAAACCAACAATACTTCGCGTTATGTCAGAAAATATTTGCCATAATCTTTATGGCAGTCATACTTTGCCCCGTTCCATCGACTGTCGTCCTGCTTCAGAATTTACATGCTAGATACAAGTTTGACCATCGTTAATAATCTTTTTTTGAAAATATTCTCTTTCAGCTTGGTGCTAAGTGGTAAATAAAGTTAAATCGGCTACCGTTCGGTATGACTTGTGATCCTCCGAAAGCTATTTCAAGACCTATTCAATGCAGTATTTCCCGTAACCAAGCATTTATGTATTAACCTCATACCAAACAATTGAGAAAGTTGTTCAGAGATTTGAGTGGTTTTGGCAAACTTTCCAATCAATTTTTTCGCATGTTCGTTCAATCTTTTTTGAAAATTCAGTTCTCGCACAAATCTAAAAGTTCACGAAGAATTGCAGTTGCTTTTAAATTGTTTGCTAACACAACAACACATACTTATATTTGTTGAGTTCTTTTCTGTTACACCATTGACTTTAAAACGCGTTTACGCAAAAATGACCTGCGCTGCTAACCTGTAACTAGTACTAGACGATGTGTGCTGAATTACTAGTCATTGCCAAGTTAAAATTGTGTCGGTCCACCCACTACTTCACGCTATAGACACAAACAGACGTTTTTTCAAATAGCCCACGATTATTATTTATAACAAATAAATATTAATATAAAAGTTGATTGATTACTGGTCATAAAGTTAATATAGGTCCGGTATTTTTTCATTACTGGTTCTACGTAATATTTTTGCTTTGTAAATGAGAATTAATTTTCCCATTTTTGTTCGAAGTTTCGTAATATTAAATGTGATTCAAACTTTTTATTTTACAGGCATATTAGAATCTATAACGAACACTGCGAAAACTAAAGATTGTCCGGGCGTTTGTGTTCACGCAATAACAACATTTTTAATATGCTACGATGTGTTGGAAAACGCACACTGTCCACAATCCATGAAATGTTGTCTAGAACAACCACCAAACGCAACAGAAGAAGAGCTCCAAGAACAAACAACGGAAACCACTCAGATTTCTGAAAAGACAACAACAGAAAAACAAAGTAGTACAGTTATTACTAGTACCACAGTCAAACCTTTAACAACTACCTCAAAACCAAACAATAATACGAAAGCCCAAGAAAAGAACAACAATGACACAACGAATAGTTGTCCAGATATGTGCGTTACGAAATCGATGGCAGATTACTGCGAAGCCATAATAACAACGGAAGGTTTATGTGATTCGGAAAAAAGCTGTTGCATAACTTTAGACATTGCCAAAAATCAAATTCCATCGAATGTGATAATCCCAAATAAAAATAAATCAAATTATTCGTATACAACAACAAAACCCATAATTACAACAACAGAAACTAGAGCTAAAACACAATTAACAACCCATTACACTAAACCACCGAAGAAACAGTGCCAGGGAGAATGTTATACTCCAATTTTAGCGTTGCTTTGCAGAGATGTAGATACTGAAGCTGACTGTCCCGATGAAGGAATTTGTTGTGTTAGTGTTGCAGTAGGTATTATATTAATATTTAATTGATATTCATTGGTTAAAGTAAAGTTCAAAATTAGGTTTAGGTCATATAAAATATGACAACACCATAATTTTAATGAAATTGGATATACTGTATACTGTATACGCTGTATACAATGTTTGTTATTACTTTATTCATTACCGCTTTCGTTTTTAATTTCTTTATTAAGTGAACTTAAATATTCATTAAATTTGTTATTTACAACAGTTCGCGGTGGTTTTATGCAGTTTACAAATGACGTGAATATGAAATATTTTTATTTCTATTTTTAAGTATATTTAAAAATTAAAATTACTTTATAGCATCTTTTCTTTTTTTTTAATGGTGACTTATAATTCGAGTAAAATAATCAATTACATTGAAAGCTCTCGGTATTTTTTTAATTTTAAGGAACCACTTTTTATTCTCTATAAAATGACATCCAATATTATTTTGTATTATTTTTCTATTAGAAAACTTTACAATCACATCACTGAAACTGTAGAGCTACAAAAAATTAACATGAACTTCACGTTTAATGACAACGATTCACATTTTATGTGTATGTTTTATGTACATTAAATAATTTAATATAGTAATACACAGTAACAGTCGTTTCTTTATAATTAAAAGCCGAATTGTACGCAAAAAAAAAAAACAGAAAATATGCGCACAAATATGCAGATGTTTTAGCCTAAATATGTATTTTCTCTTATGAAAAATATGCAAGTAAAAAAATACGAGGAATGTTAGAAAATGGAATACTGTTGAAAAAAATATTTTATTATGTTTACTACATGTTTATTTAGAACATTTTACAACATAATTAACTATGAAAACAATTTACAATCACATATTTCTCAAAGTTTTCAACAGAAAAATTGTGACGCTTGTCTGCAAACATGTATTTATATATTGAAAGGGTTCGTTCTACGTCGACGCTTGTAATAGGAGCATATTTCAAATTAGAAATATCATCTATTGTCAACTCAATATTTTCTACTGAATCACCACACAAGATTTTAGCAATGTCCTTTAGCTTTTTAAAACCCTGATTTTTTCCTATTACACTTAAAAAATTTTCTTCCCCATCGTGTGATTACTGGATGAGGAGGAAGCGAAACACCGAGTAGATATTGTTTGTAAAACTGAACTCGTAATGGGGCCTTTAAAAATACTTTCTTAACACTACTAATTAAAGTATTTACTAAGGGAGAATGGTTTCTGACTTCTTCTGCAACACGATTTAATCCGTGCGCCAAGCAAGTTGTGTGAATTAAATTTGGGTAAAAGATTTTCAAGTTGAAAGCTGCTTTCACCATGTATGGTGCAGCATCCGTAAAAAACAATAGAATTTTCTCTGTTGGAATCGATTCCGGTAAGAAGAAAGTTGCCAGTTCTTCCTGTATAAACCTTCTTATCGTCAAATTATTTGCCTTTTTCAACTGTTTGGATGAAATTAAATAAGATTTCGCTGGAACCGATACGTTAAGGATACCAATCATTAAATGAACTATGTATCGGCCCACACTATCAGTAGTTTCATCTACGCATATATAAAGATAATTGTTTGCAACAATCTTCTTAATGCTATTCAATGTTTCTGCATAGATACAGCGAATATATTTTTTTCTTAACGTGCTCTCATCGGGAATGTTATATTTGCTCATGTACTTTTGCAAAAATAACTTGACATTTAAATTGTTTAATTTATGTAGTGGAATATATGCCGACACAAACATTTGACACAAATCTTCATTAAATTGTTTTTGTTCCGATTTTTTGGAAGTTGATGGCAAACATTGCGGTAATAATTGCTGACTCTTATTCGCCAATTTCATGTTTGTTAGTTTTGCAGCATGAGATGGAGTTTTCATATGTTGGTCGACTTGGAACTTTCTCTCACTTCTAATCTGCAAAAAAATATCACATCATCGGTTGTTTTCTTATAAAATAAATATTAATAAAAGATAAAGGAATAATTAAAAAATTAATTAATTAATAGCAGGAAATAAACTTAAAATTTTACTCACAATCTAGCAGCATGCTACGCAGAACACTTTTTCTCTATACGCAATTCTGAATAAGGTGCAACCCATCCAGGCACAGTCGCTATTTTCGCCATTTTTGCTATTATATATCACAACTCACAGTTTACACTTCGAAAAGCCAACGTAAAATGACGTTTAAAATAAAATTACTTTCGAATATGGGAATAAATTACACCGAATAGCAAATTCCTAATTTTCTGGTAAAATGTATTTTTGTATTTATTTAGAAGTTTTAAGGTATTAGCTTTTCCTGGAATTTTGTCTCGGCCTGGATGTATGGGACGAGCATTAATAAATTCTTGGAGACGCTTATCGGAAAAGTAACGGGAAGAGGCTTAATAAAAAATGCTATTTTTAATTTAAAGAAGGCTGTTTAATTTTTGTTCGTTTGTTACATCCACGACATATTTTTAGTAATGCCTATAATAAATTTGATTTAGGAAATAAATAAAACTCGTATACTTAAAATATGCAAAAATGCTGAATTACTATAAAATATGCAAATAATATACAAAATGCATATACGTATTATGCAAATATGCAAATTTATGCAAACTGCATATAATCCGGCCTTTACTTATTATAGTCGACTGACGAAATAAGAACGACTACATCTCCACCGCCCAAGACAGTACAGTCAGGGCCAAAATGTCCAGGTTTTTGTTATCCAAACACCATGGCAGGATTTTGTAAAAAACCATCAGTTTTAATTCACCATACACATTGTGAAAGAGGTTCTGTATGTTGCGATAATACCAGGACTACAACGACATCCCGACCGGTAACGAAAACTTCGCTTCCTTTTGTAACAACTACAATCGATCCTAGGCCAGAATGTCCTGGAACGTGTATCGTTCCTTATTTAAGTTTTACGTGTTTCAGTAAGTAAACTAAATAAAGAAAATTGTTAGGAAACGTATTTAGACATCGAGGTATATTTTTTCAGGAAATGCTGAAATGACTGATATATTTAAATGTCGAAAATCTGGCACAAAATGTTGCGCTCAAAAATCAGCGATTAGAGAAGCACTGGGACAGAATAAGAAAGAAGATATACTACCAAAACCAACAACGTTGCAATTGCAATATTCACCAAACACGACACGAATATTTGTAAATGAATCCACAACACCAGGTAACAAGTGTTTTGTGTTTCAGTTATAAAAATATTAAAAATAAAGATGGGGATCATTTTAGAAATGCAAGAAGTGTTGAAAATCAATTCTAGTACCAGACAGCCCGTTTATGGAAAATACGTTTGTGGTGTCAAAGGCACTGCGAGGACAGCCAGAGTCGTGGGTGGTGAAGACGGGGAACCTGGAGAATGGTGTTGGCAAGTAGCGTTAATAAATTCCTTAAATCAATATTTATGTGGAGCTGCCTTAATAGGAACACAATGGGTTCTAACGGCAGCACATTGTGTTACGAAGTAAGTTCAATCGTCTCATACATTACAAACCGCTAATATTTAGCGAGAAATAATTATTTATAATTTTAATGTTTATTTTACGCGCTCTACGGGGGGAAGCTTCGAAACTCTTAACTGTTATTAAGAACACGATTTATAATTTTGGCGTTTTCTGTTGGGCCAAAATTTGTTATTTTGTTATTTGTCTAATGCTACAATCTTTTGTGACTTTATAATAATAATATTTATTTAATTGCATACAACAGTAAAAACCAAAACAGGTCACAATGACAAAGTGGTATATACTTATGCATTACAAATTTAAGGTTTATATTAAATTGACTGTTTAATACAAACTAAAAATTTAAAATTGAAATAAAAAGAGAAAAAATTAATGACTAACCAAAACTGGAATCACTCACTTAGTACTCATAAAAATATATTCCTAATAAATGTGACCATATTTACACATTTGAAATGTAGATTCGAAAACTACATACAGTCTAGTTGATTGTGAAGAAGTTTAAACATGAATATTGCGAAAACAGTCTCCCTGCGTGTTTGTAGAGAATCCAACTTGTACTTTTGCATTAGTATGACTTGTATTTCTCTCGGAATACTGACCGTCTCTTCTATAGGATAGATACTTTAAAAATCGCCTCTGATTTTTCTGTAATTGAATTTAATGAGAGATGCCATATTAACAAAGCGTATTCCAATTTACTGCAAACCAGTGCAACATAAATGGGCTTAATAGTTTCTAGATTAGTCAAAGTTTAGAGTTTCGCATGACAAATTTAAGAATTTTTGAAAGCGATTTATATACTAGCAACGTGTTCAGCAAAGTTTAAATAACTACCGAATAGTACTCCTAAGTCTTTAATAGATCTCTTAGACTCGAATACGTGACTGTTTATATTGCAATCATAAGATATCATATGCTTTAGCCTCTAGTGAATTTTTCCGTATTGAGAGGTAATTTATTATCCGTGCACCATTATTCACAATTTTAAAATTGTGTTGTGGATTTATTGCATGCTCTCAGCTATTTATAGCTTTGTACACTTTGAGGTCACCTACGTACGCGAATGCAGAACATTTAAATAATTCATAAATGTCATTAATAAAAATTAAGAATAATAGAGGACCTAAGTTGGATCCCTGAGGTACCCTTGATGTTGGAACAAATTCGAACGATCGCAAACCATTATAGTGCACGTAATTAATTCTACCCGAAAGATATTAGCCAAAAAACGATATGGATGTGTCACTGAAACCAATTTCACTCAATTTCCATCTATTTCATAAGCTATACTATCGAAAGCTTTTGATATACCTGTATAAATGACTTAACTTGATTTAAATTATCAATAGCGATGCATATATCATGAGAGACGCTTGCAAAATTAGTAACAGTCGATTTTACTGCAACAAAGCCGTGAAAGTTTTGATTTGAATTTCTGATAAAGAATATGTTCGAATGGTTTAGCAAAATTATATTGACTTGTAATTAAGCTCACCAATAATATCTCCTCTCTTAAATACTAGAATAACTCTTGTTCTCTTCCAATATGATGGAAAGATATTATTTCAAATCGATAAATTAAATACATGACGAGAAATATTTAAATCTTTTCTTTTGTCCAACGCTACAATTCACTGTGGACTTTAATTTGTCTCACTATACTATTTCATTCTTTATAATCTCTTTCTCTCTAACTTCCCCATTCACGCTATTATCTGTGTCATTTTATATATCTAAATTTATTATTTTAATTGATTATAAATTATTTTAGCATTGTTCGGTCAGGTGATGCAATTTATGTAAGAGTGGGTGATCATGACTTGACTAGAAAATATGGTAGTCCAGGAGCACAAACCTTACGAGTTGCGACAACATATATTCATCATAATCACAATAGTCAAACATTAGATAACGACATCGCATTGCTTAAATTGCACGGACAAGCTGCACTGAAAGAAGGTGTTTGTTTAGTTTGCTTACCAGCACGTGGTGTTAGCCACGCTGCTGGAAAAAGATGTACAGTTACTGGATATGGTTATATGGGCGAAGGTATATGATTTGATCAAAGTAAAGAAAATTGTATTTAAAGTAATTTATTTCAGCTGGTCCAATACCTTTGAAAGTAAGAGAAGCAGACATTCCCATAGTTAGTGATGCAGAATGTATCAGGAAAGTCAATGCCGTCACTGAAAAGATATTTATTTTGCCAGCTAGTAGTTTTTGTGCAGGGGGTGAAGAAGGTAACGATGCTTGTCAAGTAAGTATACAGAAACCACAAGGAAACTGGAAAAAATAACCGATCGGAAACTGCAATATAAAAAGGCTATTCTTTTAATGTTGGTTCCGATTATGTTTTATTATCTACACTACATATAAGGACGTAAGGAAACTATAAGAAATTTATCGGTCAACAATGAGTAATTTCAACAACATCTCAATTAAAGACATAAAAAAAGTCATTTAAGGCACTTCTTGGACGTTCAAGTAATTATATTATCGCTCACGAAAAATATTTTAAATCCATTTCGGTTATTTTTTGGGCTGAGAGTTTAAAACCTAGTCATTTCAACCTTCTTTTTTCTAGGGAGACGGAGGTGGTCCATTAGTTTGTGAAGACGACGGTTTTTATGAATTAGCCGGTCTTGTTTCGTGGGGATTTGGTTGTGGAAGGGAAAATGTACCTGGTGTATATGTTAAAGTATCATCTTTTATTGGTTGGATTAATCAAATAATAAGTGTGAACAACTTGTAGTATGAAAAAAATGACTGATTTTTGTTTCTTTCCTGAATATTAATTCATAGATGTTAATCTTTATCACTCATTTACTTCTTCATGTTAAAATATTACATTTACAATTTAAAATCATTATATATTATTCAATATACTGTAAAAGAAAATTCTAATTTGCCAACATAATTATTATTTAGTATATTGTCATTATAAAAATTGCAAATATCATATTTTCTCGTTTAAAATATAAAATCACATTATCTCTTCACTTAAATACTACAAGGCTGACTTCATTATATTTTGTATATGTGTACTTAAAATAAAATTTTATTTTTTACATAAGTTTTGTTACCAACTAAGTAAATTATTTAATAATAAATGTTTATTTGTTTTTAAATTATGTTGTATTTTATAAAAATCCATGTAAAAATGTGTATCTACTAAACTAAATAAATATTCTTTTTATGATGTATAACATTTATATTTTGATAATTCAAACAATTACGGAAAATGTCCTTTAAATTTTACAAAATTCAATATCTATTAATGGCAAAATTACTTACATTGTAAGGGAAGGTAACGCCTAAATACATTTTGGGCTAAATTATCCACCCAAGCATTTCTTTTTGAAAATTATAGTAACCATCTTAGATGTAATTTCTACACTAGAAAATATACAGCGCCATTTTATATACAAAATTTTAATTTTTGAATTGTAGCTAATTATAGATTCCTGTAAAATTGCATGTTGACCTTTTGTATAAACATAAAAAATAATTTCATATATTAAAAATTATTTCGTTCAACGTAATCTCTAACGTAAAATTTTTAATTTTAAAGTTATTAATTATTATTATAAAAAAAAGAAGAATAGCAGGATAGACGATCTAAGATGGGAAAAAATGCAAACTTGTCTTTTATATTTAAATACCTTTCAGACACGTCTTTTTTAGTTTAGTATATTTGTAATAAATTAAAAATATTAGAGATTGTGTTAATTATGAAACTATTTAATTTATAAAATATATTAACCTAAAATATGATAGTAAATTGAAACTGTGATAGTAACTTATACTATGACATACGAGATGGCGCAAATTTATTAAAAATTCTGTGTAAAATTATTTTATCTCCTTTATTTTTTATTTAGGTATGTTCTTGAGTTTTAGATAGCATTAGATAAGATTTTTATGTCTTTGATTCAATGTTGTATAATGCTAAATATTAAGAATTAAAACACATAAAACAAAACTTTATTTCAATATGATATGTAATTAAGAAAAATACAGTTTTAAAACAAATTTCAATAAACCTATGATAAATACTAAGCGTTGTATGTAAATTATTAAATGCTACTGCCAGTTATTATAACTATTATAATTATATATATGTATACATCATAACTATACATTAAAATTCCCGCAATAAAATATACATTCAATTCAGCAGCACTAACTTTCTTCGTTATCAACAAATTCTACGTGTGTAAATGGAAAATGACCGATTTTTCCTTTCAACTCTCCTTCCCATTGTCCGTTAATATTAGTTTTTGTTACTTTAATAAGATCCCCTATCTCTAGTTTAAGTGCGGTTTTGTCGTAAGCATTTGGTACACGTCCTTGTCTAACGATAGCCATAGCAGGTAATTTTCTCTAAAAATGATATTTTTGGTCAGAATTTACTGGCATACATGTAATTTGCAATATAACTAATATCACGCCCTGGATATATTGTTGGAAAAATAAGTAAAGGCAGCAACGGAATTCTATCGAGATAAAAATAAAGAATTTTTATAGTCTGCCTAAAGTTATAGTGCCTTAAGTCTTACTAAAGTCTCATAATTCACTTAAACTAGTCCAGGTGTATCTAAATAAGCTCCTGAATGGAAATTAAGTGAAAAAGACATCAATAAGATGGTTTAAATTAAGACAGAGGTTAGAAAAGTTCTAAAATGATAGAAATCTTCTGTAGTCTGAAGGTGGTATTTTTATAGAAATGATTAACGTAAGAATCTAAAGTTCCTCAAGGATTAGCTCTACAACCAAGGTAAGGTTCAATTGTAAAAAAAAAATGTGTAGACAAATTAATACAGGTGTATTTACTGAAATTCTCAAACACAGATTTACTGAAAAAAATTGAGAAAGAAATCCTGAAAAAATCAAACATGGAAAAGAAGGTACTATACACATTGTCGATATATATGTACTATTCTCTCAATAAATAGTAGTCAAGGATGTTCTGGTGGACATACATAATACTTTGTAATCTTATTAAACGAAATATTCCAAATATGGTAGATATAATTAGGTAACTTAACTACCACAATTTGTTCATTAAATATAGATGTTTGCAAATTGTGTAGTTGTAAAAAGACAAAGGAAGAAATTACTAATTATATTAGGCAAATTGCAGCTATAACTGATTCACTTTTAATTCAAAAAAGGATCAAGGATGTTAAGAAAGTGTCAAAGATGTTTGAGTTGCAATATGAGTATATTCATCTAGTAGGAAGTTTCAAAACAGTTGGTGACTTGACAGAAAGAGGAAGACGTCGACTATAAACATAATATTTAAGGATATTATGCCATGCTAATAAGCTCAAAGTTCATATAAATTAAGTTGATCGAGAGAGAAAAAGAATAGAAATATCCAAAGGTTAAGAGATGGATCTGCTTGGAAAGAAAGCCATCATAACCAATAACGTTGGAATTGGGTAGGGAAAATTTAAAAAGAGGAGAAGAAGGAAATTGACAAAACTATACTATGCATTGAATAAGATCACATTAAGTAAAAAAAAATACATGGAAACATTGAAATTAGAAATCTAAAGAGTAACGAGCAACACAAAATTGATAGTAAAAATAACTAATCACGATGCAATAATTAATAAGATAGATAAAAAGCCACTTGAACTAGTACAGGTATTTCATAAGGTTGGATAATAATAGAAAATGTGGGCAAACATGTTTTTTTCTTTAAAAAAACGCCAACACTTATATACATCTAATTTACCTGCATCTGATTACGTTTTAGAGCAACATCTGTTGGTGCACCAGGAATAGAACCTCCTGAAGAAGGCCTTGGAAATTCACAAACATTTGGTGAATCATCAATCTAAAATAAATGATTATAGCATCAATTTTTGTTGATTTAATTTTTGTCTAGACCTTTTCGACATATGGAACTGGTATAGATCCCTTTTGCCCATGGTAATTTTTTGCCGTCCACCACTGTTCCTCATCTTTTGATATAATCGTTAAAATATCTCCCTTTTTAAAGGGTAAATCGTCTGTGTCCTGCAATTTTATAAAATCATTTTTAATATTAATGATTTTAAAGAGAAATTTACCATAGAAAATCAGTTTTCTAAAAATATGAAAGGGTTAATTACATAATTGTAAAATATTAATATTTAGAATATAAAATGTATTCGATTAGTTTCAGAAAATTTTTTGAAAATCAGTATGTTTCAATAAATTTCTATAATTTTGAATAGAAAATTTTTAAGCAAATATTTTTAATATATAAACATGAAAGATTGTGTTGTGTGTATTCATCTGATGAACCAGATTCAAACCCTGCTCTAGCCAATGCTCATGCTGACATATAATAATGCCCCAGAGTTACCCAGAAGTAACAAGCCCATCACACGGGCCTTTAAAGCCTTTTATGGGAAACTACTTCTTTATACATAATAATATGATTACTATATTTTTATAATAAATCAATATCGCTAAAATTATACAAAAACTTTTTGCTTTCATTCATTTTAATTTATGTTAAAAAATTAATCTAAATTATATAAATAAAATAAAAGTACCTGTCCTTCAAAATCATATTTAGCCTTTACTTTTTCTAATTTTTTTGTTGCCGGACGAATTAAGGGTGTTGTATCTAGGTAATGAAGTTTATAAAATTCCAACAGACTTGGTAAATCACTAAACTGTTGATCTCCAATCCTATATGATTCTTGATCATTTTGATGAGTTTTGTTTATAATGTAATGACTCACTTTGCTATCTTCCCTAAAATATACAATATATTTTGTAACTTATATATTGAAAGTTCACGATGATTATTACTTAACACATAACACAAAATCCCCAACAGATGTTGTACTATCACGTATCAGAAACACACCACTTTCTTTTTCAGCTAATAATAAATCAGTAGCTTCCTGTCTGCTCATATGATGGAAGTACCAGCTAAAATTTAACACTAAATAGGGCAAATACTCTAAGAATTTAGAATATACTACCTCGATTTGTCTTCGGGGTTGAAAGTTGAGGCCATTATTATACACTTCTTATCTCTAATTAATGTAATAGTGCTTAAAACAAGTGAGCAAACATCATATTACATTTTATTTGATGAAAAATTTGGGTCCCCTATTCCTAATATTTAGGTACTTTTATTAAGTTAGAAGGAAAACCACCATAATATTATTTCAGCCCAACATTATGTTCTACTTATTTGGTAATATTAAGTAACTTAAACGTACATTTTATTAAACTAGTTGTTATTGATTCTAAAAAACCAATATAGCGTAAGATGCGTTGGCAAATTATTTTTGTTATTTAACTAGATCCTCCAATTTTTACTGGACTTTTAATTTATCAACATATTTGACTAAAAATCATTAGAATTTATTTACTATTACCAACTGAATTATAAAATATAAATATCATGGCAACCAATTGACAAATTTGCCATGAAATCGACGATTTCGAAAAGAATTTATGAAGGTCACACAAAATCAGTGATGCCAAAACAAACAACGATAAATACCCAAAAATAGATAAACAGATTAATTTGAACATAATCAAATAATGATAAGTAACTTCTATCCTAGATATTCTACTCTCTGAAATTATTTTATTAAAACTTTCAAGTGTGAATAATGCAAATAAATTTGATTCAAGTTTTATATTTTAAAACTAATTTTCAAAATTATATTAAAAATAATGTGCAAAACATGGTAATAAAAATCATTTATTGTAAAAATATTAACTACAAAAACATTCTTAATCTTTAGTTAATGAAAGTTCAATACTTAAATTAACATCCCCATTATAGCCATTATGTGGTATTCTTTTTAAAAATTGTTGATATTCTTGAGGCAATTCAGATTCGTGAGCACCTTGCAAAATAGTGTTTAAATAAACCCAAGACGGCTTCCTTTCATCTGGCAATAAAGCAATATCTCCTTCATATGAAGGTGTACCAGTCTGTTGATATACTCGACATAACTTATCAGTACCATTTGGCATTTGCACATTAACTTCTAATGGAAAATAAATGTTATTGTGTACAGCTTCCTGTCTAAAATTAAAGTAAATAGTAGATAATAAGAAACGTGCTCATTTATTATGGTACCTATCTAATGATTGTAGATGACTTTTATCTATTTCCCAAATAGCTCCCCATACAACTGAGTCAGGTGTTGGTACAATAGTTGCCGAAGCACCTTTCCATCTGGCTGAGTATGTTAAGAAATCTAGTCGATAGTTCTACAACAAAATAATTGTTTAAACCGCTTTAACATATATTATTATTACCTCTAATTTTCCTATTCCAACTCTAAGAGCACTTGGATTATTGACATGAATTCTTTTGGTTAATAAGTTACTTCCATAGGCGAAATACATAAATGACATGATTTATGCTATGGATGATGTAAACATAATTCAAATGACAATTTAAATTTTATTCGAAAAAATACTGCTATCTTAGATTATTTATATTGAATTTGAATTGACCAATCAACGAATTATTTTATTTTATTCTTTTGACATTTGAATTAATTTTGACAATTATGCCATTAAGGCAAATTCTAGTAAAACTTAAGACTATAAAATAATTTAACTGCTTCCAATATAATTGCTTTAATAGAAGTATATAGGGCAAATGAGTAAACAATTTAAAAATTCTTTAGTTTTGCAAAACAAAAGGTTATGACATTTATGATAAAAATTATCAGATTGGTACGAGAAGAGTTGGTGTTATCGATATTACAGTTGCCATTGATATCTGTTTACGAAGTTCCTTTAACTTATATGAACTATCCATCTCGAAATTACTTTTGACAACTTGAATGTAGAAAAACATATAAAGTAATTTAAAGTTTCAATCTTAGTAGACTTTTAATGGAAGTAACAGTGTTTGCATTAAGATGGCTTGTTTTAAATGATTTAAATTACAATTGAAATCTTCTAAATATAACCTAGAAAATGGCCCAGTGTAAATTATCGCCACAGGAATTTATAAAAAATTCTTTTACACCACAGGTAGCTGTTATATGCAGCCCTAAAGCAGATGAAGTATGTAGAAAAAATAATTTATCATTTACAGAGCTGCTACAACCTTTTTGTAAATTGGGAACTGAGGGTACTGGTTTGCTTTTTATGTCTAATAAGATTTTATATTTGTTTCAAATTCTAGCTCATTATAAAGATCCTAATGGTGCTGTTGTGTCACTTAAAAATTTTAGGATATCTTTACAAGATATCAATTATCGTCCTCCTCAACCTGTTCTAGCTAGGAAATTTTTGAATTTATCAGTAAGTGATACAATTGATTCTCGTATTCACACAATAAATGTTGGAGAATATATATTACAAGTTCCTCATTCAGTACCTTGGTTTGAAGCATGGCGTGAAACGTTTTTACAAGTACAATTCCCTTCTGATCATGAATTTACTAAACATTTTATAGCCTGTATGCTAGTCGTATCATCACTTGATGATAACCCATTACGTACAATGGTAGATTTATCACAGAAAATAAATGATTTACAAATATCTTCTAAACTACCGAAGTGGTTTAGTAATAATGTAATGCGTTATTATATAATAATTCATGAAACATGGCATCCCAATCATGTCAAGTAAGTACTTATATTTAAAATTAGCGTTTTATTTATAATTTTTATACAATTTTAGTGCTGTGGAATGCTATGATGCCTTAAAGATATCTTATGGAGTTCATAACAGTTTTCTTTTAAGAATAAATTCAAGATGTGGCGATCAGAACAATGATCAGTTGCCAGATCCTTGGAGTCAGTTTATTTCAACTAATATTCAATATTCTCATAGTTATGCTACACCGGAATCTTCTCCGTCATCTTCTTTGACTGATCTTAGCTCTGAATGTAATGACAAAAATGAACTTACATATCATCCACTGAGTCCTGAAGGAGATAAATTGTTAGTAAGTAATATAAAAAAAATGAAAGATTCGCCAAATATATAAACAATATTTTTAGTTGAATAACGAACAAGAAATAGATAAAACGTACAATAAAACGGGAAATATATTACATGGTGCTTGTTTATCAATGGAAGATGTTGAACAGTTAAAGTTATTAATACATGAATTCTGTACTAGAGCGTTATTGCCATTTGTTGAAAAACAAGTAAATAATTTAAATGAATATGTTGTTAATAAAAAAGGAGTTAGTAGGTCATTGTTTAGTGCCACTAAAAGATGGTTTACGAAACCTGGAAGTTCTGGAACGACAAATGCTCCAATGTATGTATATATTGTAAAAAGAAACTTGCGATACCTATAATTCTTCTTCTTAATCCTACCTTTCTATGTGTAAGTCTGTACATATAATTACGATCTTTAACAATAATTTTAGATATTATACCGATGCAGCAGAACTTCAAGTTAGAAGGTTGGGAGATTTACATTTTATGTTTGGGAATTACTCGATGGCCTTTCAAGCATATCACACAGCTAAAAGAGATTTTAATGCTGATCAAGCATGGTTACATTATGCAGGAGCATTAGAAATGGCAGCACTGTCAGCTTTTATGGCAAACGAAACATCTAGAAAAACATTGGATTACATGGAAGAAAGTATAATAACTTATCTAAACACTTGCAAGTATGATTTAATATTTGTATTTTTAATTTGATGATTTACTATAATTTAAATAATAGAATGGCCCAATTTGCTACGAGAGCTACTCTGTTCAGTTTTGAATGCCTGAAAGGTCGTTCTTTATACGGAGATGCCGCTCATCAATTAATAAGAATGACCAGTGAGGAGTCAGATTTGAGATCTGCCCTTTTATTAGAACAAGCTGCTTATTGTTTTCTACATGCTACAAAACCGACGATGGTACGGAAGTACGCTTTTCATATGGTACTAGCCGGTCATAGGTTTTCTAAAGCGGCACAACGGAAACATTCCCTTAGATGTTACAAGCAAGCTTTCCAAATTTATGAGAATAAGGGATGGAACTTAGCGCTGGATCATATTTATTGTACTATTGGTAAACAAGCGAATAATTTAGATTTATTACAAGAATCTGTTGAGTCGTATGCTAAACTTCTTGGAGAAGAAAGTCGACAGTCGCCGCAACAACAAGCCTTATTTTTAAAGGAGTACTTAACAATACACAGTGTAAGTTCCTATCAATAAATATTGGTTTAAGAATTTTTTTAATGGTTATACTGTTGGCTTCTTCGCAAATTCTTTCAATATTTAATCACAATCATTGCTTATAATACTAAATTTAATCTGACTACAGAAAAAAGTTATTTGTAGATGTTTCTCATGAATTTTATTGCCTTCAGGCTTCCTGCATTTAAATGGATCAACAAATTAGAAAATTTGCTATAAAATTTAAATAATTTGGTTTTTAAAATGTATTTTGTTCATTCTTCTTCCTATAGTATACAAGTATCTCGTATCGTTATGTTCAAATTGTAGGAGTGTAAAGAAGACTTAATTTCAAGTAACAAAAACGCAAAACTTGTATATCCATTTTTATTTGTTTCAAAGTTACAGATCTATGAATGTGATTGTCAGATCATGAAAAAAAAATGTAATCCTAAAGTCAATAAAAACTGATTTTATTTAAAACAGTTCAATTAATAATATTTTCGAAATGTCCACCTTGTTGAATACAGGCTCGTGCCCGTAAGCCAACAGAAGAAGTACTTATCGGAATTTCATACTTGTTTTGTCGGATTTGCTCGGCAGCCAGGTGAATACGATCCAACAACTCTTCTCTTGTGTTCGAAACTTGCGCGTAGACTAAATTTTTCATGTACCCCCAAAAATAAAAGTCAAGGGGATTAAGATCGGGTGATCTGGGTGGCCATGCAGCAGGACCACCTCGACCAATCCATCTTGGATAATTGACGTTAACCCAATTTCGGACAGCAATTCCTAAATGTGGTGGTGCCCCATCCATGTGAAACCACATGTCTCGTCGAACATTCAGCGGGACATCTTTTAAAAGGCCTGGCAGTTCGTCAATAAGAAATTGAATGTAATTGTCCGCATTTAACCTCCCAGGAAGAACGACAGGACCAATCAACAAGTCATCGATTAGGGTCGCCCAAACGTTAATAGAAAATTCATGTTGAAATTTAGATGGCGTATAGCTTTGGGATTTTCTGATGACCACCTGTGTAGGTTTCTCAGATTTGTAACACCACTTCTCGTGAACGTAGATTCATCTGTCCAGAGGACTGTTCTGCAGAAATTAAAATGAAGCCATGACTGTCTTAATATCCAGGTAGAATAAACTAGACGAGCATAGTGGTCTGACTCAAGCAAACCGTGTCCCCTGCGATAGTGATGTGGATATAAGCCCTCACGTTTTAAAATTCGCTAAACTGTAGTTCGTGGCACTCCTAGTTGTCTAGCGATTCGACGTACACTGAGAGTTGGATCCCTTGTAACAATAGCTACTGCTTCTTCCTCTAAGTCTGCTGGCAAATTTACTCCTCGGTCGAAAAGATAATCACGCACTCCGCATTCCCGAAATTGTCTGTGTACTTCCAGAAACGTTCTGTAATGAGGAATGCGCCTATCGGGAAACCAATGTCGGTATTCAATAACTGCTTGACGTGCACTGCCGTTACGACACAAAATGCATGTCAGCATACTCTTGAGAAGAAAATCGGTAAGGCTTTTTGAATAAAGAAAACTTTTCCACTAATAAGCTGTTGTATGAACTGAAACGTAATGTAATCCTTTATTAAAAAAATGCAACGTTAACAGTCATCTGAACATTTGTTTATTGTATGATATTCATGGTTCAGCACTTCCGAAATAAGTAAAAACCTTCTTTAACATAAATCAATTTTCAATACTCTTTTTTATAGATCTCCAAGAAATTACTGTATGCACTACGACACGTGCTTATTTATTTTAGGATAACATTTTATTATGCGACGTTAACAATCACAGGCCTGTTATTGAATCGTATAACTTTTTTAAATAAAATCAGTTTGTATTGACTTTAGGATTACATTTTTTTTCATGATCTGACAATCACGTTCATAGATCTGTAACTTTGAAACAAATAAAAATGGATATACAAATTTTGCGTTTTTGTTACTTGAAATGAAGTCTACTTTACACTCCTAAAATTTGAACATAACGATACGGGACACTTGTATACTGTATACTATGCTTGACTGGTGCCCAATTTCCCCCGTTTGTTAGCCAATGTTTAATAGCAGATATTAAAGAAACTGAAAATATTGTATTAAAAATCATCTTTTATTTTAGAATCATTTTTTAAATTGATTTTTTTCTCCAGATTTTAAGCAAAAGGCAGATTGGAGTTTTTACACAAATCCTACCGTTACCTCAATTAATCAGCGATCATACAAAAGTTTTGGTTGCACCAGCACTTCCATTACGCACGCCAGGAAAGATACCTGCGATGGGAGTAACACTTTTAACAGAAGACGATCCAGTTACGTTTCAAAGATGGCAAAAATTAGAAGAGATGCTAGTCCAAGAGGCCCAAGGTTCTTTACCTCTTTTATTTAAGCCATCAGCAACACTATTTACACAAGATACTAATGGGAATTTAAATCCAACCGCAATTCTAGGAGAACCGATACAAGTTTTAGTGCAATTAAGAAATCCCCTGTATATTTTATTACTCTTAAAAGATATTTATCTATTGTGGCAGTATACGGATACTCATAATAAATTCGTTACGAATGAAATAACGGGAACTGCAGCCGGCCAAGTCGTTAAAACTCATCACATAAAGTCAATAATCTTACAAGCCAATTCAACACAAGATATTATTTTGACGTTGACACCTCTAGCTGTTGGACAGATCACGTTGAAAGCTATTTGTTATAGTCTTGTTTGTTCGAATAATACAGAAGAGCAGATTGAAGTAAAAGGCAAACAAGTATTTAAAATGACAGAGGAAAAGAAGAAGGTGAAAGATAAACAGCCAGAAAGTAAACCTGATAGCAGATTAAATATTAATGTTGTACCATCAGCTGCTTGTCTACAGGTTGGTAGGTTTACACAGTCTTGACCACAAGTATTAGCTATCTTGTAAAATTAAAACAATGTATCATTAGTGACAGTGATCTTGAAAGCTAATTGGAAGAATTCAATTTTTAAATGGTTTCCGTTAATGCTTAGAATAGGGTAGTCAAAGAATTAAGTTGACTTTGACAAAAGTTTAACTCAATTTCATTAATCATTTAATATCAAATTTAACTCCCAGATTTGGAACAAAATATTGTACAACATGTACAGTGAAACCTCTCATAAGCGGACACACATGGTTCCGCTAATTGGAGGTGTCCGCCTAATAAAGGGACCCTACGTTGTCCAAAAATAATAAAATTTTTCGTTTTCGTCTGACCATTTTTCTATCAAATTGGAGCAACCATTCATTCATAATGTCTTGCTTCATCCATGCTTTCTGATTAAATTTCCCTGTTGCCAGTAAATCTTTCATTGCTACATTTTTAAATGCCCTAGCTCGGGCCGCCTTTCCGATCACCAGCAAATCTTCTTTTTGCCCTGCCATATTGGCACAAAATAAAACTGTAAGCCTTGGAAAGTTTTCCATCGCTACATTTTTCAGACTTAAAAGCAAGTGTTTTGTCCGGTAAAGCTCGGAAGGAAAGGGCAGTTTGTCGGCGTTGAACACTTCTTCTGGCCGATACCCAAGGAGTAGCGCAGGCAACTTATTTCTAAACTGATTTACGTCGTCGTGATTGACATCAGCTGATTCTCCGGAGATACGCTTAAAACTTATCGCGTGTCTGTTACGCCATTTTTCCAATCAACCATTGGATGCCTGAAAGTTGGCAACATTTCATTTTGTGCTATTTCATGAGCTTAGCCCTTCACTAAACTTCCCGATATTGGTATGTTTTGGCTACGAGCACAAGAAAACCATTTAAAGCACGCGCTGTCAATTTAAAAAAAAGTCAGTTTAAAAAAAACCTCTTTTGATTGGTATTGCTTTGTAGACGAATATTGTTTTTATTCTTAACAATTTCCGCGGCTTGAGTTTTTCCGATATTAAATTTTTCGGCGAGCTTCCGCACTGACAAATGTTCCTTTTCCGAAACGTTAACGACTTCCATTTTTTAACGCAAACTAAGAAGTTTTTTATTAGGCGCCATTTCAAAAACCTCTAGTACACAGTATTTGCAGAATAAAAAGAAAACAAGCAGCAAAGCAAGCAGCACTAAATAAATACGACAGAAAAAGATTTAGTCCCGCACTATAACGGAAATAGGTAATTCCCCGGTTTCGGTGTGCAGTGTCGCCAATATACTTACATTATTTTAGCTCGCCGTCCCGTTGTTAGAGGTTCGCGTCCGGTTAAGGGAGATCTCAAATTTTTTTTAATCAAGAAAATTTCCCGCGTCCGGCTATTAGAGTGTATAGCTAACATAGTTAGTTTTACATGTAAAGAAATAGGCAGAAGTTTGGTTCCAGAAAATTTGTCCGCTTAAAGGGGGTGTCCGCTTAATAGAGATGTCCGCAAAGATAGGTTTCACTGTATATATTGTTTATTGACTCCATGTAAATTTCATAATCTACCCAGGTGGGTATTAAATGAATTTTATAATCATATACAAATAGGACATGAGTTAAAAACGTACAGCAAAGTATTAATGAATAAAAATAAGTGAAAACAATAAAATATTCTTAATAATACTTAAACAGAAACTTTATAGATGGCTAGTACTTATAGTGAAGACTGTATGTGTCAAATATATATCATTAATCATATTTTACCTGTAGGTTAGCTTTTGCGAAATGAATTCAGAACTACTTAGGAACGAGTTGCAACAAGTATCAATTGAATTACGAAACGTGGGCAGTGTTCCCTTACATAAAGTATATATGGCTACTTCGACTCCACATTTGTTATCTAGCTGTGATTTTTCCAAAGACTGTCGCCCTGACGAGAACATTGATATGGATTCACCAGCAGCAAGGGAAAGAGAAGCAAGAAAAAAACACATTACCTGCTTGCCATTACCGAATAATCAATTAGAACCAGGTCAACATAAAAACATTAACATATGGATTAAAGCTCCAGATTTTACAGGACCAGCGTGTATAGATCTACTGATTTATTATGAGAATTTAGATGCTAAAAGTATTCCAAAGTAAGATTTTCTTTTTTTTTACTATGATTAAGACTTCTTATATGTTTTTTTGGTGCAGGTATCGCTTAGTTAGACATGTCTGGAATTTATATATTCAAGAATCCATTAACGTTAATGCGACAGCACAACGAAGTTGTAATTCTAAGTCGTCACAAGAGTTAATACTATCTGTAACGGCTACAAATATGAATAAAATTCACCATCCTATCGGAACAGAAATATCCGTTTTAAATGCGGCCTTATTAGGCGATGATTGGATGTTGTTAAATGAAATTGTTGCACCTAATAATGTTAAGCTTCATTCTCAAGAATCTGTACATATATATTTAAAAGCAAGGAGGAAAACTAACAAATCCCCTTCGTATAGTTTGATTTCTTTCCTACCACAAAAACAAAGCATGGTTTATTTGAATTTAGCCTATTTAGACTTTGCCAAGCGTAATGAACAAAATAGAATTAATATTTTTGATATTGCGGAAAGCATCGATAAAAATAAAGCTAAGAAACCGGATGCAACGTTGATAATACGATGGCAAGCTCATGTTGTAGATAGTAAAGGTAGCAAAAGGACGGTGTATGGGCAAAGTCAAGTACAAGTGTATATAAACAAAGATGTGGAGGAAGAGGAGGACAGCTATGAAGGTCCCGTCGTCTTTTTCGATAACAAACTAGACGAAGAAGTCGCTCTTTCGAATAAGCAAGAGATGGAAAGGTTATCTTTACTGCAAAAACAAATTAGCTATAATTTAATACATCCTGTTAAAGTATCACATGACTTTAAGAGTAAGAAATTGTGTATAATACGTGTAAAAATGTTATTACATAGTGTCATTGATACAACTGTAGAAGTTACTGTTAAAACCTTAGAAACTTCAAGGTAAGGTTAACTAAAATGATTTTCTTTTAATTCTTTATATAATTACAGTAGAACCCCGATTAACCGAGCCAATCTAAAGACCTGATTATCCGAGGTACGCGCGTCTATGCTCCGTATTAACCGAGCTTCTAAAATATAAATATAATAATGTATATATAAAGATACAATATAAAGAAAACAAAGAATATAAATGTACATATTTCCATTTAAAATCGGGGAATCCCCTTGGCCCGTGTGAGGGGATTCTCTAATTATGTTTTTGAACTCTTTTAGCATGTAAATTTGCGTGAATGCAGTTCATTACTGCGTTCAATACTCAATACTCGCATAATTTATTTGGTTGGAGTTTTAGTTAAGTGTAATACGAACTGCTTTGTTTGAATTTTCGTTTGCCGTATTATAATGGAACAAAACAAGCGTAAAAGAATTGTCGTTCCTATTGAAGAAAAAATAAAAGCCATCAGAACAATTGAAGCAGGAGAGACAATTAAAGTTGTTGCACAAGATTATGGAGTAAGTGACGTAACAATTGGAGATTGGAAAAGAAACCGCACTGAAATAGAAGAGTGGTGTATAAAACAAGCCTCTTTGTCCTCAAGAAGAAAATAAAACAGGCGACTATGAAAAGGTTAACGATGCTTTATTCATGTGGTTTAACCAGCAAAGATCAAAAGGCGTGCCTCTGTCAGGTCCAATTTTACAAGAGAAAGCTATAATGATTAGTAGGCAATTCCCAGTGACAGATAAGTTTACCGGCAGTTCTGGATGGCTTGACTGCTGGAAAGAACGGTACGGTGTACGACAACTGACTGTATGTGGAGAAAAACTTTCTGCTGATGTGTCATCAATTCAAAAATTTAAGCAGGACTTTAAAAAGCTTATCAAAGATTATCGAGTACACATGCGATCAAATTTACAACTGTGACGAAACTGGTCTCAATTATAAAATGGTTCCATCGAAAACATTGGCATCTCGACAGGAAAAATCAGCTCCTGGGCACAAACGAAGTAAGGACAGAATAACCATAATGGCATGTTCCAATGCATCTGGCAAGCACAAACTCCCACTGATGGTGATTGGCAAGTCTGCACGGCCAAGAGCTTTAAAAGACATCTCACCCAAAGCCCTACCAGTTTATTACAAAAGTTAGAAAAGCGCATGGATGGATGCCACCTTATTTACTAACTGGTTTAAAGAAGAGTTCGTGCCATCTATGACTAAATTTTCGAACAGAAATTAAAGCAATTTTGTTAATGGACAATGCTCCCTCTCACCCCTGGAGAAGGACTTCACGTGGGCGAAATTCTTGTAAAATTTTTCCTCCAAATGTAAACAGCATAATGCAACCAATGGATCAAGGCGTCCTCGACAACATTATAAAAAAAATTATAGGCGTTTATATCTTGAACATCTGTTGGAATACACAGAAAAAGAAAACATTATTAGTGGGATGAGAGAGATTACACTGAAAAATGTTATTTACTGCGTAAACCAAGCTTGGGATTCTGTACGTGGTTCCACTATTCAAAAATCTTGGACGAAAGTTATTGATACTGAGAACTACAATGACAGTGAAGATGAAATTCCATTAAATGAATTAGCTTCGAAATGGAGAAGCTGTGGAGAAATGTCCTGTTCAAATTTTGACAGGGAGACAGAAGAGGACGAACAAAGGTTATTTGAATTAATGCAAAACTTAAAAGGTTGCGAAAATGTGACAAGACGTTGTTGAATGGGTTTCAGCAGATGATTTAGAAGAAGAAATGAGTGTTGAAGAAATAATTAATGCCATTCAGGAAACCGAAAAATCAGATGACGAAGCGGTGGATGAACAGCCTCCCACTAAGATCTCCCATCACGAAGATTTTGCTTCTCTGGAAAAAGCTCTGAAGTATATCGAACAACAATCACAGGCAACACCTCTTCTTAACAGATGGGGGATCATGGCAGCGAGAAAAAGACGATGCAATATGAAACAGAAACGCATAGATACCTATTTCACTGTTTTATAATGTATGTATGTACTTATTTACATGTTAAAAACGTTAATAAAACGTTAATGAAACAGAAACGCATAGATACCTATTTCACTGTTTTATAATGTATGTATGTACTTATTTACATGTTAAAAACGTTAATAAATCGTTTAAAGTATTGGTATTTATATTTTGAATGAATAAAAAATGAATCCGGATTACCCCAGTTTTCAGTTATCCGAGGAGGGTGCCCCTCACGTTACCTCGGATAACTGGGGTTCTACTGTACTTAATTTCCAAGTAGATTCCGAACTGTAATAATATGAAACTATTTTATACATTTATCCTGATTAATTGTATTCGTAGAAGTGTGTGAGGGATCTCATTTATTATACATTGTTATATTGGTTCACTAAACATATCTTGTTTTACTCTCTTTAATATAATGCATTAAAATATAAATTGACATGCTTTTGCATATCACACGTAAATAACATAAAATGAATGAGTTACTAATAAAATTTGTATCTTAAAAATTATTGATTTGAATATATATCATCAGTTTATATTTAATAGTATTATAATATTTATGATTATAAATTATTAATTTTTAACGCTAAGAAATAAGTAATTAAACTTCTAGTTTCAAAAAATTCTTTTATTGTAAATACCACTACAATATTGTTTCGCCATACAATGGCTTCATCAGGTGGATGAATACAGTATTCATCCACCTGATGAAGCCATTGTATGGCGAAACAATATTGTAGTGGTATTTACAATAAAAGAATTTTTTGAAACTAGAAGTTTAATTACTTATTTCTTAGCGTTATAAGGCAGTTTCAACAAGTATCTCCTTCGTCAATTAACCATTTATTAATTTTTTTTTGTTTTAGTTCTAACACAACATTCAATCATCGACTTGCTCTATTTTCTCCTTATTCTTCCAAGCATTTCCGATGGATCCAAGCTGGTAGTGTGATAAAAAAGTTAGCTCCAATGAACTTTGATTTGATTGAACTTACATTGGCTGTGTTAGGTCCAGGAACGTATGATTTAGGATCGTATTTAGAAGTTTGGTGCCAGAAAGAGAATCAACCTGAATCTGCCATACTTCAAACATGTAGAATACAGTCGTCTATAATTGTAGGCCTTCACAGTAGTTAAAATAAAAGAATACTACACTATTTTCCTTTAATTATAGTTATAAATAAATAAATATATGCAAACAAAGACATTTATACGAGAATTCTGTGTTTAATATCTCATTTTTTTGTATTTAATATATACGTTATGTAAAATATGCATTTTAACTGTTGTTTTAATAATTTAAGAAAGAAATACACTTGTTATTACATTTATGTTGTCTTTTTTCTGTATTGTTTCCTTAACTTCTCCATATTTCCGTTATTAAAGAATTATTTTTGGGTTACCCAGAATTGTATGGGATTAATAAACGACGAATAAATATGAATACTATATTACTTAGAACGCAAGCTGTAGTTAATAGCTCGTTAGGGACTAAAAGACGTGCATTTTTTATTAAAGATTCATAATCTGTATGTTGAGATAAGTATAAGTAAGCGCCAATTAAGATGGCGAGCGATGAGAGTAAGTTCGTGCAGCATTAGAAGTAGTGGGGAGATTTGTATTTGGTTTTACATAAAATTGCAAGATACCATAGGCGGCGTAAACTACACAGTACACATCTATCACTTAATAAATTAATAATTTATTAGACTAAAATATATACAAACTTATTTTTTGAACAGTATAGATTTATTGTGAAATCAATTAAACGTTACAGAAACAATTAAACATCTATAATGACACACCTTCATACATATACGTTCATTACCAAACGAAATGATATTAATAATGAGATTTAAATGTATAATCAGGCTTTTAAGAATATTTTTAAAACAGTATAAATTTCCAGAAGCAATTTGATGTTATAATTAATTAAACAATTTACATATGAAGTGAGATTTAAATATACAAACAGATAGTTAAGAATATCGCAAAACACAAATCCGTTTGCTTGCATATATATAAAGAATATTTAGTTTATAAATAGCTTATTCCTTTATTACTAACAGTACAATAGATTAAAAAAAATAAATCTTCTTCGGAACTGAAGTTGTCATTACTGTCACTCTCATTATATACATTAATAATTAAATTTTCTGTCGTTTCATCAACTAATATTCTAAATTCTAAATATTTATTTTAATTAATAGCAATGATGTACCTACCTTTATGTTTATAAAAATAATTGAAAACATTAAAAACTACTTCCCGAGTTTGAGCGTGTATCACTGTATGATCCTCAAGCAAAGACATTATGTTCCGTCACTGACAAATATATTCAGACAATTACTCGAGTAAGTGAGCGTGTACGTTTTTAAAAACGACTACTGCGCACCCCCTCCGCTCGCCACCTTATTTGGCGCTTGCTATAATTTGATATAATGTAGGCTTCATAACAAAACCATGCCTGGATCATTTGGATACACTTTTGATGATTGAGAAAGTTATGGGGTGTTATAAGGAAGAGCGTGTGTATAGCATTTGAAACCTCAAGCGCCAGAACTAAAAAAAATTGTGAAAATAGGTTGAAATTTAGACTTTGAGGCTGAATAGCTCGCGAAGGACAAAAAGCATTTTTATTAGGGATTCGTAATCTACACTTTGAGACGAGTAATTTGACATGTGATAAAGCATATTTTGGAATATTCTAACAGTAGTTAAAGAGTTGGACGAGGTTTTATGTTATTGGGCTATTAAATTAGGCATAGATTAAAAATACGTGTAGATTGTTGGAATTAGAATGTACCGTAATCGAGAAAATGAACTCGAAAAGGAAAATTTGTGAAAAAATAATACTATTTTGATAATTTTTTTGACTGTGGTGATATCCACAGTCAAAAATAGTAAAAAATTTATGTATAAATGATTTATACATAAAATTTTTACTTCTTATTTATAACTAGAGAACGGACATTCTTACCATATGACTCGGCGTAATTCAATGAAGTATTTGTTAGACCATCTGGCCATCAGGTCGACAGCGATTACAATGGACAACACACCTATTGTATTCGGATGATATATTCCATTAAACGCAATCGGCAAATGGAAATGTTTATAAACATCGCTGAGTACATCCCGGCGTAATACAATGAAGTATTTGTGTTTGATTTTCTCGGCCACCTGATTTCGCCAGCGTTAACAATGGACAACGGCTATTGTATTCCGAGAACTTAGTCATGTGGTAAGAATGTCCGTTCTCTATTTATAACCAATGCTTATAATAAATAATATAAAGAACAATGGAAGGCTAGATATAATAAATAATGGCATAACAAGGAAAATTTTCGAAAAACTGTAAATCACAATGTGATAGCATAGCAACGAGACATATTTGGAACGCAGGTGACGTAAGATTATCACGGACGCAAATTAGATTACGCGATAGGAATTGCGCGTAATCCTATTAGACGTTTACTATCCTTAAGCTCTGATTACTTCACCATATGCAAATAGATATTAACACAGATTATAAGAAGTAATTTTAAATAAGCGACAAGGTAGAAAAAATTTAAAAAAGTATAGTTTATTAATTAATAATTCATTCAATATAATTATCTAAGAAGAAATCTAAATAAGATGAAAAGAATATTAATTTTTAATTTATTCGAATAGTAAATTTATAAAAGATTGTAAAAATGTCTAATAATTTTGTTTTAATTAAAAATCACTTACAAATAAATTAACGGAAGTAATTACACTACAAAAAGTTATTTCTTTGTTTACTTAATAAGTTCAATAAATATAAAATTAAACATTCCATCATTGTTCATATAGTAAAATATACAACATTCCTTTTAAATATTCTAAATAATTGATGATATACTATAGCTGATAAAGTAGAATACTTATCAAATATTGTAGGGGCCGTATCAAGAGAATTTATGAGCATTGAAATATTTTTTCTTTCATTATATCGTTTCCCAAATTGTAAGTGATATTTAGTTGTTTTTATATCATACATTGAATTCAATATATTAACTAATCCAGAATTACTGGTTGTTTATGTCTAGTTATGATGTTTATGTTTATTTATGATCGGAATGCGGTCCTGTTGTCTGGCAATGTACTTTTAGAGGGGTACGCGATATACTGAAATGTGTAGCTCATTGCTAGCCTCTTACTCAGTCTACCGTGGCGGGATGTAACTTCCATCTTGGATCTGACAATTCAGAGTACTCATTGAGAAGCCGGCTCGTGTTAAATAAAGCTAAATTAAGTAAATTTCAGACTCCTAATCATTGTTCAAATGTGCCGTTATACCCGAAATTGTTGATGTAAATGTACTCTTCGGAATGAACTAGGTATGATGATTTTAAGTTGCAAGTGTAGGCTGTATCCAATAATCATTCTAAAAGTTAGTACAGACGAATGGCGTGTGCTTGCCTATACAAAGGCTATTTAATAATATGTGGATTACAATATTCGAAGATCTGATATTTAGTTATGCTGATTGTTTGTTCTAGATTAGCAAAACTGTGCTTAAAACAAGGTAACTTGTTCCAGTGTTACTCTTGTGCACTCTTATATTCAAGAATGTGTTAAGTCACTACCTACATAATAATAGGGTTCTTGTTTTCTAATTCCAGTGACAGCTGTAGAAAAAGTGCAAGCTTATGTCCTACGGCTTGTAAGCAACGCAGTCATGGCTGTACCAAGTCGATCACGGGTGTACACAGATGTTAATTCCCTGAAGCCACGGGAGTACTGGGACTACGAGAGCTACGTAGTTGACTGGGGGCAACAGGATGACTACCAGTTGGTACGAAAACTAGGACGTGGCAAATACAGTGAGGTGTTTGAAGCAATTAATGTTACAAATAATGAAAAATGTGTAGTTAAAATATTAAAGGTTAGTTCATTTTTATATATTTTAGTAGTCTTATAATATACGTTTTTCAAACATGAGAAAAATCTTCAAGACAGCAATACCAGAATTTTTGTTTTATATAAAAAGAAGGTTCAGGTTAGATCCTGAATTTTTGATTATTTGTCTTACAAATTTAAATAATAGTGATTTACAATAACATTAAATATCAATCATGCAAGATGGAATTCTCTTCGATATTAACTTTTAATAACTGTAATTAATCATTTATGAATTTGTAATTATATCTAAGTAAAAATATAAAATTTGCAATTAAATAATAACACTGCAACTGATTGCAAGTAGCAACCCCTTAGAACTAATAGAATATTTTCTGAAAGGAAGTTTTGTGTTGAATTTGTATATATTTCCTTTTTTAAATTGTTTAAATATATAAAACCGAATTGATCAATCACATAAACAAGTTATTTGTGGTAGTAGTTATTGAATCAATTAAATTTATCTATAGTTTGCTTCATATTTAGATAGTAAAAAAATCATTGTCGGCATTGTTTGAATTAAATATATTAAAAGTTTAATTTTTCGTTTATTATCACCTTAAATAGGTTAGTAACGTAATTTATAAGTTGGTACTTAAGTATAAATTATAAATCACAATGTTACAAAATATAAATACATAATTTAGCAACATTGCCAATTTTTAAAAGTAAAATATTTAAATGTCTGTAAGATAATAAAAAAGCGCTATATATACGTGAATCAGATTGTATATCTATTTAGATGATAGTTAAAATCTATGTGGTGAATGAATAGGCAATTTTATATCAGTTTTTTGAATGAGTCAATTAAATACTTCTATTGTTTATAATAGAAATTGAATCAAATTTTTTTAATTCTTACATTTTTAAAAATTAATGGCGTTTAATCAAAACTGTAAACTTGGGGAAACTTTTGATCGAATGTACTGTATTTTAGATATACATATCATATTGAGTTACTATTTGAAAATATTTTAGTTTTATAAGTTTCAAAAATAGTCAATTAAAGTTCAGTTGAAGTTTTATTGTACATATTAATATTGAACAAAATAAACCATGTGAACAGTCTTAAATATATTAATTGTTGTTTATATTTTACAGCCCGTTAAAAAGAAGAAAATTAAAAGGGAAATAAAAATATTGGAAAACCTTAGGGGTGGTACAAATATAATTACGCTTCAAGCTGTCGTAAAGGATCCAGTATCTAGGACTCCAGCTTTAATATTCGAACATGTTAATAATACAGACTTTAAACAATTATACCAAACTCTTACTGATTTTGATATTCGTTATTACCTTTACGAATTGCTCAAAGCTCTGGATTATTGCCATAGTATGGGGATTATGCATAGGTAACTAGTATTTAAATAAATTAAAAAAAAAAAAAGTATAATTCACTCATCCTTTTTAATTTAGGGACGTAAAACCTCACAATGTCATGATAGATCATGAAAATAGGAAATTACGCTTGATTGACTGGGGCCTGGCTGAATTCTATCATCCTGGGCAAGAGTATAATGTTAGGGTAGCTTCTAGATATTTTAAAGGACCAGAATTGCTTGTCGATTATCAGATGTATGATTATTCGTTAGACATGTGGTCCTTGGGTTGTATGTTAGCTTCAATGATATTTAGAAAAGAACCATTCTTTCACGGCCATGATAATTACGATCAACTCGTTCGTATTGCCAAAGTGCTGGGTACAGAAGAGCTTTTTGAATATCTGGATAAGTATCACATAGAATTGGATCCTCGTTTTAACGATATTCTCGGAAGGTAATTAACATAATAACAAATTTACAGTCTAAATTGTGTTGATAGGTTTGTAACATATAGTTCTTGCGATTAAGTGGTCAATTTTCATCATTTATTATGTAAAAAAATTCGTACTACTAAGTTTAATATTTTGTTGTATACAAAAATTTCGAATTTTGATGTTGATTGTGCTAACACGCTATCTTAATGAGGCATAAGAATAGAGTGGGAGTTGCAATAAGTAACACACGACATAACGTTCTGTGAAATATAAGAGAAATTAGTCCTTTTATTGAAAAAAACGTATAAACTGTACATCCTTTGCTTAGATATAAAGTTAAGTGATATTCATTATTTTAAATTCGACAAATCTACGAAGTTGCCAAGTCTATATTTAGCCAGTTTCTTGGTGTTGTTAAAAATAAGTTGTTTTTAAAATTAAGCACGTTTTAGATTAGTTTTTTTTGTGTTATTCGTTGAATAATAAAATATAAACATAACTTTAATGGAAACGTCGACGTGTTGGAAATTATTTGGCAACAATGTTGGAATCAATAGACAAATTTAGTAATTACGAAAGTGGGTTGCTTTTATTGCAAAGATGATTTCTCATACGTAAAGGCCGGATTATATGCAAAAAAAAAAACTGAAAATATGCAGATGTTTTAGCCTAAATATGCAGGTAAAAAAATACGAGGAATGTTAGAAAATGGAATACTGTAGAAAAAATATTCTATTATGTTTACTACAAGTTTATTTAGGACATTTTACAACATAATTAACTATGAAAACAATTTACAATCACATATTTCTCAAAGTTTCCAACAGAAAAATTGTGACGCTTGTCTGAAAACATGTATTTATATATTGAAAAAGTTCGTTCTACGTCGACGCTTGTTATAGGAGCATATTTCACATTAGAAATATCATCTATTGTCAACTCAATATTTTCTACTGAATCACCACACGAGATTTTAGCAATGTCCTTTAGCTTTTTAAAACCCTCATTTTTTCGTATTACACTTACAAATTTTTCATACACGGACTGTCCCACTGCTCCTTTAACATCATAACATGACCTTTCTAATTTGCTTATTATTTCAACGCCTTCGATTAGCTACATAAATTGTTTTTCCAACTGCAATACAGAAGTGGAAATAAAACTGAAATTGGCTTTAATAAACGCCAACTGTTGAGGTATTTCTTTACTCAAATACATCTTTTAGGCGTCTATCACAGATTGTGCATCTCTATGAAGATCTATAATAATTGTCTTTATTCCTTCATAATGATTTGCATGAAAAATAGCAGCCTTCAACCACGTTCCCCATCGTGTGATTACTAGAGTGGACCAATCCGGAGCGAAAGCTGAGGCGTGACTAACGAATTGGTTCACGATTACTTAGTATGTTGTTCACGGTCATCGTGTGTACACGTATAATAGCAGCAGGAAAGTGTATTCTGTGTATTTAATAATGTTGCACAGCTATGTTCGATAGAAGACGCAAGAAATGAGTGTATTTTAAGTAAGTTTGAAAGTCACGTCTCTGCTTTCGCTCTGAATTGGTCCACTCTAGTGATTACTGGTTGAGGAGCAAGCGGAACACTGGGTAGATGTTTGTAAAACTGAACTCGTAATGGGGCCTTTAAAAATAATTTCTTAACACAATTAATTAAAGTATTTACTAATGGTTTCTGACTTCTTCCGCAACACGATTTAGTCCGTGCGCCAAGCAAGTTGTGTGAATTAAATTTGGGTTAAAAGATTTTCAAGTTGAAAGCTGCCTTCACCATGTATGGTGCAGCATCCGTAAAAAACAATATAGTTTTCTCTGTTGGAATCGATTCCGGTAAGAAGAATGATGCCAGTTCTTCCTGTATAAATCTTGTTATAGTACAATTATTTGCCTTTTCCAATTGTTTGGATGAAATTAAATAAAATTTTGCTGGAACCGATACGTTAAGGATATCAATCATTAAATGAACTATGTGTCGGCCCACACTATCAGTAGTTTCATCTACGCATATATAAAGATAATTGTTTGCAACAACCTTCTTAATGCTATTCAATGTTTCTGCATAGATACAGCGAATATATATTTTTTTTAACGTGCTCTCATCGGGAATGTTATATTTGCTGATGTACTTTTGCAAAAATAACTTGGCATTTAAATTGTTTAATTTATGTAGTGGAATATCTGCCGACACAAACATTTGACAAAAATCTTCATTAAATTGTTCTTGTTCCGATATTTTGGAAGTTGATGGCAAACTTTGCGGTAATATTTGCTGACTCTTCTTCGTCAATTTCATCTTTGTTAGTTTTGCAGCATGAGATGGAGTTTTCATATGTTGGTCGACTTGGAACATTCTCTCACTTGTAATCTGCAAAAAAATATCACATCATGGGTTGTTTTCTTATAAAATAAATGTTAGTAAAAGGTAAAGGAATAATTAAAAACTTATTTAATTAATTAATAAGAGAAAATAAACTTAAAATTTTACTCACAATCTTGCAGCATGCTATGCAAAACACTTTTTCTCCATCCATACGAAATTCTGAATAAGGTGCAATTCATCCAGGCACAGTCGCTATTTTCGGCATTTTTGCTCTTATATATCACAACTCACAAGTTTACACTTCGAAAAGCCAACGTACAATGACGTTTAAAATGAAATTAATTTCGAATATGGGAATAAATTACTCCGAATAGCAAAGAAAGACATATACTCCTAATTTTTTGGTAAAATGTATTTTTGTATTTATTTAGAAGTTTTAAGGTATTAGCTTTTCCTGGAATTTTGTCTCGGCCTGGATGTATGGGAAGAGCAGTAATAAATTCTTGGAGATGCTTATCGGAAAAGTAACGGGAAGAGGCTTAATAAAAAATGCAATTTTTAATTTGAAAAAAGCTGTTTAATTTTTGTTTGTTTGTCACATCCACGACATATTTTTAGTAATGCCTATAATAAATTTGATTTAGTAAATAAATAAAACTCGGATACTTAAAATATGCAAAACAACAAAATATGCAAATTTATGCAAACTGCATATAATCCGGCCTTTAGTGATATGATGCATATTGCAACCAAGCTCCAATAACTTGTCGAGTAACCAAAGATGTGTGTGATCTTGTATTGTCATATGGAAATCATTTCGATTTTGATCAATTAGTGATTTGAATATTAAACTCGAGAAATAAAAATATATGGACTACAAAATACTTTTAAGGGCTGGGATATGTATATATATATATATATAAGTAGACAAAGAGTCTTTGCCGTTAAAACAAGTATGTAAAATAAAAATTGTTGGGGAATCCGGCAATAAAAACCTTTAGTTAGTCAATTAGAGTCCTTTATTTTATACCTTATATTTCGCTCTGTAGATTTAGAGCTTCATCAGAGGTCAAAAAGCGAAACTATTTTTTGTGAGAGATATAACATTTTTAAAAAATATATATATATATATATATATATATTGGAGAAATACTGGTTTGATTGTACTAAAAAAGTATATTTCAAAAATTGTCATAAAAATCAAATTTAGATGATCTGCGATTATTCAGAATTTTCAATTTTTATTTTCAGGCATTCCCGTAAAAGGTGGGAACGTTTCGTGCATAGTGAAAATCAACATTTAATTTCCCCCGAAGCCCTGGATTTTTTGGATAAGTTATTACGTTATGATCACTTGGAGCGTCTCACTGCACGTGATGCAATGGAACATGCATACTTTTGTAAGTATTTGCGTATCCATACATACAAATAAAAGTGTTTTATGCGAATTAAGTTGTTATCTTCAGTAAGATAAATAAATATTTCAAAGTGTATATGTACTTCATTATATCAACATAATGATTTTGTGAGAAATTAAAACGAAATATAAGTATACCAATGGTATTTACCTTACTTTACTTACACTAACATGTTATAGTGAATTTGTATTAAAAACAAGTAAATAACTTTTGTATATTCGTTAAAATTGAAAAAATTGAGTAACGGGTGGTAATTAAATATTTCGTATTGAAAGGTTGGATTGAAATAAAAACAAAAAAATTAACTCTTGATAATTATGCTAATTCGTTCTAAACAAAGAACAAATGGGCTGCTGAATTTAAACGTGGGTATTACATCGATGGATGAATGTTCTCGAAGACTAAAATTAGATAGAACCGATATCATGGAAAAAGTTTACAATGCCATAACTGTATGATTGTGGTGTCAAGGTGTGAGAGTTAGTAGACATTCGTAAAGATCTTAGATGATTAGGTAGGATAGTTTTACACGAGTATTCACATATGAAAAAAGTCTTAGTTAATATTATTGCCGCAATTCCGGTCACTCTGAACATTTCAAAGCAGTGTTTGCGAGCTTTTTCAAAGTAATTCCTGGTATTTTGCGCCGTTTCATTAGTTTACTTGAGCCGACTGCACATCCGAGACAAAACCAATAGTTTTAGAAGTTGATTCAAGTGATTCGAAGAAAACAATTTCATCGTCTGGGAAGGTAATTATTTTTGGGAAGTATCTAGTGTAGTACTCAACAGCTCTCTTGGATAAGGGAGAATCATATTATGCAGCATTATTGGACGAGTTGGCCACTTAAAGCAAACTACCATATTTAATAAAGAAAATAATTCTGTTTCTTCATGAAAACGCATAAGCTATTTTATCATTAATTGTGCAAGCAAAAATGTTTCGATTTATGTTAAGAATAGCTCCCACGTGCACCTTAGACTAGCCAGCATGGATTTATATCTGAGGATTCTATGGTGACCATTCTGATTGAAGTTACTGTTTCTTAGTTATTGCTTAGACAAGCGTCAACAAGTCTATATTGTTTACACAGATTTTGCACAGACTTAACACATCAATTGCTCTTGTGCCACGGCTCACGGCTTTTCTTCAAGAGTGATCGACTTGATTGCTTCTTGAACAATCTAACTTGCTATGTGATATATTAACACGGCTTTTCTTCGAATTCCTTTCACAACCTCTGGTGTGTCAAGGCTGCAATCTTGGACCACTTTTATTCAATATTCTTATTAATGATTTGCGATGTTTTAGCTTATGCAGATCGAATATATTTTCTAAAATTTCATCTACTTCGCATTGTGTCAAACTTCAGAATGTTATTGTTAATCATTTATGGAATGAAAGTATGATTCGTCTGAGTATAAAGAAGTGCTTCACAAAATTTTCGTTGCAATGTTCTAAAACTGCTTCCCAAAACTCAAATCTTTCGTATTTGTTTGGAAATATTTCATTTGATTTTCTTCATTATGAAAAACGGTATTTATTTTTTTTTTTAAAAACCCTACAAACGGTATTGTCTGAGCCAAGATGCTCACCAATTTTTCTGCTAGGTAATTGCGGTTCTCTTGCTGCAGTACAAATGAGACTATATCGTTCTTCATTTTGTGAAGTTCTTTTTGTTTATGTTGCGACTATAGGACAATCATTCATATGGTATAAGGCACCACTTGTCACATTTATATATACATACTAGAATATATCAGAATTGGTAGAGACCGGCCTGAAATCTGAAACAGACGGAAACAAGAAAAGTCTCTACCCACACGTTAATAAACTTCTAAATACGTTCGGCAACTAACAGCTACTGAAGATAGCAAGATGTATATTTCTGATAAGAGATTTTGACATTGAATTCTCAATGTTAGATTCAAAATAGCAAGTGGCACAGTTTCGTCATTATCCTTATTTGAAACTCCATCTAAAGTATTCCTCCTAACACTTTTTTTATAATTTCGGAATTAAGATGATTCCAAGCTGCCACTAAGTTGATTACTGCGTCTTCAATACTCAACTTGTGCAAGGTATCGGAAATACTCATGTCAATTTCTACTACAGTAGATAGAAGACTGTTTCTCTAGAGCAATTTTGTTAGTTTAATTACATTTTGGTCCATCGGTTGTATAAGTAGAGTGACATTAGGGGTGGGGGGAACATTGTTATAATTTGTCCATCCATAAATATCGAAATTACTGTGTAAACACAAATAGTTACTAAGAACGAACTACTTACAATACACGACCGGAGAAGTATTGAATTGATATGTATATCGGGGATTCACAAACAAATACATATATCGGGGATTTACACTTTAGGTCGAAGTAAAGGCGCCTGCACAATTATGCGGAAAAGTTTCCTAGATGCCCAATTAACGAAAGGATTACTTGAACGCATAGCGATATTTAGTTTAATTTAGTGGTATTTGCGAATTTTACATCTGTTTATTGTTTACATCTCTTGTCAAAATAATGAAATTGAATCTCAAATAAAATTTAAGGGAAAAATGTGCACATGTCACCCTGCGCACGCTCAACTTTCCAGCCACGTTCTTCGTTCCGTGAAGATCCCGGGAACGAGAAAATTAAAACTTGGCTAACTTTTCCGTTCTCGTTACCGGGTAGCTTGTCATTCTCGGAATTGCATTGTGCATGGCTACATTTACTTTGTATGATTTAACTTTTTTCTCGTACTCGTTTCCGTTCACTTGTGCAGCAGCCTTAAGAGCGACGTTGCTAGCGAAGCAAAGAAAATTACATACATTCTTGTAAGGAAAGATGATTCCTGTGTTATCAATATAACATTATGATTCAAATCAGTACTTCGGCGTCATATTAAATACTGTAAATTGCAATATGAATATGGGAAATATGACTTCGTTTCCGAGAAAATAAGTTTGTTGACAGTTGGTCGAATTTGTAGGTTATGTGAGCATATATAATTGAAAAATAAAATGAACTATCAAGAATTTACAACATTTATGTCAACATATAAGATTATAAATAATTAATTGACTTGGCAGATACATGTTGAAACTCCATTATAATATAAGATGATGTAATTCTTTAATCATTTATCATAGTGAATTAATGAATGGCAAAACCAAACAGCGTCAAGTTAGTTGTAAAAGCATTATTATTGGAATTGAAACCATGCAAATATCTACTTTGTATAACTATAATTACATATTCTCTGTTATGACAGTTTCATAATCAAATACAAAAATAAATTTCAAAAAATATGTATTTATAAAAAGAAAATAAATAACAATTCGATCAAATATCAACGAAAATGTACTGTCAAATGTTAACGAGTGACGACTACAAAGCGGAAATGTGTATATCACAGAGTAGGTAATAATCCCGTCTTTGTCTTGCTAAAGTAAATTGCCTGAGCCGTATGTCTGTGCTAGCCGAAGTTTCAAAATACATACTTTCATTCAAGCTATCCTTGTCATAACAAGGGTCACCTTTTATATTTTTACAAAATCTGGGAAGAAAACAAAGTTTTTGGGAACAAAACTATTTTATTATTTTTCAAAATATTCGCCTTTATGGTCTATTACACTTTTGCATGCGTACGAACCAGTTCTCAAAACATTTTTTCCACTCTGAAGGTTGTATCTCAGAAAAATGGTTTTCAAAGGCTTCGACTGCTTCTTGAGGTGTTAAAAATCGCTGTCCACGCATTTTTTGTTTTACAGTTGGGGACAAAAAGAAATCATTCGGGGACAAGTCGGGTGAATATGGACAATGAGACATTATTTCAACACTTTTCTCCTTCAAATAGTCAACTGTTAGACGTGTTGTATGGGAACTCGCATTGTCGTGATGAAGAATAATGCGATGTTTTCGGTTGTTCTTCCTGATTTCGTCTATAATTTTTGGTAAACAAATTACTGTATACTATTCAGCGTTAACAGTTTTTCGATCCTCTAAAGGAATTGTTGCGATGTGTCCTGTACAGCCGAAGAAACAAGCGATCATTTTCTTGGAAGTGCTTGCGCGAACAACTTTTATGGGGTCCGGCTCGTCTTGGAACACCCATACAGTAGATTGTTGTTTGGTTTCCGGTTCATACGCATATATCCATGTTTCGTCACCTGTGACGATGTTGTATACGGATTTTCCTGTTTCTACGTCGAATTTTTTGCGCATCTCTTTAACACCAATTGCCACGTGCTGCTTCGGTCAAGTTATGTGGAATCCATCTGGAACATATTTTTTTACAAATAAATGTTATTGTAAAATCGAATGAATTACAGTCTGCGATATGCCAAGAGATGCCTCTATCTCACTGTAAGTCACATGTCGATCGTGTTCTATCATTTTCCGCACAGCATCGATGTTTTTTTGGAATCGCAACAGTTTTCGGTCGACCTTTACGTGATTCATCACTCACTGAGGCACGACCATGACGAAATTCTGCAAACCAATTGTAAACTGCCTTCTCTGATGGCGCTTCATTACCAAAAGTTGACTGAAGCGATATAATGCATTCTTGTGGAGTTAGGCCTTTTTTATAATCGTAAAATCATCCGACGAAAATCTCCATTATTTTACAAATTCACTGTCTTAAAACTGTCACTGTCAACAAACTACTGAGTCAATTTCTAAGCTATCGCGGATTTCTCATTGACAAAGAATATAGTGATTACATATGTCAAAAGCACCATCTAGTGGTCGATTGTAAAAATATAAAAGGTGTCCCTCGTACAAGTTTGTCATTTGTCGTTGATAGAATGATACGTAAGTGACGCAGGGATCATCTTTGGTGATTTTGAGTGTATGTTGCCGATTTGAATGCAAGTGTTTATATCAGAGTAACAGCGCATTCGGTGGGCTAGCGTAATTTGTAGTTCACGTTATGCGAAGTTTCCGTTACGCGATATTCACACTAGCGAGTGTCTACTGTATTCGGTTCGAACGGATAATGATGAGGTTGCCATGCGCTTTAGTTCTGGAAGTATGGGGTTCGAGCAAACCTATTATTACTACATTTTTTTTTTGTATATTTTCTGTTTATTGTATTTCTTTTTGCAGTTCCCGTAGTAAAGGAACAGTGTCGTTTGATGTCACAAGTAACATCGTCCCCTACTCCACTTACAGGCAATCTGTCTGTTGTAGGAGTAGGTGAGTAGCTACCAGGTAAACCATTTTCTCATTTTCGATTACCATCTGTCTACCAGTTGCCTGTTGCTGCCAGATAATTACATCATATTTTAGTTACATTGCATTTCTTACATGTCTTTAATTTTTGTTTCCTTTCGTTCATGGGGAATTTTTGCCTCTACTTGTTAGTTTTTATTTTATAGTTGTTTAATTTCCTCCCCTAAAAAAAAATAACTAAATAAGGCGGCGGTAGCAATATCTGCACATTCCTTTTTCGTAAGAAAATACGTATAGGTTAAATAATTATTTATATAGATTTAGATTTTGTTTTAGTCCATTTCTATTTTTTTTTAAACAAGAATGTGTATAAAATTGCTACTTCTACCCCACGAGCGTGTATTTTTTTTTGTTTTTTCATTGTAAAAAGTGTATTTTTTTAATTTAAAATGGAATCGCGTTGTTAAAAAATATGTATATACATCCTAGATATATCTTACTATGTTATGTATATTTAATTTAAATTACTATATAAATTAATACTGATATTATCTCATTACGAAGGTATTAAAAAAAAAATTGGAGGCCAAAATTCCTTTATTTATTTATTTTTTTTTTTTTTTTTTGGTGTTGAAACAAAGAAATGAAAAAACGAATCATAAATGTTTAGAGAAAAAAAGATTCTTCCTTTATTTAAAGTGAGGAGAAACGATGTATGATTTTTTTGTAAATGTTTATAAATAATATTGTTAATAAGACCATGTGTATTTTTTTTTCTATAAGACTATTTTTAAAAGCCTAAGAAGTAAAATAAAATTCACTTGTTTTAAAAAATCACAGCGGACTTTCATTTTAGAAATGGAGTACCCATCCCAAGGTAAATGTAAGATTCTTACACAATTAGCGGCGGGAAATGATTTTATATTATTTTTAACTTACAAAAAAGAGGGGGCTAATCAGTGGGTTATGTATATGTTCTTGTTTGTTCGCGCATAGCTACTCAACGAGTTGATTTTTAATGATTTTGGGTGCGTTTGATAGTCGGTACAGTCCTTTTAAAATAACAAGAAAATAGCTTTCTGATATGTTAATACTTTAATTAGACACTGCGCTGAGGATCTAGAGAAATCTAAATAGTTATTATAATATCAGCATGGAAACCAGAGAAGTATTAAGTATTAATTTTTATTCTATTCGACTAACTTATTTTAGTTAAGACATATATGCATTCAGCTTCTTCGGAATCTTGAATACTCGTTTCATCACTTATCACGGAAATGAATTATACATTCCTGATTCATATATGTACAGGGTGGTGAAAAAGTACCGTATATCGCTTGTAAGTTTTGAATGAGCAATTTAATTAAAAAGTTTCATGGTTCATATTATATTTGGCATCAATTGGTAGCATTAGTTTTTTTTTTTGAGATGACAATATGAAAAAACTTGACAATCACGCGTCATTCGATAAAATTTTGACATTTATTCGGTTGTAAAACATTAATTTATGTAAAAAAATGGAAAAATTATCACAAAAAGAACGAATTGAACTTTTGATTATGGTTTGTTACGGTAATAGGAAACGTACGCAAGCTGATGTACGTAATTTATTTAATAATAAGTATCCTGAGCGGGTTTCGATTAACCAAACTAAGTCGTATTGCAAAACGGTTTAGTAAGACGGGTACCGTTAAACACACTCCAAAAACCGACCGGCCAAGAACAGTAAATAACGGAGATACAGAGCTTTATCTCCGTTATCATCTTTTGTATAAGTATTTTCTTAATTAAATAGCTGATTCAAAAGTTGCAAGCGATATACAGTACTTTTTTCCCACCCTGTATATGTTTTGGTAATATTAATTTTCTATGGTAGCTGTATATTGGATACAATTTCCCCAATCTTCCTGTGGGATATACCGAATAGCTTCCCGATAGGAGGGTTTAAACGTACTTTTGGTTAAATTCAGGATTGACGTTAAAAACGAACATGCTTCTTCAGTTGACTTCAGATTCATTTTGTAGGATTAAATATACAAAATACGGCGGTAACCGCAAAACTGTTTGTCTTGCGTACAGCCATGTTATCCACATAATATTGTTTTTGAAACGTCCTTATACAAGTGTCCCGTATCGTTATGTTCTATGTTCAAATTTTAGGAGTGTAAAGTAGACTTCATTACAAGTAACAAAAACGCAAAACTCGTATATCCATTTTTATTTGTTTCAAAGTTACAGATCTATGAATGTGATTGTCAGATCATTAAAAAAAATGTAATCCTAAAGTCAATACAAACTGATTTTATTTAAAAAAAAGTTATACGATTCAATAACAGGCCTGTGATTGTTAACGTCGCATAATAAAATGTTATCCTAAAACAAATAAATACGTGTCGTAATGCATACAGTAATTTCCTGGAGATATACAAAAAAGAGTACTGGAAATTGATTTATGATAAAGAAGGTTCTTCTAAGTGCTGAACCATGAATATCATACAATAAACAAATGCTCAGATGACTGTTAACGTTGCATTTTTTAACAAAGGATTACATTACATTTCAGTTCATACAACAGCTTATTAGTGAGTGGACACGTTTTCTTTATTCAAAATGCCTTTTCCGATTTTCTTCTCAAGAGTATGCGGACATGCATTTTGTGTATGGCTACTGTAACGGCAGTGCACGTCAAGCAGTTATTGAATACCGACATCGGTTTCCCGATAGGCGCATTCCTCATTACAGAACGTTTCTGAAAGTACACAGACAATTTCGGGAATGCGGGCTGCGTGATTATCTTTTCGACCGAGGAGTAAATTTGCCACCAGACTTCGAGGAAAAAGCAGTAGCTATTGTTACAAGGCATCCAACTCTCAGTGTACGTCGAATCGCTAGACAACTAGGAGTGCCACGAACGACAGTTTGGCGAATTTTAAAACGTGAGGGCTTATATCCACATCACTATCGCAGGGGACGCGGTTTGCTTGAGGCAGACCACTATGCTCGTCTAGTTTATTCTACCTGGATATTAAGACAGTCACGGCTTCATTTTAATTTCTGCAGAACAGTCTTCTGGACAGATGAATCTACGTTCACGAGAAGTGGTGTTACAAATCTGAGAAACCTGCACAGGTGGTCATCAGAAAATCCCAAAGCTATACGCCCATCTAAATTTCAACATGAATTTTCTATTAACGTTTGGGCGGCCCTAATCGATGACTCGTTGATTGGTCCTGTCGTTCTTCCTGGGAGGTTAAATGCGGACAATTACCTTAAATTTCTTATTGACGAACTGCCAGGTCTTTTAGAGGATGTCCCACCGAATGTTCGACGAGACATGTGGTTTCACATGGATGGGGCACCACCACATTTCGGAATTGCTGTCCGAAATTGGGTTAACGTCAATTATCCAAGATGGATTGGTCGAGGTGGTCCTGTTGCATGGCCACCCAGTTCACCCGATCTTAATCCCCTTGACTTTTATTTATGGGGATATATGAAAAATTTAGTCTACATACAAGTTTGAAACACAAGAGAAGAGTTGTTGGATCGTATTCACCTGGCTGCCGAGCAAATCCGAGACAAAACAAGTATGAAATTTGGATAAGTACTTCTTCTGTTGGCTTACGGGCACAAGCCTGCATTCAACAAGGAGGTGGACATTTCGAAAACATTATTAATTGAACTTTTTTAAATAAAATCACTTTTATTGACTTTAGGACTACATTTTTAATGATCTGACAATCACATTCATAGATCTGTAACTTTGAAACAAATAAAAATGGATATACAAGTTTTACATTTTTGTTACTTGAAATGAAGTCTACTTTACACTCCTAAAATTTGAACATAACGATACGGGACACTTGTATATACTATTACATATTCGCATTTAAAAACACTAATTTTTGTACATGTTGTGTTTTGAGTCTATTTCAGATATAATTTTAAAAAAGATCGTGACCAGGCGCGGCTCGTGATGACGTATTTTAGTTTGGAGTACAATGATACGAGTGACTCGTGTGTTTTCGGTGTTTACTAAGCAAACGTTACAGTTAGTATACGAGAATACACGAAGCACTCGGATCATTGTACTGCACACCCAAATACGTCATCACGAGCCGCGCCTGATCGTGACTAAAGAGTAAATTATATCCAATTCTACACGAACATAGATCTAGGTACATGAAAGTATCGTGTATAGTATATCTATCAAAACTATTGCAAAGAATAATGCAAATACATCTATATCTATAAAACTTAATAAACGTTGAGTACTTAATAGTATCCGATACTTTTCATTGTCGGTATACGATGCATTTGCTCCCTCTAGGTATCCGATACAAAAGTATCGAATAGATACTTTTTGCATACCACTACTTGGTGGTGACAGTTTTTCGTGCTTATATTTGTTGAGTTGTGTTTGAGTTATTCTGCGACGCTACAATGTCTGATCTGAAAGAGCAAAGAACGTGCATCAAATTCTACTTTAAACTTGGTAAAACGGCAGCGGAAACTCTGAAAATGCTTAAACAAGCGACGGAGAGCACGTCACAGAACGTGGGAAAAGTGTGTGCTGCAATCCTGCAAGACTGAGAATTTGTACAACACTGTCGGCTTGTACGACGCAAACGGAGTGTCAAGTGACGCAACAATTCGTGGATGCTACACCACGACAATGCACCAACCTACACGTCACTTGTGCGTCAGTTTCTAGGGTTAGCGAAAATGGCAGTACTATTCCAAATCTCCCTACTTTCCAGATCTTGCCTCTTGTGACTTTCTTCTGTTTCCGAAGTTGAAACTGAAGTTCAAAGGGCGCCGTTTTGAGGATGATTGAGGAAACCCAGAGCGAATCGCTGGCATTGTTGAACACATTAACACGCGAACACTTCCAGCACTGCTTCCAGTCATGGACAAGTCGGTGGGATCGGTATATTCATACGGAAAATTACTTTGAAGGGGATGGTAGTAAATTAAGTTATAAGAATCTGTTTTTTTTTCTGCACCTCGTATAATCCATGTACGAAAAGTGTTGCATTATCTTTAGTAATGAAAAGGAAATCGATAATTTTTCAGGTTGCTTTAGTTCCCTACATAATTTTCCCTTAGTAGATATTTATTAATGAGTAATTTATTGCAAATTTACATTTATGCATCTTAAAAAAATTCAGGTAAATAGTAGCTTTAAAGAGTTCTGTAGATAAAAGATTGTACATTTTTTTTGTCTGCGTCACGATAAAGACAAACACTTGCTTTAAACGAATAGGTGATTATTCAAAAGCTAGTAACAATTGACTATTGTGTATTTTTATCAGGAAAAAGACGACATGTTTTAAGATTTATCTAAAAGCAATTTGTTTCAATACATTTGCTGTTTTCATATATGTATACTTTTCTTACAAAATGAAAAGAAATTATAAAAAGATAACAAATAGCACTTACATATTGTAATATAATCCGTCCACAAAATATTTTACGTAAACATAAACACCAAACTCACTAGAACGTTGAGAAAACCGCCACTGCATCTCACCGATAACTCAGGAATTTGTAAACATTTCTTCTATTACTATCGTCTTTAATACAACTTCAATAAACTGCTTACAAGTTATTAAACTCATTTAATTTTTATACTTTTTGTTAGTTATTACATAATCTTGACCTCACCATGTAATTTTTCTGTTTTTGGGGCCCCTTTCGCGGTACCTGCCTCACTATTTTCAATTCGTTCCCATCTTTGGAATATAGTGGTATACTGGCAAGTACATAATCACTAATTTTCGTAAAACGTAAACATATATTTTAAGGTTTTAATATGAAAGTTGAATTTTGAATTGAACGTATTTTATTTTGTTGTTATATTATTTAAAAACGACTTGCAAATATTATTATAGCACAAGAAAACACTAAAACACGGTAGATTGGGTGGATGTCTAATTCGGATAAAATCGGTTACAGTCGTATCTGTTGTATCCACGATTGAATATGCCGTTTTAAGGCAATGATTTGTATGTTTGATTCATGATGCGCTGGCGTATCTTTTTCCCTACTTTACCTACCATTAATCTATTTCAAATATGAATAATGCATAGAATGATAAATATTTTTTATATTCAATTTGTTAATTTTCCATTTCCTTCCCTTTTTTGTCCGAAATATTTTTTTTCACGTAATTTTCGCCACAATCAACTGTACCAACTACTTCTGCCCCATTTTTTTTTTAAATCAACATTAGTTATTGTTTATAATTTCTTAGTGCATGATATTTTGTTAAACCGGGTAGACTCTGCAGGTCTGCCAAGTATGTTTGCTTGCAGATGACTCGGTCTCACCGAACGGATCGCCATCGGATCTGCAGGATTCCCCGAAACTACTGGGATTACGCAAAACGTCGGCTTTTTTTATTAATCTTGATTCATCTACAACACCGACACCCACATGAGGAAGCTGCATTTTCAATTCGATGATCAACGGAAGCCTGTTGTACACGATGACCATTATTCAATATTTTTTAGTGACAAACAAATGCTGAAGAAATTAAACTGTCGTAATGAATTTTAAAAGTAAACTAAAATAAATGAAAAAAAAAGTTTTCCGAATATTTATTGGTGTGACTATTTACGTTTTTTTGGACAAAGAATTGCAAAAAAAAAATCTAAAATAGGAAACAATTTACTTGTGATGTCACAATTTTTAGGGGGTATGCCTTTTTTTTTTAATTTTTATCAGTAGTTACATCGAAAATAAAATTCCTAAAACAATTAATAATGTTAAAATTTTATGCTGGTAGATCACAAAATGTGTCGTCTACATGTTATTTTACGATTAAAAAAAAGTTAACTAAACCATTTTGTCTGTATGCATTTTACAAAAAAAAAAGGACATTCGATTTTTATATTTAGAACATTAAAAAAATTTTGATGTATTCTTGAGTAACTTTGTTGCACAATTGTTGTTTTTCCCCAATGTTTCGGCGAAATCTCTTCATAAAATTAGATTCATATACATTTATACTGCCGTGCTATATATGTAGAAATGTGTGTGGACGTTCTGAGTCAAATTATTTTGAAAAATCGCATTCGTAATATTTACGTAAGCTATTTCATTCTTATATGAAGTCCCACTAAAATATAAGCAACAATCGTAGCTAAAATGAAAGCATTTCGGCATTAATTAAATATAAAATATGAAGACCAAATTGTATGGAAATCACATTGCAGATAGTGATCACTATAGCTCGGGAATGACTGGTTTTTACGGTCGGTATTATCAACGTATTTAAAAGGACATTTATATTAAATGGCGTTTAAAAGTAACGCAAGTGTATTATCAAATGTTTAAAGGAAGATTTAAACTCTAAACACGCGTTCCTGAATTTGATTAATCAAGTATTATATGGAGAATTGACGCGTGCGTATTTATGTATATGTATAGGTTTGTTTTTGCAGGATGAAATCATTTGAAATATCAGGAGTGTGCGCATTGAAGAAAAAGCGTTCGGACAGAGAAATAAAATCAAACGCTGATAAAACATTTGTCGTTTTTGCAGTTTTTAAATCGTTGTGAAATGATTTTCAATCGGTTGGAATGGGTTGAGTATTTTCGTAAAATCGAATATCAGACGCATGCGCGTTTCATTTTTATGCACGGAAAGTGGTGAAATGTGTAGGCATCGTTGTGATTCTCACTGAATGATTTTGAAATCTCCATCGCGCTCGTTGTTTGACTGTTTTGTGTAGATCGTAGTGGTTTTATGAAAAGAATGTCAGATTTATTTAGTTTATGCACTAGTGACAATAGTAGTACCGAGTACGAGTTTACCAGTGAAGAAGAAATACAATTCCAAGATAAAATTTAAAAAAAAAAGGAATGAAAATGAAAATTATTTTGAAATAATTATTCCTCAATACACAGATAATGAATTCATAGAACATTTTCGCGTAAGCAGACATGTTGCTCAAGAAGTATGTGATAGATTTGAAAATTCTGAAATTCTACTGTGGTACTATGGTAGATGTCACTAGCTGCCACGAATTTGAAATTCGTTTTAGCAACGAAAAAATTTGGGATAGATTGCAAACGATTGTAATTGACGCATGCGTATAAAAGTGATTATAAAATGATTTTCAAACCGTTTCAAAACGCCTGCAAAAACAAACCTTATAGCAAACGCCAATTAAGTTGGCGCGAGGAGGGGGTGCGCAGAAATCGTTTTTAAAAACGTCTACCCCCCACTACTCAAGTAATTGTCAGAATACATTTGTCATTGATGTTTGACGGAACATAATGTCTTTGCTAGGGGATCATAAAGTGATACACGCTCAAACGATGCTTATAAAAATATTCTTAAAAACCTGTTTATACATTACAATCTCATTATTTATATCAAATTTTGTGTTTTATGTTTTTTTAATCTGTTCAATTATGTTTTTTTTCGTATAGGTTAGAATTGTCTGACATTGCCGCCTACGGTATCTTGCGATTTGATGTAAAACTAAATACAAATCTCCCCACTACTTCTAATCCGGCGCGAACTTACCCCTCCTCGCGCCAACTTAATTGGCGCTTGCTTATACCTCTGTAATCGGTAACTTAGATATATTTACATAACCTCGAAATTTCTGTCTACTTGCGTTGATTATAGGTTATATATTTTCTATTTAATATTAATTTCTCTAGGAATAAAATCTCATAATTTCTATATATTTTCAAAATTAATTGTGATTTTTTAAAGATAATTTCATCGTTAGTAATCTAGGGTGAATTTCTGTTGTTTCGGTTAAAAACTTAGTATGCTTTACTTAATTACACAAGGTATCTTCAATTCAGCTATTATGGTTCTGACTAACGAAGGGTTCGCGTAATTGTTATGAAGTCACCACCTGTTTATGTACATCCGGCCGCTACTCTTAATGATACAATGTTGCGTATTTGGATGTCTGCCTATGGTAATCATGAGCATGTATTAAATATCTCGAGTTATAGTGAATTAACAGTGTTGTTCCGCGACCTGTTGAGATAATCGGTAGAATTGTTCGTGAAAATTAGGTAGAATTCGGTAGATTTTTTTATCCTTAGTTTAAAATCAAACAATTATATGAAAACAATTTTAATTTCTAAAATACATATAATAATAGTTTTATTAATAGTATCATATATCTAGTAAATATAATAAAAATGTAAATATATATGAAGCACACTAACAATAACTTATATTATTATATACATGATGTTTTATAAAACTAATGACGTTAATAATAATAATAGTTAATAAACTCTACTCGTCATCAGGTATATTTTTTAATGTTTCTTAATTTATTTTCAATATCAATTTTTTGTCTATTTTAAAATCGAAACAGCTATTTTTATTTATACAGGGTTATCCAAAAAGATGTTACCACTTATATGGGAAAAACTTTTATTTTAGTAACTTAATAAGTAACACATTATGTACACAAGTCAAAATAGACCTAATGCACTCCTTCGATCTGTACTCCTTGATTTTCAATGCATGAGTGAAGTCTGCACCATAGAGGTCATAGCTCGTTCACACATTTCCATAGGTATAGAGCGGACTACTGTTATTATGCGCTCTTTCAGGTCATTAATGTCAGTAGGCTTTGTAGCATACACGCGATCTTTCAACATTCCCCATAGCCAGAAATCGCAAGGGGTCAAGTCTGGCGACCGTGCTGGCCAAGACAAAGGTCCACCTCTTCCAATCCAACGTCTACCAAATGTTTGATCTAGGTAATGTCGAACCGCTAAGGAATAATGTGGTGGTGCACCGTCTTGCTGAAAGTAACCAGATGTTAAGATACGGAGGGGAAGATTGTCTACAACGAAATTCTGCAGCATATCCAGGTAAGCATCTCCCGTTACAGTCTGGGCGTTAAAAAAATATGGACCAAGCACTCCAAACTTCGATATGCCACACCATACGTTAACTTTCGGTGTGGAGCGAGTGTGCTCTCTTAGTTCATGAGGATTATCTGTATTCCAAATGCTGCAATTGTGCTTATTGACGTTGCCACTGATATGAAATGTGGCTTCATCCGACATGAAGAACACAACATTAGGGTCTATGTTCGTTATTTCTAGTATCACTTCTGCAGCTCGAACACGAGCAATTTTATCGGCATCAGAAAGGGCCTGAATCATTTGAATGTGATACGGCTTCATTCCCAGATCGAGGTGAAGAATTCTCAGAACACTTGTCCGCGAGATTCCGCTTTCCAATGCTAATCTTGTACTTGATTTTCTTGGGCTGTTAATTATTCGACCTTGTACATTTATGATATTATTTTCCGTTCGAATAGTTCTGGGACGTCCACTGTTTCCCTTACAGTCATTAGTGACAGACCCTGTGCGCACAAATTCTTCATGCACTCGACGGATAGTTAAACGGCTTGGAGGTTCTTTCTGAAACCATTTCTGAAATTTTTGTCTTACTACTGAGGGTGACCCAAACACTTCCATCCAAGACGCTACCTTCCTTCTCTCTTCTAAAGTAAGTCGGGTGGCCATATTTTGTCTTCAAACTAAAAAAAAAAAAATTAAATTAAAAATTAGGTAGTTCCATATGAGTGGCAACATCTTTCTGGATAACCCTGTATATGTCTTACTATGAAGAAGTCCTGTGACTGTTTCCGTTCTTAATTTAGTACGTTGTTTAGTTTTCATTAAATTGATGGAGGAAAAAATTCGTTCCACATTTGCGGAAGAATGTGGTAAACACAACAAATTTTGAATAAAATTTTTTATTGCCCTGACACTAGCCCAGAATTCCAACATATCTGTGCTTAAATTTTGGCGTTCTGTGTAATTTCGTAATGGCCCCCATTCGCTATCTAAATTTTCAAGTTCGTTTTGTGGTATTAAATTCGGAAAAAGTAAAGCTATATCTGCTATTGAACTTATAGTTCCGCTTTTAACTATCTCGGGGTCAATGAAATTAAATTTTTTAAGTGGGTTGTTTTTTAGTGGAAATCTAGTCGTGATTTGTGAACAACTAACTTTCAACGTAAAAATCCAAACAACGTAGTCGCAAATATTTTATTTGTTCTGAACTCAATTTACCTTCTTCTAGATAAATTCTAACATTTGCTTCTAAATACAGATCTTCTAATGCTTGATAATTATGTGGATTTTTAAATTCAATGTTTTCTAATGCTGTAGATAATAAATAGTTACGTTTTAGGAAACAGTCACAAATTGTTCGAAAAATATTGGATACACTATTATATAAAGTGTAAAGTTTTGGCGATTCTGATTGCATTTCACGATTAGACTATTAAAGAGTGGCAAAACATAATCTAGAAATAATAGACAGACTTTGGTTAGCGGATTATTTAAATGATCGAGTATGTTCTCAGCTGTTGAGACATCGCCATCTGCAACAGCAGTTGTAAAACATAATCTGAGCGGATTGTATTGTTCTAGAATTCGTTTAATAGCTGAATCAACCGATAACCATCTGGTTTGGGACGGGTGTAAAATTTTGTGGATTTTAACATTGCAAAATAATTGATACTCTTGGAATTCGCTGATTCTTTTTGGACTAGAGTTGAAGTAATTAAAAATATTTCTTGTTAAGTTTTCAAGGAAATTTGGCAATTTTTCGCATGCGTATGAAACAACTAAGTGAAATGAGTGGCAGATGCACTTCATGACAAATAAATTCGGTATATCTTTTTTTAGTAATGTTGTAACGGAATGATGTCTTCCCATCATTACATTTGCTCCATCAGAAGCAAAGCCAATCATATTATCTTTATAAGGAACAGAATTTGAGACAAATGTATTTATAACATGATTATATAAAGTTTCCGCATTCGCACTAATTTCACAAGAGCAAAAAAAACAGTCTCTGATTAAATTGTCTTTTGCATACCTGACGACGAGACAAAGATGTTTTATCGTTGAGCGATATGTAGACTCGTCTATAATAAGGGGAAATTTATTATATTTAATATCCTCACATATATTTTCGAAACATTCAGCACCTATGACATTTCGAACAATAGCTGTGGTTTTCTTTCTGGCGCACGATATGCCTTGAGCAATCTTTGAATCGGGACAAATGTTAGCTATTAATTTTGGCAAATGATCCATTATCAAAAATGGCAAATTATGTTCTGCAATAAATGCAGACAAGCGGATCTCGGCTAAAACCAAGATAATTAAAATTATTGTAAACATGAAATAATAAATAATCATACCTTCGGCAATATTATTCTTTATTTGCGCCGATTCTGCCATACCTGCTGAAAATTCGGTTAAACGCGGCTGTTTGCGTATCATCCTTGCTGTATGTTTATGAATTATCGAAAGACTGTGTTTCATTAGAGAATCTTTTCCGCTAGAAATATTAATGTCTTTACTGCAGATCTTATATCTTGCAAAATTTTTTCTCTTTTTACTTCTAGAAAGCCATCTCTCAGTCTTCCAGCTTTTCCCAATCTTCCTTATAATTTTGGGAATATTTTATTTTTTTTGCTATATTACTTGGGCCAGCTTGTTCACAGTCACTGTCACTACCCATATTTTAACACTAGGTATATTATTTAAAAAAAAAACCAAGTGACACCTATGTATGTGTTCTTCTAGAACCGATATAGATACTGATTTCAAATTTTAAATGCAAAAACAGAAACAAACCCTTCACTCAAGATGCCCCACTGTCTTAAACTCATAGAAATAAGCAAATAACCAAATAGATATCGCTTTTATTCATTATTGAATGATATGTTGTATTTATTTCATTCATTCATTTGTTCGAATGAAAAGGATTATTTCATTGTTGTAGTATTTTGAAATAATTATTTTCGGAGGAATAAGTATTTTTATTTGAAAAACAATGTTTCTTTAAGATAATTTTTAACCAGAATAGTCCCTTTATTTTGAATAAAGAGCGTTTGGGAAGCGTGCAAATAAATACCTACCGACATACATAATTGTTGCCTTTGAATTCAAGCATTATATCGACTACAATCCATAGTAGCTTTTATTACTGTCCCTACTCATAAAATTGCTTGCCTGCTTTTTTGTTTGTTGTATATAATTTATTATATTGTATTTTTATTCTTTATTATACATTAAAAAAAAAATACCCCTATAAATATTTACATTAACACGTATTATTTACATGAATATAAACAGTTTTGGCACAATTTTTTTTTTTTCTTATTCGTTTAAAAATCGGTAGATATGATATATGATGGCTTCATCGGTAGATCGGTAGAAGTGTAGAAAAATCGGTAGATCTACCGAAAAATCGGTAGACGGAACAACACTAGTTGAATATTTGGTGATATCAATGTTCCTTAAAAATCGATTTTGATTTAATTCGAAAAAAAAAATAGTTTCATATATTAGTATAGCAGTATATATCTAATAATTGACAAACACCTAGACTTTTTTTGTAGACTGCATTACAAACTGCATTAATTATAAATAATTATTTATTAGCAAAAGAATTTTAAAAAAAGAATGAAACAAAAATGTGCATATTGTAAAGTTTTATAAAATATGTTACTTGTTAATCTGTGATTGATTATAACTAGCAGTTTACATATTATTACTATTTATATACACTTTAGTTACTTATTAATTTTACTCTTAGTTCAATTAAAAGAATAAAAATAATATATATATTTTGACGTTTAACAAATATGTATGTTAAAGCTACATAAAAGAAGTGCAAACATAAGTGATACTGAAGTTATTCTAAAAACACATTTTTCCATATGTATAAGAATAAATTTCAATTAATTTATATTTCATATTGATTAAACGATAAAAAAATGTGTGTTCAAAACTTTATTTTTAACAATTATTTCCATTATATTGTATCCGATTTTTATGTAAATATTTTCTTATGTAATATATTAGTGGAATATATTATGTGTAATATCAAATGGTTGTTTCCTTTATTGTACAGTACAACATTAACTTTAAGTACAGGTATAAATTTTACAATTAAAGAAATAACACCGTTTCCAAATAAACTATTATTCTGTAAAATTGATATAAAAAATATTCGTTCAATGATCAGGTCGATCAGTATTAGAAAGATAAACACCTACTTTGGTTAAGTGTTTACGTATTCACATTTTTTTTTACGCAAATAGAAAAACGGAAACCGTTTAAGACACTTATTATTTACAATACTGGAGCTTCCTAAATTAGTTATATAGAAATAATATTTAATTATGAAGAAAGTATCAATTTTATTGAACTGAATACTAAAGCAAAACAATTCAGCACAACTTCAAGTTTCATTTACAAATGTTCAAAAGTACCCGCATTTTCGATTAGGGATTCGTAATCTACACGTCGAGACGAGCAATTTGATGTGTGATAAAGGCATGTTTTGGATTATTTAAAAATTAAAATTGTAAATAATTCGAAATATGTGGCGCCATCTTCTAGAGAATCGTTGAACTACTAGTACGGTAGTCATTGGTTTGAAACTGAAATTGAGTCTTGCCCAGTGTGGACATTGCTCGTTAGATGGCGCCACTGTATAATTTGCTAATTAATTTTTAAAATTTATTTCATTATATTCTCGTAATTGAATAGTATTTTTCGCAAATTGAATAACAGTTATAATAATTGATTTTTATAATATATTTTTAAAGGCGTAATGTGGTATAAATGCAATATTTGAAAAAATCGGATAAATTTTGAATTTGGCAAAAACGAGACTTCTCCTACATCAAATTGAAGCTGGATTCGTGTAGATTAAGAATATGTATAGTTTGTTGGGTCTAAAACGCACAGCAATCGAGAAAATGAGCTCGGAATGGGAAATATGTGAGAAAATGGCACTATTTTGCGAATTTTTTCTGACATTGTGTATCAGAATATCGAAAATGCCAGCAAGGGGTCTAGCGATTTTGTCTTTTCTCTATTTAAAACCCTTTAGCAAAGTCAAATATATAGCGGGGGTTCATAGTTATGGTGCCTTCAAAATATGCCTGCATTTTTGCCAAGTTTGATGGTCGCTGAAGGGTAAACTATGAGTCTTACCGCAATTTAAATGACAGTATCGTCTTTAGGAGGCAAAATTACACAAGTGTACCAAATTAGAATGAAATCGATATTTTTTTCGAAATTCGAACTAAGGTTTGGAAATTTTCGATTCTCGGTCGGTTTGGTGAACATGTCAAATCATTGCCTCGAATATTTTATATACTAATTCGATTGTGTAGAAAACAAACCCGTCGTTAATTTTCACGAGAGTGTGCGGAATTGAGACATACGAACGTTTATTACATGCAGATATGCAGGGTACAGAACGATGCCGGATCTGAGCCTTTTCGACGCAGCTTAGGTCGTTTAGAAAATTATAGGGCTTTACAGGAAGGACGTGTGCCTAAGATATTGAAAGCTCAACCGCGGAAATTGTATGGTTCCGCAGAAATAAAATCCCAAAGATAGGAGAAATTCGTGGAGATTCAAATGAACTTTGAGGCCGGTTAGCTACTGAAGGACAAAAGGACCCGCATTATTGATTAGGGATTCGTAATCCACACGTCGAGACGAGCAATTTGATGTATGAGAAGGAATGTTTTCAATGATTTAAAAATAAAAATTTTAAATAATTCGAAATATGTGGCGCCATCTTCTAGAGAATCGCTGAACTACTGGTACGGTAGTCATTGTTTGAAACTGAAATTGGGTCTTGCAGAGTGTGGCCATTGCTCGTTAGATGGCGCCACTATATAATTTGCTAATTAATTTTTAAAATTGATTTAATTATATTCTCGTAATTGAATAGTATTTTTCGCAAATCGAATAACAGTTATAATAATTGATTTTTATAATATATTTTTTAGGGCGTAATGTGGTATAAATGCAATATTTGAAAAAATCGGATAAATTTTGAATTTGGAAAAAACGTGATTTCTCCTACATCAAATTGAAGCTGGATTCGTGTAGATTAAGAATATTTATAGTTTGTTGGGTCTAAAACGTACAGCAATCGAGAAAATGAGCTCGGAATGGGAAATATGTGAGAAAATAGCACTATTTCTAGAATTTTTTCTGACATTGTGTATCACAATATCGAAAATCCCCGCAAGGGATCTAGCGATTTTGTCTTATCTCTATTTAAAACTGTTTAGCAAAGTCAAATATATAGCGCGGGTTCATAGTTATGGTGCGTTCAAAATATGCCTGCATTTTTGCCAACTTTGATGGTCGCTGAAGGGTAAACTATGATTTTTACCGCAATTTAAATGGCAGTATCGTCTTTAGGAGGCAAAATTACACCAGTGTACCAAATTAGAGTGCAATCGATATTTTTTTCGAAATTCGAACCCTTTTGAAGTTTTCGATTCTCGGTCGGTTTGGTGAACATGTCAAATCATTGCCTCGAATATTTTAAATGCTAATTCGACTGTGTAGAAAACGAATCCGTCGTTAATTTTCACGAGAGTGTGCGGGATTGAGACATACGAACGTTTATTACATGCAGATATGCAGGGTACAGAACGATGCCGGATCTGAGCCTTTTCGACGCAGTTTAGGTCATTTATAAAATTATAGGGCTTTACAGGAAGGACGTGTGCCTAAGATATTGAAAGCTCAACCGCGGAAATTGTATGGTTCCACAGAAATAAAATCCCAAAGATAGGAGAAATCCGTGGAGATTCAAATGAACTTTGAGGGCGGATAGTTACTGAAGGACTGAAGGACAAAATGTGTGAGAAGGTATGTTATGAATTATTTAAAAATAAAAATTTTAAATAATTCGAAATATGTGGCGCCATCTTCTAGAGAATCGCTGAACTACTGGTACGGTAGTCATTGGTTTGAAACTGAAATTGTGCCTTGACGCAGTTTGGACACTGCTCGTTAGATGACGCAACTGTCTAATTTGCAAATTAATTTTTAAATTTTATTTCATTATGTTCTCGTAATTTAACAGTATTTTTCGCAAATTGAATAACAGTTGTATTAATTGATTTTTATAATGTATTCTTAAAGGCGTAATATGGTATAAATGCAATATTTTGAAAAATCGGAAAAGTTTTGAATTTAAAAAGAAAGGAGGCTTTCGTATGTCAAATTGAAGCTGGATTCGTGTAGATTAAGAATATGTATACTTTGTTGGGTCTAAAACGTACAGCAATCGAGAAAATGAGCTCGGAATGGGAAATATGTGAGAAAATAGCACTATTTTGAGATTTTTTTCTGACATTGTGTATCAGAATATCGAAAATCCCCGCAAGGGGTCTAGCGATTTTGTTTTTTCTCTATTTAAAACCCTTTAGCAAAGTCAAATATATGGCGCGGGTTCATAGTTATGGTGCGTTCAAAATATGCCTGCATTTTTGCCAACTTTGATGGTCGCTGAAGGGTAAACTATGATTTTTACCGCAATTTAAATGGCAGTATCGTCTTTAGGAGGCAAAATTACACACGTGTACCAAATTAGAGTGCAATCGATATTTTTTTCGAAATTCGAACCCTTTTGAAGTTTTCGATTCTCGGTCGGTTTGGTGAACATGTCAAATCATTGCCTCGAATATTTTAAATGCTAATTCGACTGTGTAGAAAACGAATCCGTCGTTAATTTTCACGAGAGTGTGCGGGATTGAGACATACGAACGTTTATTACATGCAGATATGCAGGGTACAGAACGATGCCGGATCTGAGCCTTCTCGACGCAGCTTAGGTCGTTTAGAAAATTATAGGGCTTTACAGGAAGGACGTGTGCCTACGATATTGAAAGCTCAACCGCGGAAATTGTATGGTTCCGCAGAAATAAAATCCCCAAGATAGGAGAAATTCGTGGAGATTCAAATGAAATTTGAGGCCGGTTATCTACTGAAGGACAAAAGGACCCGCATTATTGATTAGAGATTCGTAATCCACACGTCGAGACGAGCAATTTGATGTGTGAGAAGGTATGTTTTCAATTATTTAAAAATGAAAAGTTTAAATAATTCGAAATATGTGGCGCCATCTTCTAGAGAATCGCTGAACTACTGGTACGGTAGTCATTGGTTTGAAACTGAAATTGGGTCTTGCACAGTGTGGACATTGCTCGTTAGATGGCGCCACTATATAATTTGCTAATTAATTTTTAAAATTTATTTCATTATATTCTCGTAATTGAATAGTATTTTTCGCAAATTGAATAACAGTTATAATAATTGATTTTTATAATATATTTTTTAGGGCGTAATGTGGTATAAATGCAATATTTGAAAAAATCGGATAAATTTTGAATTTGGAAAAAACGAGATTTCTCCTACATCAAATTGAAGCTGGATTCGTGTAGATTAAGAATATTTATAGTTTGTTGGTTCTAAAACGTACAGCAATCGAGAAAATGAGCTCGGAATGGGAAATATGTGAGAAAATAGTACTATTTCTAGAATTTTTTCTGACATTGTGTATCACAATATCGAAAATCCCCGCAAGGGGTCTAGCGATTTTGTCTTATCTCTATTTAAAACTGTTTAGCAAAGTCAAATATATAGCGCGGGTTCATAGTTATGGTGCGTTCAAAATATGCCTGCATTTTTACCAACTTTGATGGTCGCTGAAGGGTAAACTATGATTTTTACCGCAATTTAAATGGCAGTATCGTCTTTAGGAGGCAAAATTACACCAGTGTACCAAATTAGAGTGCAATCGATATTTTTTTCGAAATTCGAACCCTTTTGAAGTTTTCGATTCTCGGTCGGTTTGGTGAACATGTCAAATCATTGCCTCGAATATTTTAAATGCTAATTCGACTGTGTAGAAAACGAATCCGTCGTTAATTTTCACGAGAGTGTGCGGGATTGAGACATACGAACGTTTATTACATGCAGATATGCAGGGTACAGAACGATGCCGGATCTGAGCCTTTTCGACGCAGTTTAGGTCATTTATAAAATTATAGGGCTTTACAGGAAGGACGTGTGCCTAAGATATTGAAAGCTCAACCGCGGAAATTGTATGGTTCCACAGAAATAAAATCCCAAAGATAGGAGAAATCCGTGGAGATTCAAATGAACTTTGAGGCCGGATAGTTACTGAAGGACTGAAGGACAAAATGTGTGAGAAGGTATGTTTTGAATTATTTAAAAATAAAAATTTTAAATAATTCCAAATATGTGGCGCCATCTTCTAGAGAATCGCTGAACTACTGGTACGTTAGTCATTGGTTTGAAACTGAAATTGGGTCTTGCACAGTGTGGACATTGCTCGTTAGATGGCGCCACTGTATAATTTGCAAATTAATTTTTAAATTTTATTTCATTATGTTTTCGTAATTTAACAGTATTTTTCGCAAATTGAATAACAGTTGTATTAATTGATTTTTATAATGTATTTTTAAAGGCGTAATATGGTATAAATGCAATATTTTGAAAAATCGGAAAAGCTTTGAATTTAAAAAGAAAGGAGGCTTTCGTATGTCAAATTGAAGCTGGATTCGTGTAGATTAAGAATATGTATACTTTGTTGGGTCTAAAACGTACAGCAATCGAGAAAATGAGCTCGGAATGGGAAATATGTGAGAAAATAGCACTATTTTGAGATTTTTTTCTGACATTGTGTATCAGAATATCGAAAATCCCCGCAAGGGGTCTAGCGATTTTGTCTTTTCGCTATTTAAAACCCTTTAGCAAAGTCAAATATATGGCGCGGGTTCATAGTTATGATGCGTTCAAAATATGCCTGCATTTTTGCCAACTTTGATGGTCGCTGAAGGGTAAACTATGAGTTTTACCGCAATTTAAATGGCAGTATCGTCTTTAGGAGGCAAAATTACACACGTGTACCAAATTAGAATGAAATCGATATTTTTTTCGAAATTCGAACTAAGGTAATTCGTAATTTAACAGTATTTTTCGCAAATTGAATAACAGTTGTATTAATTGATTTTTATAATGTATTTTTAAAGGCGTAATGTGGTATAAATGCAATATTTGAAAAAATCGGATAAATTTTGAATTTGGAAAAAACGAGATTTCTCCTACATCAAATTGAAGCTGGATTCGTGTAGATTAAGAATATTTATAGTTTGTTGGGTCTAAAACGTACAGCAATCGAGAAAATGAGCTCGGAATGGGAAATATGTGAGAAAATAGCACTATTTCTAGAATTTTTTCTGACATTGTGTATCACAATATCGAAAATCCCCGCAAGGGGTCTAGCGATTTTGTCTTTTCTCTATTTAAAACTGTTTAGCAAAGTCAAATATATAGCGCGGGTTCATAGTTATGGTGCGTTCAAAATATGCCTGCATTTTTGCCAACTTTGATGGTCGCTGAAGGGTAAACTATGATTTTTACCGCAATTTAAATGGCAGTATCGTCTTTAGGAGGCAAAATTACACCAGTGTACCAAATTAGAGTGCAATCGATATTTTTTTCGAAATTCGAACCCTTTTGAAGTTTTCGATTCTCGGTCGGTTTGGTGAACATGTCAAATCATTGCCTCGAATATTTTATATGCTAATTCGACTGTGTAGAAAACGAATCCGTCGTTAATTTTCACGAGAGTATGCGGGATTGAGACATACGAACGTTTATTACATGCAGATATGCAGGGTACAGAACGATGCCGGATCTGAGCCTTTTCGACGCAGCTTAGGTCATTTATAAAATTATAGGGCTTTACAGGAAGGACGTGTGCCTAAGATACTGAAAGCTCAACCGCGAAAATTGTATGGTTCCACAGAAATAAAATCCCAAAGATAGGAGAAATCCGTTGAGAGTCAAATGCAGCGGCGGCTCGTGCATAAAAAATGTGGGGGTTGCAAATTTAATGAATACTAATACTTTTTACAGTAGGTAAACAAGGTAGGTAACTAAGTATGTTTTATTAAAAGTTATTTTTGCTAAGGTACATATAAAGAAGAAAAAAGGCTTTTAAAACTCACTGATTCTGATCCTGATTTTATTGAAGCAGAAAATCCATGCGACGATCTTTCGCAGTAGCAAATTTATCTATAACCCTTTGATTAAAATCTGGAATACTTTGGATAAAATCCTTTTCTTGAGAAAGCATCGCCAATGCAGAAAGTCTCTCTTGTGCCATGCTGTTTCTTAAGAAAGTTTTTATTCTCTTCAAAGTAGAAAAACACCGCTCCGCTTCAGCTGATGACATCGGAATTGTAATTAGAATTTTTAAAAGTTTTAATGTTTTACTAAAAGTCGCACTTAGTTCACTTTGTGAAATGAAGTCATAAAGAGGAAGCAAACCCGAGATTGATTTAAATTCTTCCGTTTCATAAATTACGCTTAGTTCAGTACGGAATTTCCGTTCATCAAAGTATGGGTAAGACTTAATTGTTTTCTGAAAGACATTTTCAGGAAAATGGAGGCTGTATTGATTAAATTTATCAGAACAAAATAGAGACGTTGCAGTTAAGTGTCCAGTAAAGCTAAACCTATCTTTGGCTTGACAAACAATAATATCACAAACTTCCTTTGCTTCTCGTGTATATTCGTTTCCATCGATCTTACGTCGTTTTGAAGTTGATGAGCCGGGCCCACTGTCACTTGTATCCGAAGTGTTCGTTATATTATTTCTGATTTGAGCTAACTGAGTTTCAAATGATAATATATATTTATTGGCCATAAGGGGATCAATTTCTCTAGTTTGAAATTTTGCATATAATATATCTACTTGAGGCATTATCTTGTAAAATAGATTTAACCAGAAAATAAAACTCTTATTAGTAAGAAGCGTAATATAACCTGAAGCTTGATTGATAGTAGTGATATTTACAGTTTTACTTTCATTCAAAATTCTTCGCATTGTTTCTATAATTTCTTCTCTGTGTTCAAACACAGTGGCGACAATTCTGGAATTAAAATTCCATCTGGTTGGGGCCGAACGAGGCAGCCGCTTTTTAACTGTTTCGTCCAATATTGCAACTCTTTGAGAACTATTTGAAAAAAAGGTACAAATTCCTTGTAAATTTGCAAAGAATATACGGACATTAGTGTTGGCAGAGGCAGCATTCAACATAACTAAATTTAACTGATGCGCGTAGCAGTGCACGTAAGCAGCGTATTTATAAGTTTGTTTAATACGTGCCTGTACCCCATTATGCGATCCGCCCATGACGGCTGCCCCATCATATGTCTGGGCAATCAATTTTCTTTCGTTATCTTTAATGTGTGTTTCTAGTTCTGCAAGAATGATTGTAGATAGCGTTTTCAAATAGTAAGCAAGGAAAGCAGAATAATGCATTTTTTATACTACAACCGCAAATCCACAAATGTTTATTATAAATATCCTTATTAAATAGTCTATTAAAAGTTCGCGTCTTACTGGAAATCGTTTGTTTCAGATTTAAATTCGGAACAGGTCTGCCCAACCGCTTTATTTCAATTTTTTCGGCATACGTTCTTTTATAGAACGGATCCACTATTAAACTCTGCACTGAATTCATTATTATTTAAAAATAAAGAGCATAAACACTTTTAAACACACAAATACAACTTTTTTAATCGCTTTTATACCGTTGCACCGTAAGCAAGAAATACGTGTATCGCTTTGGTTGCACTGCCGCTGCAACACTATTTTCGTTTATGGAGATATATCTGAAAGACGTTCGACAAAGTTCGTCAGCCGTATAGGGATATATACGTTCGTGGATTGCGATGAGTTTGCAAACCAAGTGTGTTATTCTCTCATTTATTTAACGTATTCATATCGAATTAGATATACCTATTATATTTATAATAGTTCATTTATTCTGTGAGGTAGTACAAATTTTTAATTTATAATTTAAAAGATGTAGAATTACGCTTTTTTTCATTAAATTAAATCTATTAGTTTTGGTGGTTGCGCAAACTTGCAAACCATAGCAGAAACCGCCACTGGACTCAAATGAACTTTGAGGCCGGATAGTTACTGAAGGACAAAAGGACCCGCATTATTGATTAGAGATTCGTAATCCACACGTCGAAACGAGCAATTTGATGTGTGAGAAGGTATGTTTTGGATTATTTAAAAATAAAAATTTAAAAAAAATCGAAATATGTGGCGCCATCTTCTAGAGAATCGCTGAACTACTAGTACGGTAGTCATTGGTTTGAAACTGAAATTGTGCCTTGACGCAGTTTGGACCCTGCTCGTTAGATGACGCAACTGTCTAATTTGCAAATTAATTTTTAAATTTTATTTCATTATGTTCTCGTAATTTAACAGTATTTTTCGGAAATTGAATAACAGTTGTATTAATTGATTTTTATAATGTATTTTTAAAGGCGTAATATGGTATAAATGCAATATTTTGAAAAATCGGAGAAAAGTTTTGAATTTCAAAAAAAGCGAGGCTTTCATATGTCAAATTGAAGCTGGATTCGTGTAGATTAAGAATATGTTTAGTTTGTTGTGTCTAAAACGTACAGCAATCGAGAAAATGAGCTCGGAATGGGAAATATGTGAGAAAATAGCACTATTTTGAGAATTTTTTCTGACATTGTGTATCAGAATATCGAAAATCCCCGCAAGGGGTCTAGCGATTTTGTCTTTTCTCTATTTAAAACCGTTTAGCAAAGTCAAATATATAGCGCGGGTTCATAGTTGTGGTGCGTTCAAAATATGCCTGCATTTTTGCCAACTTTGATGGTCGCTGAAGGGTAAACAATGAGTTTTACCGCAATTTAAATGGCAGTATCGTCTTTAGGAGGCAAAATTGCACAAGTGTACCAAATTAGAAAGAAATCGATATCTTTTTCGAAATTCGAACTAAGGTTCCCTTTGGAAATTTTCGATTCTCGGTCGGTTTGGTGAACATGTCAAATCATTGCCTCGAATATTTTATATGCTAATTCGACTGTGTAGAAAACGAATCCGTCGTTAATTTTCACGAGAGTGTGCGGGTTTGAGACATACGAACGTTTATTACATGCAGATATGCAGGGTACAGAACGATGCCGGATCTGAGCCTTTTCGACGCAGCTTAGTTCATTTAGAAAATTATAGGGCTTTACAGGAAGGACGTGTGCCTAACATATTGAAAGCTCAACCGCGGAAGTTCCAAAGTAAATTTTCCTGAGTTCGAATTTCGAAAAAAATATCCATTTGTTTCTAATATGGTACACTTACATAGAGTTAGAATTTATTTTTTAACAGAATTAATTTTTAGTTGTATTCACATAAATACGTGTCTGTGATTTCTATATTTATAGATATATCGCACTGATGAGATCAAAAAAGATCGAAACATGTATTTAGAGCATACTTAGAACATTGTAATTTAAAGATGCCGCCAGTCAAAGAAGAAGCAGATTCCTGTATCAAATCACCCAATCTACTGCAAGATGCCGACATTTTTCGGTTTTGGAAAACTGCCACACAATACCCTGTTTTGAGAGAAAGCGCAAAAAAATTTTTCTGTTTAAAACCATCTAGTCTTGCATCGGAGAGGTTGTTTTCTACTGCTGGCTTGATTCAGACCGATAACAGAAACAGAATGACTGCAGAAATCTTAGAAATACTGTGTTTTCTGAATAAAAATTTCCAATATTTAATTTTTGATTTTTTCAACTTGAATACATATATTTATTTATACTTATACCTATATTTTATTTAAAATATACAAAATTTTGCAATAATCGTAATCGTAATCGTCGATTATTGTGGTTGATAATCGTAACCGTTATTAAGTGATAATCGTTTCATTGTTATAAATAACCCCAACCTATGCGCACCATTTGAATACTAATAAATAATATAAAGAACACTGGAAGACTGAATATAGTAAACAACGGCTTAACAAGTGAAAATTTCAAATAAACGGTAATCAAAAAATTGCAATTCATAATGCAACGTCTGAAGTTTCATATGAACGATCCTTGTATGTGATAGAAACGTCTCTAAGCAACCAATAAATACCCGAAGTCGACTGTGATCTGTACATAAGCATACATAAGCCATACGTGCAATTTGGCAAGGTAATACTATTTATATGGCTTTGATTATCATACATACCCATATTACATGCAAACATTGCGTGCTAGTTAAGAATTGTAGGAACTATGTTAATTATGAATCTTTGTCAGTTTACGAAAAAAAATTAGATACCTACGTGGTTATAGAAATTAAAGATGGAGGATATATAATGTTCAATATTAATGCAGTTATTTCATTTAAATTATTTAAAATTTTTCGTTTTTATCGTGTATTGTCGTGTAATATAAGTTTACTAACTGTTCTATGAAAAATTTAAAAGTTATGTTTAATTTTGGTTTTATATGAAGTTACTGCGTTAGTAATTGTAATTTTAGAAATTTGATTGCGTTTTAAGATCGCATTATCACAAACAAATATTAACATTTTTACTAGAAAGTTTTCCAATGTATTTTGGTTTTAATTTATTAAGAAATTATATAGTCGTGGCTATATATATATATATATATATATATATATATATATATATATACGAGTATATAACTATCTCTAGTTCTTCGTCTTTCATAGATTGTGTAGAAAATAAATGAAAATTTCTTTGCTAATAAATATTAATATTTGATGGCTTCGATTGCTTTCATTGCTATTAGCTAATAACATTTTTCTGAAGCAATTTTAGTCCATTTTAGAATATTCTTTGCTTAAAACATTGCATTAGGTATATCATATGAGCATTTAGTCACCTTTTGTTTTAAAATATGTTAAAAATATTCAAAAGGTTATAAGTTGGACGATTGTAGTGGTTAAACTAGTATCAAACCTATTACCTCGCGAAACTTTTCATTAAATTTGTCATTGTTAACATGTCAATGTATTATCGATTTTTCATGTGACTCACATATATTAACCCCCAGATACGGGCACAAAATTTAACTTTAGAAGTTAAGTATTCAGTATGAAGTATTTTGCTTCGCCTATATTGCATATATGTACTAAGGGTTAAATTTACAAAAATGTTATAAAGAAAATACGAATATTATATATATATATATATATATATATATATATATATATATATATATATATATATATATATATGTAATACATACCATGTCTTTTTAAGGAAGGGGTATTATAGGGCATTTGTTATTTATTTCATTTGGTCACATTATCTATACTCGACCATCATAGCAGATTTTGTTCTAATTCTAATGACTAGAGACCGGACACGAGTGGCCCACGAGCGTACTATTGCACATTTGTATTTTTAAAGTTTTTAGTTTTATTTATATAATTATACTTATAATAATAAAACGGGTATATATACGGATAGCAAAATACGAAATATATTTTTATTTGTTCATTTTCTAGTTCAATTTGAGTAAAATAGTATTAATATTTACTAGCAATACTTTCTCAAGATTTTCTTCTGTAAAATTTGTTCTCTTTGAATGAAATACATCCTTGTAAATAGACAACGTCCTTTCTACATCGCAACTGATTATAGGTGCATACTGGAAATATTCTTTTATTTCCGCGTATTATGCAGTTAGATGTTGCGGCATTGTCCCCATACACAATTGCCGCAATGTTATTAAATCTGGATTTCTATTAAACACTGCGTCTAGTTTTTGCTGAAGGCCGCATCCGAAGTCACTTGGAATACTTTCCAAATTATTAATAGCCACATCTAATGTCATTAAACCATTATTTAATTTGAGATTTCGATTTTCAAAATAAGTGATTAGTTTTGGTAAATTTCCAGACTGTTCCTGAAGAAAGTACAACTAATTTTTTAAATGTGGAATTTGTGTTAGTTCCTTGCACTCAGAAATACTCCGAGCATCGTCATTTAAACGTGCAACGAAATTTTGTAAACTATCGAAATTTTCTGCATAAAAACTAGTAGCTTCCAACCATGTCCCCCATCTAGTTATTACTGTAAGGGAGGCAGTGACAAAGCTGACAGTTTTTCACTGTAAAGTGATACTCTTAATGGTGCCTTTCTGAAAACTTTTTTAAAAGCGGATACAAGTCTATTAACTTCTGGAAAGGTGTGTCTGATATATTCACAGATTCTGTGGAGAGCATGTGCTACACAAGTAATATGCAGCATATTAGGATATGTTTCCTTTAATAGTCTGCCTGTTTTTAACATATATGCAGCACTGTCACTTACAAAGTACTTTTTCTTTGTATCTGTAGTCCGAATGAAGTATTTTTTGAATATTCTCATTAATGGTTCTAGCAACTGTTTCTGCATCAACTGTATTTATAACTTTTGTTGCTATTACATATGCGTTATATGGAATAGTTGGATGTAGTACACCAGCTACAACATTTACCACACAGCGTCCTAATATATCGACAGTTTCGTCGGCACTTATCCAGAGGTACTGATTTGAAAGATGGCTTCCAATGCGTTCTATTGCTTTCGTGTAGCATTTAGAAACGTAATATTTGCGTAAGGTGGATTCATCATGAACATTTCGACCAGTATATTTTTGGAGAAATATTTTTAAAGTGGGATTGTTAAGTTTATTTAATGGAATATTGGCCGCCATAAAAGTTTCACAAAGTTCTTCGTTAAAATTGTCAGATTCCAACGGTTTCAATTTCTGTGCATGTGTTTGCGATGCTAAGTGACGTTGTACGTGCGATTTCATGAAATTTTTTAACGATATTTTACAGATTTTGCAATAAATTTCGGAATCACCGACAATGGGCATACAATCAGTATGACCGTAAATCCAACTCGCCATTGTTTTACGATGTCGTACTCGACGTTCTTCCATTTCATATCTGAAAAAGTAACTTAAACAATGCTCTAGATCTAAATAAATGAAAACTAAAAATGTATGCGTAAGTTAATATTTAGGGCGAATAAATACTTGTAGGTTTTGCATTAATATTACATCAGGCTCCTAATTACAAGGTAGTTTTATATATGCATCATTGTCTCTTATAATTTAAAAACTTTCACAGAACATATATACTTAGCTATGGTTGTATGTTCCATAAATTTTGTATGCTAATATTTTTATACAGAATATTTAAAAGCATGTACATTTTAATAAATATTCGATAAACAATTTTTTAATTCAGAACGAAAGTGGATCTTGATTCATTATAATTATCAAACATTCGACAATGTTGAAAAAATATTTGGAGGTTGTAAATGATTATCTTTTGGAGAGTTACAGGTATTTAATGGATTTTTTATAATACATCAGTCGAAAAGTCGATTTTAGATGAATAAATAAATAAAATAAAAATAAAAATCTAGCTATTAATTTATGGAAATTTGCGTGTCCTGTTTTTATACCAACCTTTGACATATATTTTAGGAATATTTTGGTACATAACTAAAATAAAAAGATAATAAACTGATCATTGCTAAGTTTATTAATCGGTTCCAAATACTTCTTGAACTCTGTTATATAACAATTTTTCTTTATATCAGATTCAAATGTTGTTTAGCAAATGCCTTTTAAGGGGCTGTAACGATTGTTTCACGCCAATAGAGTTTGCTTTTATCTTCTAAGTTACTTCGATTATATTGGAATATGCAGACGAGGTTAATATTTCTAGCAGAGCTTAATTTTTTGGCCTTCCCATCTATGATTTTTCTTGGCTAATGTTCTTAATATATTATTATAAGTTACTTTTCAAAAAGTAGTATACAATTTACGTTAATAAATTAGATAAAATTAGAGTTATTTAAAAATTAACACTGCTATTATATCTAATTCATTCTTAATTACCAGTCACGATAATTTACTCCTTGTTAATTAGTTTATATATTTCAATTCTGTTGATCCATTTTAGATTAAAAAAATGTCGTAGTAATAAAATCTTTTTAAAATAGTTTGAACCAAATTGGCATTCCCTAGAGTACTATTTTAGGTCCATTATTATTTGTGTTTATTAATAATTACTCTAAATACATGAATTATGTCGTAGATCTTTTTAATCTAATGATTTTTAAAATATTAATGATATTGACCTAATTCTGTATAACATGAATGTTTTAATAAAATTAAATTGACTTGTGAATGAACACTATATTTTCTTATCTGCTTTTGACCTTACAAATTAACTTGTTTACTAGTTCAATATCGTTTGGTGTAATTACTAGTGAACAGCTTAAAAGGTTTCGGTAATTACGTATTTAGATTCTAAATTTAAAAACTAGTATTATGCGGCCTTTAGAGCTAGAAGGATTTTTATTTAAGTATTTTAAAATCGATTCAATATTAATGTAAAAATATGCCTTCCTTGGACTAAAAAAGAAATAATATTTATTATATTTTTATTTTATCTTTTCTACATTTTATGATGTGTACGTTTTTGTAGGTAGAAATTATATTAATAAAAAATTGTTTAATCTCTACTCTAATGAACTTGTCCACTTCCATTATACGATTTTTCTTAAATTTTTTAATATGACTTACAATTAATTCGTTTGGGGACTGTTGTACAAAATGAAGAGTTTTTGAAAATATCTACATATTGAGCGACAAGAGCTTTAACCTAATAGATTTTTTGTTTCGGTTTTATACTGTCGATGAAACTTGGTTCTATTTAAGGAAGCATCTATACAGTATTGGTTCGATTAGCGAAACCTACTGTAGGAGATGTGAAAAACAGGAAGAAACTACCCTTCTTGTGTGTACTTGTGAAGAACTGGAGGGACTTGACAGAAATATTTCAGCAAAGATATTATTTTAGAGAATAATGGTTTTATAGAGGACACAAAACTAACACAGTGGAATTGAGAGATCTCATGGTGATGGCACAAAGAGCATTGTGCTCGAGTGCCTAAATTTGCTGGTGTCCAAGCCTAAAGAATCAGAACCAGAAGAGTCTATTCACCGTATCCAGACCCTTTAGACGTCCATTTATTCGTAAAACTCAATCTGTTTGTCGTTGGAAGGAAATTCAAGACAGATTAGAAAGTTATTGCAGAAGTCGAGTAGTATTTTGAAAATTGGTATAATGGCATTCCAGTGGCACTGGTCCGAGGGTATTAATGTTAAATATGTACAAGAATTTTTAAAAAATCGTTGCTGTAATTCAGGTGTTTCGTTTTAAGCCCCACTTTCCGTTAAATCATTCTGGTATTGACTAATAAACTAGTTCTCCTTATGTTTTACCAACTCTTGTAATTATTTAATATATTTCGACATCAAACTTTTTTGCAAATACTTCTGACTTTTGTAGGTATCTTTCTATAGTTTTAAATGATATTTTCGATCTGAAATCTTCAATGCGTGGTACATAATAAAACATATATTCACCTGATTTTCTTTGAGGGATAAATTACATGTGTTACTAATTCAATTACATTATATATATTTAAAATAATAATAATTAAAAGCCGGATATATACAAACAAATATATGCGCATAAATATGCAGATGTTTTAGCATAAATATGCACTTCCTTATGAAAAATATGCAGGTAAAAAAATACACGGAATGTTAGAGAATGGAATACTGTAGAAAAAAATATTCTATTATGATATCTACAAATTTATTTAGAACATTTTACAACATAATTAACTATGAAAAATTTACAATCACATATTTCTCAAAGTTTTCAACAGAAAAATTGTGACGCTTGTCTGAAAACATGTATTTATATATTGAAAAGGTTCGTTCTACGTCGACGCTTGTTATAGGAGCATATTTCAAATTAGAAATATCATCTATCGTCAACTCAATATTTTCTACTGAATCACCACACAAGATTTTAGCAATGTCCTTTAGCTTTTTAAAATCCTGATTTTTTTTTCCTATTACACTTAAAAATTTTTCATACACGGACTCGTCCTTTAACATCAGAACGTGACTTTTCAAATTTGTTTATTATTTCAACGCTCTCGATTAGCGACATAAATTGCTTTTCCAACTGCAATGTAGAAGTGGAAATAAAATTGTAATTGGCTTTAATAAACGCCAACTGTTCAGGTATTTCTTTATCGAATATACCTTTTGAGCGTCTATCACAGATTGTACATCCTTATCAAGATCCATAATAATTGTCTTTATTCCTTCATAATGATTTGCATGAAAAATAGCAGCCTCCAATCACGTTCCCCATCGTGTGATTGCTGGCTGAGGAAGAAGCGGAACACCGTGTAGAAAACTGAACTCGTAATGGGGCCTTTAAAAATACTTTCTTTAAAGTATTTACTAAGGGAAAATGGTTTCTGACTTCTTCTGCAACACGATTTAGTCTGTGCGCCAAGCAAGTTGTGTGAATTAAATTTGGGTAAAAGATTTTCAAGTTGAAAGCCGCCTTCACCATGTATGGTGCAGCATCCGTCAAAAACAATAGAATTTTCTCTTTTGGAATCGATTCCGGTAAGAAGAACTTTGCCAGTTCTTCCAGTATAAACCTTGTTATTGTTAAATTATTTGCCTTTTCCAACTGTTTGAATGAAATTAAATAAAATTTTGCTGGAACCGATACGTTAAGGATACCATTTACATTTAAATTGTTTAATTCATGTAGTGGAATATGTGCCGACACAAACATTTGACACAAATCTTCATTAAATTGTTCGTGTTCCGATTTTTTGGAAGTTAATGGTAAACATTGCGGTAATGTTTGCTAACTCTTCTTCGTCAATTTCATCTTTGTTAGTTTTGCAGCATGAGATAGAGTTTTCATATGTTGGTCGACTTGGAACTTTCTCTCATTTCTAATCTGCAAAAAAAAATATCACATCATCGGTTGTTTTCTTATAAAATAAATGTTAGTAAAAGATAAAGGAATAATTAAAAGCTTAATTAATTAATTAATAAGAGGAAATAAACTTAAAATTTTCGCTATTTTCGGTATTTTACCTATTATATATCACAACTCACAAGTTTACACTTCGAAAAGCCAACGTAAAATGACGTTTAAAATAAAATTACTTTCGAATATGGGAATAAATTTCTCTGAATAGCAAAGAAACCCATATACTCCTAATTTTCTGGTAAAATGTATTTTTGTATTTATTTAGAAGTTTTAAGGTATTAGCTATTCCTGGAATTTTGTCTCGGCCTGGATGTATGGGAAGAGCATTAATAAATTCTTGGAGGCGCTTATCGGAAAAGTAACGGGAAGAGGCTTAATAAAATGCTATTTTTAATTTAAAGAGGGCTAATTTTTGTTTGTTTATTACATCCAAGACATATTTTTAGAAATGACTATAATAAATTTGATTTAGTAAATAAATAAAACTCGGATACTTAAAATATGCCAAAACGCTGAATTACTACAAAATATGCAAATATGTAATATACAAAATGCATATATTATGCAAACTGCATATAATCCGGCCTTTAAAAATAATTATAATTAATATTTTCATAACGCAGAAATATTAATATTTCGCTTAATATGAATAAATGATGTATATTTTATTGATACAACATGTATAATATATGTTAGTATTAGTTCAGGTACCTATATATGGTTATTTCAATCATATAGACAATTTTATTAATATATTGCATGTAAAATTTCTCTTACTGATTATTTTCTATTTTCCTATTTGAATGAACCTTTAAAATTAATGTTGTTTCACTGACAGCTAATCGAATTATGGTATATATACCCGTACATATCAACTCATTCGCTTCGGTTCAAGATTCGATTGAAGGCCGATTCAAACTTATTGCTAAATTTATAGTTCTAGTTACACAGGGTAAAAATCCATGAACAAGTTACAAATGAAAATAAAATTTTAATCAAAACGTGTGCTATGTAATATATGTGTTAAAAGTAATCGATTAGAGAAAAAGCTGTTATAAAGTTCCTGTTGAAGTGACGGGAATGTTTTGCGAAATGTTTTTTTGTGTAGATGTCGAAACCAACTGGGAGAAATTCACCTACAAGCATGCGAGGTGGTGCTTGGGTACTTCGCAGTATTTCTGTTTTCCTGACTAGCGGAAGGAACGCTAGAGCTGCTAGTAGTCAAGCAGTTGCGAAACCGCGCGTTAAGAAAATGACCGACAAAGATAATAAGAATAAAATATCAATTAAGTTATTGGAAGCTGCTAAAAGAGATACACATTTTAGCCGGTAAGTACATTATAATTTAATATTAAAAATTTTTTTTTTATGTTTGAATATCCTGAAATTATATATTTAAGCATGTAATATTAATATTATTTCTTCTTTTTTATTAAATTATGAATATAATTGTAATAACGTAATTTTTTTTTTGTACAGATTCGTAATTGTAAAGGTGTCTCCTTTGAAACTATAAGATTCGATTTTTAAATAAAACACACAATATTTGTAAAACAAACTTTTTTTTATTCTTCAATATAAATTCTAGACTTTCACATGGACATATTTCGACTGCTCTGATCTTATTCGTTTAGCTAAATTTTCCATAATACTGGCATATAAATCTGGCTCCATTTCTCGAATAACAAGTTGAATATCTTCTTTAAGGTCATTGATTGCTGCTGGTTTGTGGGCGTACACTTCCCCTTTACGTAATCCCAGAGAAAAGAGTGGTGTTAACTCACATGATCTTGCAGGCCAATTAATATCAGAATTCCGAGAGATAAGACGATGTGGAAATTCAGTATGCAACAGAGTTATTGTATGGTACAGATGTTGTTCAAATCCAAGTCTTCAATTTGGTGGAAAAAGAAATTGTTCAACATGCCACGATGGCATTCTCCATTTACTGTGACAGCATTACCAGCTTCATCTTCAAAAAAGGGATGGTCCAGTTACACCACCACTCTAAAATGCGCACCAAACAGTGCATCTCTGAGGATGTGTTATTCTTTTGTGAATAGCACGTGAAATTTCTTTGTCCCAAATCCGACAATTTTGTTAATTGACTCTTCCATTAAGATAAAAATGTGCTTCATTGCTTAGAAAACTTTTGTTACAAAAATCAGGGTCATCTTGTTTCTTTACTAACACCCAATTCGGAAATGTACGACGTTGCAAATGTCCTGTAACTTTTAATTGTTGAGTCAACTGAATTTTGTGCAGATCATTCTTTAAAATCCGATGCGTGGTGGTTCTCGAATGGTTCAATTGTTGTGAACGACGTCGAATTGATGTGTTTGGATCCCCAAGTACACTTTCTCACTGCAGCAATATTGACTTTTAAGTGAGCACAACGAGAATATTTTTGTGTTGCCTTATCGATAACGGAGCCCGTCTGTTCAAATTTTTTGATTAAAGTACGACCCGTTAACGCTGTAGGCGCTTCGTTTCATTTTAATCTTACGCGAATTTTCCATAATGCAATCGTAAATGATCGCTGATTTTCATAAAATAGTTGTACACGAAGTATTCATTGTTCAATTGTTAAACGCACCATATTGACGTCTTACGGTTTATAGATGATAATTGCTAAATATTAACGCCCTCTATTGTACAGAACACAAATGACGCGCAATTGAAATCCTATAATTCCAAATAAGACGCCTTTTATCTCTTGATAACTTTTTTGGTTTTTCAAAACTTTCTACCTCAGCTACTTCTACGAAAAATTGCATAAATTCATCATATATTCACTAACGCAGAATTTGTTGGAAGCATTCTAAAATCGTAATTTGATTTATTGAATACACGCGGAGCAGAACTCCAGCGATTTTTCTCCCTTAAATGATAACTTAATTACGTAACCCTTAACTCCTCGACGTCTCAATGCTTTCGATAGCATCTTCTTCTTAATCGGACAAAATTCGATTAACACACGATCCAGAAAAAGATGCTAGTGGGAGCACTGAAACGTCGAGAATTTAATGGTTCGTCTCCGAACCAAAGAACTCAGATTTGTTATCCTGTTTCCGCAAGAATATTCGGCTGAATATATATATATACAATACTAAATAAAATTAAAACTATTTTAAGGAAAAACAATTATCCACCACAATTTTGCACAAAACATTATAAAACACAGACTAAACAAAATATATAACAAAACTAAATGTCAAAATACAAATACAACGTCAATTAAACTAACATATATCCCTACACCCTATACAAGCGTCCCGTATCGTTATGTTAAAATTTTAGAAGTGTAAAGTAGACTTCATTTCAAGTAACAAAAACACAAAACTTGTATATCCATTTCTATTTGTTTCAAAGTTACAGATCTATGAATGTGATTGTCAGATCATTAACAAAAATGTAATCCTAAAGTCAACACAAACTGATTTTATTTAAAAAAAGTTACACGATTCAATAACAGGCCTGTGATTGTTAACGTCGCATAATAAAATGTTATCCTAAAATAAATAAACACGTGTCGTAGTGCATACAATAATTTCTTGGAAATCTACAAAAAAAGAGTACTGGAAATTGATTTATGATAAAGAAAGTTCTTACTTATTTCGTAAGTGCTGAACAATGAATATCATACAGTAAACAAATGTTCAGATGACTGTTAACGTTGCATTTCTTAATGAAGGATTACATTACGTTTCAGTTCATACAACAGTTTATTAATGAGTGGACACGGTTTCTTTATTCAAAATGCCTCACCGATTTTCTTGTCTTAAGAGTATGCGGTCATGCATTTTGTGTATGGCTACTGTAACGGCAGTGCACGTCAAGCAGTTATTGAATACCGACATCGGTTTCCCGATAGGCGCATTCCTCATTACAAAACGTTTCTAGAAGTACACAGACAATTTCGGGAATGCGGACTGCGTGATTATCTTTTCGACCGAGGAGTAAATTTGCCAGCAGACTTAGAGGAAGAAGCAGTAGCTATTGTTACAAGGGATCCAACTCTCAGTGTACGTCGAATCGCTAGACAACTAGGAGTGCCACGAACGACAGTTTGGCGAATTTTAAAACGTGAGGGCTTATATCCATATCACTGTCGCAGGGGACACGGTTTGCTTGAGGCAGACCACTATGCTCGTCTAGTTTATTCTACCTGGATATTAAGACAGTCACTGCTTCATTTTAATTTCTGCAGAACAGTCTTCTGGACAGATGAATCTACGTTCACGAGAAGTGGTGTTACAAATCTGAGAAACCTGCACAGGTGGTCATCAGAAAATCCCAAAGCTATACGCCCATCTAAATTTCAACATGAATTTTCTATTAACGTTTGGGCGGCCGTAATCGATGACTCGTTGATTGGTCCTGTCGTTCTTCCTGGGGGGTTAAATGCGGACAATTACCTTCAATTCCTTATTGACGAACTGCCAGGTCTTTTAGAGGATGTCCCACCGAATGTTCGACGAGACATGTGGTTTCACATGGATGGGGCACCACCACATTTAGGAATTGCTGTCCGAAATTTGGTTAACGTCAATTATCCAAGATGGATTGGTCGGGGTGGTCCTGTTGCATGGCCACCCTTAATACCCTTGACTTTTATTTAAGGGGATACATGAAAAATTTAGTCTACGCGCAAGTTTCGAACACAAGAGAAGAGTTGTTGGATCGTATTCACCTGGCTGCCGAGCAAATCCGACAAAACAAGTATGAAATTCGGATAAGTACTTCTTCTATTGGTTTATGGGCACAAGCCTGCATTCAACAAGGAGGTGGACATTTCGAAATTGTTATTAATTGAACTTTCTTAAATAAAATCAGTTTTTATTGACTTTAGGATTAAATTTTTTTTTTCATGATCTGACAATCACATTCATAGATCTGTAACTTTAAAACAATTAAAAATGGATATACAAGTTTTGCGTTTTTTTTTTACTTGAAATGAAGTCTACTTTACACTCCTAAAATTTCAACATAACGATACGGGACACTTGTATAACTGGATTATCCGAAAGACTAAACAATATAATCAAACAATTTAATTTTAAATTAGCACACCAAAACGAAAAAAACCTAAAATTTCTACAAACAAAATTAAAAGACTCAACACCAACCCTTAAACAATCACATATGGTATATAATATACCCTGTAAAGACTGTGACAAAGTTTACATAGGTCAAACAAAACAGCTACATCAAGAAAGGATTAAAGGACACAAATATGCGAGAAATCAAACAACCTTAAAAAAACATCAAATGATCGCTCGTTATATACAAAAATAAATTTTATGTGAAACTGTTTAACAGTTTTTAATAAGTTTTTATTATGTTTTAGTAAAAATATTTTAAAATTACTATTGTTTTTATTCCGGTGAAATATTACGATTGCGAGAAAAAGTATAAGTTCATGTCACTAATCGAATCATTAAATTAAATTTTGTTTCCAGTACATTAGAATGAACATAAAATTAGAACTATTTGATCCAAAAACCTTCTGTCAAGGTACACGTAGACGTTCGTTTTAGATTTATTAACGTGCAATAGCGGGGTAGAACAGTTTTCTAATTAAAATAGTAGGAGGTATTAAATAGTACAATAGCAACAAAACGTATACACGTTTAAATGGGAAGTGATGAAGTTGATTGATGTGTAATCGATGTTACAGGTCTGAAATTGAAGGTCTCTATAAAGTTTACAGGAAATTAATTTCAATGAACAGACCGAAATCTAATCAAGACAAAACTGTCGCCGTTGTCAGCTCTTCCATTATGGGCAAAACAACCACCGTATCTGAAGTACACATAATAAAAATATTACATTTTTTGCACCACTTTGTATTATTATTTGTACATTCGATTTATTTTTTACTAGATTGGCTTCTTTATTTCGAGTCTACATAAATACATACACTTTAATTTACAAAAGGAAAAGATAGTCTAGAAATTATTAGTAATTTCTTTATCAAACTGTGAGTTCACATCACATTATTTAAAAGAAAAAAATCTATTTATCTGAAAAAATTATAAAATTAGAAATTGACAACCTTGTTAATACGTTTGTGGGTCGTTTATTTCTTCTAGTCAATATATTTTTATCCGTAGAAGGCAATTGCTTACGATATTTGGAAATTTATTTGCAAAAAACTGATTGGTATTGAGTTGCAATAACTGAATGTGTTTTGTACAGATTTTAAAACCGTCTTGAACAGTATTAATAATGCCCCATTATTTCTCGTAAATCTTCTTAAATTGGATTAAACTCTGGTCTTTTTCTAAGTTATGGGAATATTAACTTTATCCAAAAATATTTCAAGTTTTCCGTTTTATTAAATCAACACCAACCACATTTAATTTAGATTATGATCGTACTGAGTAAATTACATTTTAAATATAATTTACCAGAACTTTGATAAGTAAAAATACGTCAGTGTGGTCTATGATATTTTTAGTACCACTCTTGTTCAGGAGTCGCTTAAAGATTCTAAAGTTGTTCAAAAGCTATTAGGACACCCTCTGTTAATTGAAACACAGTTCCTGAACAGTTGCTATTAGGGAGCTGTTCAGAAAAAGATTTTTGGAAGCTATTAAAGCTGTTCAGGAATTGGAGCAGAAGAATTTATAAACATAAACATCTATAGGATATAAGCTTGGTGAACATGGTGGATGCTGTAAAATTTTATTGTTTAAATCTTTAAGTTTTAAAACTGCAATTTGCGCGATTTTGTATTACCATGCATATGCCGCAGTAATGTAACATTATTAACATTCAATCTTCTCGAAAATTCTTTAAAGCTTTGGATTGCATATTCTTCCTGAAGTCCTCAATATTTTTTTTGTCGACTAACGTTTCAAATTTACTTTCCTGATCTAGAATTTTGATTTAGGTCTTCTACTAAAGTATTTAAAACTTAATTTTTGACTAAAGTTTCAGCCATAATCGGGAATTTATTTTAAGGAAGTTTTTGAAACACCATTGTATATTTCACCATAAATTCTGTTTATATATTATGACTTTGTACAATTTCTGTGAAGAACTTAAGACTTCATATTTCGTATGTATGGTCCTAATAGTATGTCACCATAATTTTTTATTTGGATTATCGGAAGATTTGTTTTTGCAAAAACAACATCTTAAAGTTGCTAGGATTTGGACAACTATCGATAAGTAGATGTGATTTATATCGACTCTACTTCAGTTTTAGGAAGCATTAATTTTTTTTTGGTATTTCACGAAGCATGTGTTGGCTTAGGTTCTTACTTTTTCCTTTAATTAATTTTGTATTCACTAAAAAAATGTTTTTTGTAATATGTTAACACCAGCTATTATTGTTAGATCATGGTAACTTGAATAAAACATTATGAAGCGATAGTTCAAAATAATTCTTCTAAATTTGATTTTGTTTTTATATACACGCATTCTTATCCTCAATTATCCTACTGAATTATGCGCAGAATTTTATTTTAGGGAATCGATAAAGTAGTTTTTCGACAGCTACTCCACAGCTCATTTGATGTAGTAACCGAAGATATGATGATGGATAGAATATTTTGCGTATGGGACAAGCTTAATGCCGGATTGATAACCCCTGAAGCTTGGTTTTATGGATTATCGATTTTTCTCAAAGGCACATTAGCTGAGCAAACTGATTTTTGTTTCTACGTATACGATTTGAATGCTGATGGATTTATAACAAAGGATGAGATGTTTCAACTCCTAAAGTAAATAAAATTGCATTAATAAAAATATTTTAAATAAATAATATGAATAACTTGATTAATTATTCGGAAATAAAACACTTGGCTTAGTTTCACGACTTCTTTAATTAGATATACTAACAATTGTTTCGGCTATTAGGCCATTATCAAAGAGCTATCTAAAACTAAACTTACTCTACTTAAGGTTAACTTATATACCTGTGTTCATTATGGGTGGGAGAATGTGGGTAATTGATATTTAAAATTGCATCGATATAGGGGGTATTTATGAATTCTAATTGCGTGTTTGTGATAACTCGATTTTGTTTTTGGGCTTTTTTAATTTCAAAAATCTCTAATATATTTAACTTTTTACTTTTTACTACATTATGAATGAGGTTACAGCTATTTATATCGGGTAAGTGGTTCTGGTCTATACAATGTTCTGCGAACCCTATGTGTTTAACACTATATTTTATATCTCTAATATGTTCTATTAACCGTTTATTAATACATCTGCCACTCTGTCCGATATAAATGGCTTCACAATTCTGGCATTTTATGGAATATACTCCTGGTTTATCTAAGTTATCTATTTTATTTTTAGTATTATTCAACAATGTACCTAAATTTACTTTATTTATCCACACTATGTTAATGTTGAGTTTCTTTAGTAATTTGTTTATTTTCTGTGTTATGGGAGGGATATAGGTGATTACTGATTACATGCCAACTAGGTTTCTTTAATTCGTTTATTTCTGGGTATAACAATTTTTGAAGTATTTTCCTCTCTTTATGTTTTATCAACTTATCGATGATATCTGGGTTGTAACCATTATTTTTTGCTATTAATGAACACATAATGAACACAGGTATATAAGTTAACCTTAAGTAGAGTAAGTTTAGTTTTAGATAGCTCTTTGATAATGGCCTAATAGCCGAAACAATTGTTAGTATATCTAATTAAAGAAGTCGTGAAACCAAGCCAAGTGTTTTATTTTCGAATAATTAATCAAGTTATTACAAGAATGTTTCACCAAGAAATATCTGCGAAGTCAACCAATGAAAAAAAAAAGAAAAAATAATATGAATATGTTTTGAAAAATATTATATAGAATGTTTATTTTCCTATACTACAAGTTAAAGAATTATATTTTGTTGCCAAATTATATAAAAATTGAATTCTAGCAAAAGAAAATTTGTGATAAATGTTATTTGCTTAAATTAAAAAAGGTCTCTAACTCTATAAAAGAAAGAAGAAGAAAATATAAATTAATGAAATCAGTCTCCAAATGAAGCAATTATATTAAATAATTTCTACTTAAACGTAAAATAATTTTTTATTTATTTAAGCCATTAATACATTATTAAATAACTAACATTGCTTCTAAAACAATATTCCAAAGCAAGGACCTAAAAAGGAAAAATGAATTTTAAGAAATTTTTGCAAAGATTTTCCACTTAGTGTATAATTTCTGTTCACTTTTTCAATTTACTCATGCTTTTTACTTTACTTGTAGAAATAGTTTAATAAAACAACCTCAAGATGAAGATCCTGACGAAGGAGTAAAAGATTTGATCGAAATTGTTTTGAGAAAACTGGATAAAGATAAAGATGGAAAGGTATCACTTGAAGATTACCGTCAATCGATTTTGGAAGAACCGCTACTTTTGGAGGCGTTTGGTCGATGCTTACCCAACGAAAGAGCTCGCGTTACATTTACTACAACCATGAGCATGTAAATTGGGAAGCAATTTACATCTTTGTTTGGTGTACATATTTATATAAGTTGGTGCAGAAGTCTTTTCAAACTATGTATGAAATATACAAAGGAAATTGTGGTCTTTTGCCTCCCATGATTTAATTTACTGTTTCTCTAGATATCGCCAAGACTTCTCTTTGGTCATTTTACTTAAATTGTTACAAATATTGCGTTTAGACATCTCCAAAGAAGATGTTTAATAGAGGGAATTTTTTGACCATTTTTAACCAATTCAAAATATGTTTTAATACCTCCATTATTATGCTTTAGGTACATGCTCAGTTAGATCAATTGCAAAATGATATGATAGAAGAGGCCTTTCTGACTTTGAATATTCTTTGAAATTTTCTCTGAAAACAATAGTTTCATTTTCCAAATAGTGTTCCATTTCTAAAATTCCTTAGTTTATGCTAAATAAATATTCCTCATTTAAATTGTGAAAATCCTTTTGCGTCATCTTATTGAATACGTTTGTAAATGCTATAACTATTATGGAATTAAAAATGTATGATTTTATCTTAATTGTAAATTTAATAAATATGAAATTTAGTTGAAAAAGTGGTTTTATTTAATTAAATATTCAGAAATTTAGAAAAATCTCGTATGACAAACTCGGAAAACCTGGATTGAATAATTATGGTAAGTATTTAAGTTAATTTGTATATGTATGTCCATTATAATTATTTCTAACTAATTTAGTGTTAAATATTTTGAAACATGGTCACAAAAAGCATATTTTTTATGACCCTGTCGCCAGCATTTTATTTATAAATGATTTTCTTCTTATAATGCAGACAGTTTTCTTGACCTGTGATATTTCGTAAAAATGTTTTTATTTTTTTTAATAATAGTGTTACCGGCAACATGCATAATATAGTGAATAATCTTACAGCTTCTTTTTAATTCAGTTTTTTATTTCAGATCATTTATACATGGAAAGTGATTTTTAATTAATTTCGAAATACAGCAAACGCTCGATAATGTAAACACTTGATATTGACAACATTGCGCTAATATGAACACAAAATTCGTACTATAGGATTATATGGAACGCTCGATAACATAAACATCTTGTAGATTCGATAACGTAAACAGTTCGGCGAAGACTTTGATCAATTCCAGAATTACCCAGTTATGTAGGGGAGTCCCCGATTTATGAAGCATACATTCATATTTGAACTTAATTGTGTCTGTATGAATAGCAAATACATATGCTTAGTTGCATGTCGGTACATGTTTAGTTTTGAATTAGCTACAAGTTTATTAGGTGAGGTTCTATTCAATATACGAGGTGCATTCAAGTTCTAAGGCCTCCGATTTTTTTTCTAACTAACTACTCACCCGAAAACTATGAAACTGGTGTTACTTCTCGACGTAATCTCCCTGCAGACGTACACATTTTTCACAACGTCGACGCCATGATTCCATGGCCGTGGCGAAGGCTTCGTTAGGAGTCTGTTTTGACCACTGGAAAATCGCTGAAGCAATAGCAGCACGGCTGGTGAATGTGCGGCCACGGACAGTGTCTTTCATTGTTGGAAACAGCCAAAAGTCACTAGGAGCCAGGTCAGGTGAGTAGGGAGCATGAGAAATCACTTCAAAGTTGTTTTCACGAAGAAACTGTTGCGTAACGTTAGCCCGATGTGCGGGTGCGTTGTCTTGGTGAAACAGCACACGCGCAGCCTTTCCCGGACGTTTCTGTTGCAGTGGAGGAAGGAACTTGTTCTTCAAAACATTTTCGTAGGATACACCTGTCACCGTAGTGCCCTTTGGAACACAATGGGTAACGATTACGCCCTCACTGTCCCAGAACATGGACACCATCATTTTTTCAGCACTGGCGGTTACCCGAAATTTTTTTGGTAGCGGTGAATCTGTGTGCTTCCATTGAGCTGACTGTCGCTTTGTTTCTGGATTGAAAAATGGCATCCACGTCTCATCCATCGTCACAATCGACGAAAAGAAAGTCCCATTCATGCCTTGGTTGCGCGTCAACATTGCTTGGCAACATGCCACACGAGCAGCCTTGTGGTCGTCCGTCAGCATTCGTGGCACCCACCTGGAGGACACTTTTCGCATTTTCAGGTCGTCATGCAGGATTGTGTGCACAGAACCCACGGAAATGCTAACACTGGAGGCGATCTGTTCAACTGTCATTCGGCGATCCTCCAAAACAAGTCTCTCCACTTTCTCGATCATGTCGTCAGACCGGCTTGTGCGAGCCCGAGGTTGTTTTGGTTTGTTGTCACACGATGTTCTGCCTTCATTAAACTGTCGCGCCCACGAACGCACTTTCGACACATCCATAACTCCATCACCACATGTCTCCTTCAACTGTCGATGAATTTCAATTGGTGTCACACCACGCTAATTCAGAAAACGAATGATTGCACGCTGTTCAAGTAAGGAAAACGTAGCCATTTTAAGTATCTAAAACAGTTCTCATTCTCGACGCTGGCGATACAATTCCATCTGCCGTACAGTGCTGCCATCTCTGTGACGTATTGACAACGAACGCACGCTCATTTTAAAACAATGCACATGCTTCTATCTCTTTCCAGTCTGGAGAAAGAAAATCGGAGTCCTTAGAACTTGAATGCACCTCGTAAACATTCCTCTTTGTTCTTCAATACACTATTGTAAACCTTATTTTAATTTATTGCTATCGTTAGTGTTTCTACAAATAGTTTACAATTGCATGAGGTTATATGCATTGTTAGAACTATGGCATCCACGTCCAGTAAACGGAAATGTTTAAAATTAAGTGATAATGTAATAATCTTAGACGAGGTAGCACTTGGTGCAGGAGTGACACAGATATCAACAAAATATGGTGTGTCAAAGGTAACAATCTGTAAGATTAAGCGTTTGAAAACGCAAATTTTACGAAGAATTTGCATTACATTTGGAGCCCCGGGAAATCGAAAAACTTTAAAAAATGCTAAAGCGCCTAGAATGGAAAACTGCCTGTATAAATGGTTTCTAAAACAACGTGAAAACCATGTCCCAATTAGCGGCGAAATAATTAAACAGAGGGCTAAGCTATTACATGAAAAACTGAAGGAGACTGAACATTTCGTAGCTAATGGTGGTAGGCTACTCAGGCTCAAAAGAAGATATGGAATTCGATTGTTGTTTATATCCGGTGAAAAATTATCAGCACAACCACAATTAATATAATCGTTCAATGAAAAATTGATGGAAAAAATTAAGGACCTAAATTTAAATATGGACCAAATTTACAACGCCGATGAAAGCAGCCTTTACTGGATGTTACCTCAGAAAACCTATGCCGCATCATTTGAAAAATTTGCCCCGGGTAGAAAACCCGAAAAACAAAATAAAGCCACTCATAATAGGAAAAGCAAGAAATCCACGCTCATTGAAAAATGCCAATATCCCTGTTGATTATGACTATTCAAAAACCGCTTGGATGACCTGCAATATATTCCTGGAATGGTTCCACAAGCGCCTTGTCCCTCAGGTATAACAATGAATCTGTAATCACAAATGCTTTATAGATAGTTTAACGATAATCAATTTGTAGGTAAAAGATTTCCTGAGAAACCAGATGTTACCAATAAAAGCGTTGTTACTATTAAATAATGCACCAAATTATCCTCCTGAGCAACAACTTAGAAGCAAGAATGGGTCAATTTTTGTCATGTGCATGCCGCCCAACGTAACTACATTAATCCAACCAATGGAGCAAAATGTAATAAGACGCACCTAACTATATTACCAAAAGTTTATACTTTCGTCTGTTTTATCAAAGAATACTGAAAACATTTTCGAGGCTTTGAAACTAATAACATTACGAGAAGCGGTTTTGAATTTGCACATGGCCTTGAATGCACTTAATCAGCAAACAATTCAAAAATGTTGGAATAATCTCTTTTGCACCAACGACGAAGATGAAGACGATGTACCTTTAAGCGTGATTAGGGAACAATTGCGATCAGATGCTGATGTTCTTGTTAATACATCATCGGATGTTGTTAATTTGTTGCAAATTGTGAATTCTAACGTCCTTTGTACACCAGATGATATCAATGTATGGAACGAAAATAAGCAGTTGAATGATGTAAATGAGGAAGAAGATATGGACAATGATGACGAGGATCTTTATTCCATTGAAGTTGCAAGTGTAGTGACTGACGCGCAAGCTATACAAGTTTTTAACCAAGCTCTGGATTGGGCTGAAAGAAAAAAGTATACGCGTATATTTTAGTTCTCCGCAAATTACGGGCGCAGGTATTGGAAGATAATGTTAAGCGCAAATTTACGCAGACTAGGATAGGAGATTATTTTTCTTCTAAATAAATAATACTTTAAGTTGTTTGAATATTTTTATTTTGGTGTATTAAAGGTTTCTTTTAATAATTTGCTTGTTAATTAAACTTGCTAATGTAAACATTTCGATAATGTGAAACACCCTCGGTCTGAATTAGTTCACGTTATCGAGCGTTCGCTGTATTGTCCGAAAAATATTACTGACATTTTTTAGACTTATATAAAAGAAAGTTTAGCGATTGTAAGCTGGAATGTGAGTGATTTGTGATTTGACTGTGGAGTGACTTTTCAATGAAATAATACTTATTTTAATATGTTTTATTTTTCAACACAATTTCCATACAATTCTATACGCTTAGCCTACTGACTTTACAAATTCTTAAGGCGTCTAAAAAGTAGTCTTTCGGAAGCTCGTCAAAATAGGCATTTGTTGCGTTTATCGTCTACTTATTTGTCCCGAATCTAAGCCAAGACACTTATTCAAGTTTTGACACAAGTAAAAATTTAATTTTTTTTCTGACCAAACACGGTCGGCAGTTCGGCATCGATGCGTGTTAGTACATTAGCATAATATTGGTCAGTTATTGTCCTTCCCTTCTATAGCTGGTCAATAAGGATTACGCCTTTGCAACTATATTAGCTGAAGAAATATTTTTTACCTTCTCTGGAGGATGTTTATCAGAAAAAATCCAGTGTTTTGACTGATTTTTTGGGCTCTGAAGTATAGTGATGTATGCATGTATTCACCTATCACATTGGTTATACCTTTTTGCCTTTTCTATTTATTACGAAATTTTTTTAATGAAAAAATTTTCATCCTCAAGTTTTTAAAACCAGTCAACTTTTTTGTAGAGGGTTATTTGAAATTTAAAGATGGAAGTTATACAATGCAGATTAGTGATTAGTTTTTTAAAATCAATTTGATCCATATTTATATTTGTTTTATTCAGTATTATTATGAAGGGTGCAATATTGAGTTCACCAGCAAATGGGGTTAGTTCTTGAACACGTGCCAATTTATAGGAGTGGAATTTAAACGCCTAAGTATTCTATGAACGCTGGTTTTCTTGAAATTTAAGGCACGTACATGTTGTGGAGTTGAACGTTGTGGACTCCTCGTAAAGGCAACTTATACACCCTCAATATTTTCAGCTGTCTCAGCATTTCCGTGCCTCTCAGTCGGTTTTTTTCGCAATATTACATTCACTAAGTCACTTCTAATACCATGCCAAAATGGTATTGCGGGATGATGCATTACGACTATTAAATTGACGATGGAACGAACATTGGGTCGCAACAGCCGATTTTGTACGCAAATAATGCGTAACACTAGAAATGCGTTGCTGAATTCATGACAACTAATTACGCTTAATGTCAAACAAACTCCCATACTGTTTTGATTAGAATCCACAAACAAATTCAAAATCTGGCCATAAATAAAAACATTATTCCATACCAAACACCATCAATATGTATGGTAAATAATTTTGATTGACACTGTATATAAATTATCAGCGTGTATGGGTAGATAATAATAAAAAGAAGATATCGCGGGTTATGTTAAGATAACGATTACTACTAGAGGATACAATTGTATTCACAACACATTATTGATGATTAACTCAACGACATACAAGTTGTTCATGTATCCGTTAACATTGTCGCTCAATTTGGTGTTAGTTAGGGTACAACTGAATTTGTAACATGCCAGTAGATAATGAACAATCCAGTACAAATACACGGTAAAAATGTTAATAATATTAATAATAAATTCTTGTGTGTAAAGTGAATATCAACATATATCAAGGCTTATATATAGATACGTTTATCATAAATCATAATTATATAAGATTATATGTAATTTGTATGTGTAATTTTGTTTCAAATCAGTCAATACTCAGTGTATTTTTATACTTGAAATTAGTTTGTGATTTAAAGGGTCATTATCCACGTTAGATAACATTACTATTCCAATAATATATGTTACCTAAATTATTAAATAAATATGCTTTATGAAACTAAAAAAAATAGCACGCAAATATCAATAGGTAGAAAACCTGTATAATTTATATTTGCAGAAACTACAATGGTATCCGAGTACTACAGTTAATAGGAGAAATATTGTTGTTACTTATACAATGCTTATATTATAATTTGGAATCGCTGTATAGACTGTTTGTACCGATTCCTTTAAAATCCGTCAAAGGCGAAGTTGTTCTCGTAAGTAGTAAATATATATTTAATTAATTATACATATTTATATTTATAAAACAATAAATTAGGGGAAAATTATAATTTATTAATTTAAATTTAAATATATCCAAAGGGAAAATATACCCTGAAGTGGTGAACTGAGATGGTATTAAAAAGTTACTATTTAAGTAAAGAGAACTGATTATTAGAGACCGGACACGAGAGGTTGATGACTTATCGCCCACGAGCGTACTATTGAACATTTGTATTTTTAAAGTTTTTAATTTTATTTATATAATTATACTTATAATAATAAAATGGGTATATATACGGCTACAAAATACGAAATACATTTTTATTTGTTCATTTTGTAGTTAAAGTTGAGTAAAGGAATATTAAATATTTCCTAGCAATACTTTCTCAAGGTTCTCTTCTGTAAAATTTGTTCTCTTTGAATGAAATACATCCTTGTAAATAGAAAACGTCCTTTCTACATCGCAACTGGTTATAGATGCATACTGGAAATATTCTTTTATTTCCGCGTATTTAGCAGTTAGATTTTGAGGAATTGTCCCCATACACAATTGCCGCAATGTTATTAAATCTGAATTTCTATTAAAAACTGCGTCAAACTTTTGCCGAAGGCCACATCCGAAATCACTTGGAATATTTTTCAAATTATTAATAGGCGCATCTAATGTGGTTAATCCATCTTTTAATTTGAGATTTTGATTTTTAAAATAAGCAATTAGTTTTGTCAAATTTCCAAAGTGTTCCTGAAGAAAGTACAACTGATTTTTTAAATGTGGAATTTGTGTTAGTTCCTTGCGCTCAGAAATACTCCGAGCATCGTCATTTAAACGTGCAACGAAATTTTGTAAACTGTCGAAATTTTCTTCATAAAAACTAGTAGCTTCCAACAATGTCCCCCATTTAGTTATTACTGGAGAGGGAGGCAGTGACAAAGATGGCAGTTTTTCCCTGTAAAGAGCTACTCTCAATGGTGCTTTTCTGAAAACTTTTTTAAAAGCGGATACAAGTCTATCAACTTCTGGAAAGGTGTGTCTGATATATTCACAGATTCTGTGGAGAACATGTGCTACACAAGTAATATGCAGCCTATTAGGATATGTTTCCTTTAATAGTCTGCCTGTTTTTAATATATATGCAGCACTGTCACTGACAAATAAAAGTATTTCTTCTTTGTAGCTGTCGTTCGAATGAAGTATTTTTTGATGGTTCGAACAACTGTTTCCGCATCAACTGTATTTATAACTTTTGTTGCTATTACATATGCGTTATATGGAATAATTGGATGTAATACACCAGCTACAACATTTACCACGTGTCCTAATATATCGACAGTTTCGTCGTCACTTATCCAGAGGTACTGATTTGAAAGATGTCTTCTAATGCGTTCTACTGCTGTTGTGTAGCATTTAAAAACATAATATTTGCGTAAGGTGGATTCATCAGGAACATTTCGACCAGTATATTTTTGGAGAAATATTTTTAAAGTGGGATTGTTAAGTTTATTTCATGGAATATTAGCCGCCATTAAAGTTTCACAGAGTTCTTCTTTAAAATTGTCAGATTCTACCGGTTCCAATTTCTGTGCATTTGTTTGCGATGCTAAGTGACGTTGTACGTGCGATTTCATGGAATTTTTTAACTATATTTTACAGGTTTTGCAATAAATTTCGGAATCACTAACAATGGACATACAATCAGTATGACCGTCAATCCAACTCGCCACATATCTGAAAAAGTAACTTAAACAATGCTCTAGATCTAAATAAATGAAAACTAAAAATGTATGCGTAAGTTATTGAAACTGAACGAAATTCAATGCACACTTACGTCGAAATAATTGGGAGAAGTAGATTCAATCAAACGATATTAAACAGGATCTATCACAAAAATTACGATGTAATTAACAGTTAAAACTATGAAAACAAGAAACTAACTCACAGCACTTTATTTATTTTACGAAATATAAACTAATAAATAAAATATTATAAAAACCCCGCTTCTATCTACGCTCATGAAAACAGAAATTTAACTGTAAATATCCAACAAAACGTCGCAATTGTCGATGAAAACAGATGTGCGCGCTAGCCAGATCAATAGTGCATTCAATAACTGCGTGATGTACTTACAGATGTTGTAGACTATTTATATCGTCCGTCGTAATGACGACGTCATTTTAACCCGATGTGTTCGGTCTCTACTGATTATACAAGTAAAATGGAATTCAAGATGTGATTGTAAGCCTTGCAGTTTGCAATTTTCATTGCTGCAATGTTCTTGCGCGCATGCGCAATTCAACCATTTTCGGTAAATTCGACAATTTTTCTCGCAAGTAATAGAACATGTTCTATTTTTATTGCAAGCTAGCTGCAATTCTAGTGTTTTTTTATGGATTTTATTATAGCCAAGACATGATGAAAATTCCCGTCTTTTTGCAAATATAACCTACATTTGGTCAATTTTGGTGGCTGTGTTTTCCAAATAAAATAAATAGTAATTATGTTGTCTTCCCTGAAATATTTGAAGAAAACATGAGTTGTTTAAAAGAGTAAATATTGAATAATGATGGACCTGGGCGTTGGTTAAGAATATATTAATTTTTTAATTTTTAATGTTTTCGTGATTTCTTAGGAAATTTCGAATGATTTTAGATGGTTGATATCCAAAAATTCTTCTGTTAAATTTATATTTCTTTTTTCTATTTAACCAAAGTTTAACCCACCATCTTCTTTCTGCTACTAATGCAGAGATGCAATAATTAGTAGCAAACTAACAACTTTAATTTTACGTTGATTTTTATCCATAACTGCCTTTTTCTGCTTTTTTAGGATGAGCTTGTATTTACAGATTGTGTATATGCTCGTAAGAATTGCAAAGTGTAAAACCACAGCTTAGCGTGCAAGAAAAGTTGCATGCAATATTGTTAAAGAATAGAATGGAAATTTGTCAACACTTGTACACTTTAATACCTACAGAAATATATTATTTAAACATTTTGAAATTAAAAAAATTCTTTTGATTTTTTCTTCGTTTTTTCTTCGTGTTTTCTTCGTTAAAATCAGTTATAGAATTATAGCGAATTATTGTTAATTAATTAAATAACTTATTTCCGTTTTAGGTTACAGGCGCTGGTCATGGTATTGGGAAAGAATTTGCACTCCAATATGCCTCTTTGGGAGCTACTGTGATTGCTTGGGATATAAACGAGGAAAACAATTCCGAAACTGTAAAACAAATTAACAAACGTGGAATTTCAAAAGCGTTTGGTTATGTGTATGTAATCCTCAATAATTTGATGGTAAAATACAGAAACTTACCATTTCGGGACACGATGATCCATTCCAATTAAAGATAGTGGTGTATAGTCCTTAGTTTTTCTACTTCTTCCTTCTTACTTTTGCATTCTTTTTTTTAGTTTTATTCAATTCATATATTCATATTCTACTGTTATTTTCATTATTTATGTTCTAGATGTGACGTTTCAAATAGAAATATGGTCTTTGAGACAGTTGAAAAAGTAAAAAAAGATGTTGGCGACATAACGATTATAATTAATAATGCAGGAATTATGCCAACGCATAGTTTGTTAGAACATACTCAAGAAGAAATTGAAAGAACATTCAAAATCAATGTTTTTGCGCATTTTTGGGTAACCTCCACATTTTATTTTCAACAAATCAATTTGATTTCAATCAAATATTTCAGGTTCTTCAAGCAATTTTACCAAGCATGCTTAAAAACAATCATGGACACATCGTATCGATATCTTCTTGTGCAGGTCTTGTCGGCGTAGAAAATTTGGTTCCATATTGTGGTACAAAATTTGCTGTGAGAGGTTATATGGAGGGATTATATCACGAATTACGATTAAGCACACCTAATTGTCAGATTAAATTTACGACTGTGTATCCATATATGGTTGATACTGGACTTGTTAAAAGACCTAGGGTCAGATTTTCCGGTACAATGAATATGGTGTCTCCAAAAGACGTGGCAAAAACAGCAATTCAAGCTCAGAGACGAAATTTAAAAGAATTAACAATACCAGAATATTATTTATATGCAAATAATATAATTCGACTTGGTTCTACTCAAGCTGCTGTTAAACTAAAGGATTTTATTGGCGCTGGATTAGATTCTGATTTGTAATTTTTTAAAATAAATATTGTAACGGTTATAAGTTTTTTGTCTAACCCCAATTTCTTATCTAGGCATTCATAGAATTAAGTAAATCTTACGAACGTAATTTTATCCTTTTCTAACGATAACCATTGAAATTCACATCAGTAATTCAAGTTTAATAAGTAAATAACTATGTGTGAGTTACACCTTGAAAATTTTGTCAACTACGTGTTTAATAAAACAATTTTTGTAGTCTAAAATTGTTAAAGTATATTTTTTCGCAGCTATAATAATCTAGATAATTTCTTGTTTATTATTATAAAATAGTTATGATAAAATTTACTATTGAACACTACTTTCCTATTATCTATGAGTAAATGGATATGAAGAAATTTCAAGTATTAATTAAAAAAATTGATTGTACTTTTGAAATTATTTGATTATATCAAATTTAGGCATTGCTATAAAATTTAGTCCTCTTTCACAAATTGTCCTTCAGCAGAGCAAAATTGTTGTTAACCTTGAGCGCACAGAAATTTGTTCAAGAATAATTTACTTTTAAAAATACTTCAGTAATGAATAATATTTGCAAGAATGACCATCTACGGAAAATTAGTAGAAATAATAATGTGTGGTTATTAGATATAAGAAATGTATTTTTGCATAATGTAATTATATCATTTAATAGTATGAGATGATAAATAGTCAATTAGTAAAGTTTAGTTTTGATACGAACTAAATTCAAAATGTCGATGTATTCGCGCGCTAAACATTTCAAGCATGTTTTTATGTACTACGAGGTTAAGTTTCTATTTAGAATTAATAAAGTAGTTCTGTGATACAAGGTAATTTACTACGTGAATATAGAATGTTTTTATTATTATTATGTGGTTATTATTAGAATTATTCTTAATACGTACTATGTAGTATATTCATTAAAACATTTTAGGTAAATTCTATCATGTACTATGACTCTTTAGTGAAACAACCAAACTGATTCTAAATAAGTTATTACTCATGGCGTGTGATCCAGATGAAAATATAAACAATCCCTCTGATGCAGAAAACGACGATTATTACACCGAAAATTGCGAGGAATCTATTAATTTACAGGTACATCATTTTATAGGTTAGAACTATTATAGTAACACATTTTTTTTTTTTTTAATTTAGAATACTGAATGCCTATATTGTAATGGATTTTATGGCCCATGTTACGAAGAAGTGGTTTGTCCAACCTGTCATGCTTTTCTGTACCCAAATATATCACCCGATTTGGAATGTGCTACAATTATAACCTGTGTACGTATTTAATGTAGACATTTTGAGCTTGTTTTGTTTTAACTTCATTGTGAAATCATATCAGTTTTTAATATTTAGTTCAAAATCTACTGAATTTACTAACGAGAATTAACATTTATTCATTCTTAGTATAGTGATTTAACAAAACTCTAGGTCCATATACTTTAAATTGTAATGCAAAATTGGGCATAGGAGAATTGTGTATTATTATTTTTAATATATTGTATTTACAGTTTTTAATATTAAATCCTTTCTAAAGTATAATTTGTGTTATTTTAAAAAGTTTTGAGTAAAATATTTCAAATTCATTAGGTTACTTCATTCATATAGGTTATTTTGTTTACATAGTATTTGTGTTTAGTTTGTGTGTATAAGGTTGTCTAATTAGAATTCACTACGAGCTAATATGGTTGCCTATACTTAATGCTTTAAAATAATTTCACGTTATTCCTGGGTTTGAAATTTTGTATTTTTAAGAAAATAATTATTAGTAGTCGGCTTTTTAAATAGACGAAATGAAAGCGACTTCAAATGAACAATTGGTATTGATGTTAAATGATTTAGAACCATCTAAATTCTTTAGGATAAAATTTATTGTTTATCCTTCAATAAATTTTTTTTTTTTAAGCTTTATTTTTTTTGTAGGAAGATGATAGCGATTCCGGTAACGATGAACCGGCAGATAACACTTATCAACGCCCATTAATACCCGTTTTAGCAAGTAATGGAAATAATGGAAATAACGATGGACCGTCTGCTGAAGTTCAAAATTTAACTCATCAATTCAATAAATTTCATCCATTTAAAAGTGTTCACCGTTCATATATTACTATAAATATAGACCAATTACCACCTGAAGGTAATATGCTAAAATAACAAAGAAAATGTTATAAATATATAATTCTTTTTATCTTACAGTTTTAATACATGCTTTTCAATTCTTGGATGATATTTCTCTATGGTCTATTGGCCAAGTAAATAGCCACATGAGGAGTGTTATGCTTATGCATACCGATCAAAAGTATTGGAGGAGGTACACGATTATGCGTTGGCCATTATTGAAAGTCGAGAACAAGAATCCAGTTGAAAATTGGCATGATGTATGTAGGGTTTGATAGTAAAGTTGCTTATTGAAATATTAAAAAGTGTTCACGAAATAGTTTCTTAAATTAGTCAACTTAATTTTATACAAATTTGTGCAAAATTCTTTATTCATGGATTTTAAAAAAAGAATTTTGTACAATAATCGTTTCAATCTTATTAAATTAATGGTGGGTTCATACAGACTTTCTTAGTCCTAACTTAGTATTAGTATTAGTCTTAAGAAGTAAAACTATTGGTTACCCTAGTACTCGTTCACACAGGAATTAGTATTAGTATTAGTCTTAACAGCGTTAAGACGTAACCTTGAAAGTTCCTAAACTTTTAACTTCTTAGTACTAAGACCAAAATAGTGCGCAGACGTTGATTGAAACGTTTTAAAATCTAATGAAATTGCCTCCATATTTGTTTTTGTTCTTCACAAGTAAATATCGTTATAAGCGCATTTTTATAATTATTGATTCTGAAAATAAAGAACAAAAAGAAAATGACTGTATATTTTAAAAACTGCTGAAAATCTGGCTCTATATTCTGCATGTCTTTAAATAATGTTGCAAAATGTCCCGTTTTTCTTCCTCTATTCAGGGTGCGAGTCTTAAAACGCCTCTTCCTTTTTAATTTGCTAAACAATATTAGTGATGCGCTCAATAAAGTAGCACAGGAAAATAGTAAAGCTGCGTTTTTTAATTTGGACATGTTGAATTCGTATAGATATAACACAGCGAACGACAATATGCAAAGTATAGTTATGTTTACGTAAATTTCACATTTGCGAACGCTTTTCTTTGGATGCAATGCGCAAGCGTAGTACTAATACTAATTTCTGTCTGAACGGTCATATATTTCTTAAGATTAATTCTAAAGTTAGGACTAATACTAATACTAATACTAAGTTAAGGAAGTCTGTATGAACCCACCATAATGGTGGGTTCATACAGACTTGCTTAACTTAGTATTAGTATTAGTATTAGTCCTAACTTTAGAATTAATCTTAAGAAATATATGACCGTTCAGACATAAATTAGTATTAGTCCTACGCTTGCGCATTGCATCCAAAGAAAAGCGCTCGCAAATGTGTAATTTACGTAAACATAACCATACTTTGCGTATTGTTGTTCGTTTTGTTACAATATCAATACGAATTCAACATGTCCAAATTAAAAAACGCAGCCTTACTATTTTCCTGTGCTATTTTATTGAGCGCATCAATAATATTGTTAAGCAAATTAAAAAGGAAGAGGCGTTTTAAGACTCGCCCCCTGAATAGAGGAAGAAAAACGGAACGACATTTTGCAACGTTATTTAAAGACATGCAGAATATAGAGCCAGATTTTCAGCAGTTTATAAAATACACGAGAATGTCTCCAGATACTTTCGAGGAACTACATAATATTGTAAAGGCAGATTTACAAAAGACTACCTCAAAAACATTAAACATCTCGCTAATTGTTTGCCATGCATTTTGTACGGCCAATTTATTTTTAAAATTTATATTACGTTTGTCATATAAATGACTAAATTCCCGTACTAACTCTATTAAACGTCCGTCATCAAATTTATCAGTCATTTTCTTTTTGTTCTTTATTTTCAGAATCAATAATTATAAAAATGCGCTTATAACGATATTTAATTCTCAAGAACAAAAACAAATATGGAGGCAATTTCATTAGATTTTAAAACGTTTCAATCAACGCCTGCGCACTATTTTGGTCTTAGTACTAAGAGTTAAAAGTTTAGGAACTTTCAAGGTTACGTCTTAACGCTGTTAAGACTAATACTAATACTAATTCCTGTGTGAACGAGTACTAGGGTAACCAATAGTTTTACTTCTTAAGACTAATACTAATACTAAGTTAGGACTAAGAAAGTCTGTATGAACCCACCATAAATGAGTATCACACCCTATGCCGAATTAATGGCGCCATCTGTTAGTGAGAGATTGGTTTATGAACCAACCTTCCTAAAGAATTTGTTCAAGATTTCAATTTCCTTCACTTGAAGTTGTGATACGATTTAAGAGACAGTAGTTTGTATATTTTAGTCGAAAATTAATAAAGACTAAATAAAAAAAAATGCCAGTAGAGAGGATATGAGTGATAACTGTTTAAGCTTATCAATTGAAACGATTACTGTATAAAATATCAAAAAATTGCTAGATTTTGTGAAAATCTTATTAGGTGTTCCACAATCTAGCACACTAGGACCAGTACTATATTTGTTATATACATCTAACATACCTACACTTAGATTAACTATGGTTATCACTTTTAATGTAGCTGCCCTAGTGTCATAGAAATCTAACATTGACTTGCAGTAATCATGCGTTTAAGGGTGGAAAACATAATTGACATCACCTTTACTGATTGAAAAGAAAACTGTCTATTGATCTTATCAAACGGTTATAAGCTCGATTTTTGATTATATTTGGATCAAATCCTAAATATATTCACCACCAAAAGAGCACAACTTGAACTAAATCTTAGTAAGAAAGGCACAACAATTAATAAATAATAAATTATTGATCTACAAAATTATGAAACTAATGTGGATGTAAGAAATTGGGTTGTGGAGGTTATAAAGTAACTGATACTTTAATAACTTGCCCACTTTCAAGTTATAATGAATGACCAAATTGAAATAATAGAACGAGACATCCAAATGGTGTCTGCGCAAAAAGTACTGTTAAATATCGTTCAATTACGTCTCAATATTCCAGTAAATACATTAGTAGCTAAAATAAATGTAGTAAAATTATTTAATCACTTAAAACCTACTGGATTTTAAGGTTTTAAGTGTACTAACTGCAATATACATACATACATAATCTTTACTTCCATATACCGGTTATACCAGTGTCGGAGTTGCAATATACATTTAGTATACAAGTAAGCAGGACTTGCAGTAACAATACATAATTGATTATGGTTGTGTTCTACAATAGGAAAAGAAAAGTGGGGCAAACACCTACGATATATGCAGTCACAATAGATAATTAACGTTTTGTCTTATATGCAGTAGTCGTCGAAATTATAACTCTACCATATTCCACTTTTGTGTATACATCGAAGCTTAACCTTGGCAATTATCTTATACTCTAAATATTTTTGGATAGATTGTACCTATAGAGAAGATTATAACTTTAAAACAATCTTAAGAGATTAAGATAATTAAAAGAAACTATTTCAAACACTTTTATGTTTCTATAGGCGTTTTAAAGTTAAAATTGTTGGTTTTTCTCAAATAGTTGCGTTACTTAGCGAATTATGAGGAAAATATTTTGATTGTATTATTATATGAATTAGGAAAGTATTAGAAATAACACAAATAAGTAGATAACTACTACTGTGACTAAAAAGTATCGGAATTGGTTAAATAAAATGCAAAATATTTATTCTACTTCTAAATTTATTCAATTTCCTTTATTTTAATGTACTTTACTAAATAATACATTTACTCCAATGTTTTTTCAAAATTTCATGGCAGTTCTGAAAGTCGATTCCTGGTATAGCTTTCAGAGGATGCTTCAAAGTTTATCTGGTGACATGGTGCTTTATCGTGATGCAGTTATTCTCTATAATTCAGGACTTTTTGACGTATGGCTTTATGTAAGCATTGTATAACATATTCTTTGTTAACAGTGTCATTGATTGGAAGAAATTCATAGGCACTACTTGTATACTATGATAATAAAAAAAAGCCATAAGCTGTTAACAGGATTTTGTTTTTTAAATGACTTTGTCGTGTTTCTTACAGTCTCGCTTCATGTTTGGCACAATATCGATCGCCTATTTTGCTATCATAAGCAATGTAATGATGCATATTTCATGACAGGACTAATTCGAAATCATTTCTGTACAGACGTATTTAACACTTTGATTTTTTAGAAAAATTGACCGATTTTGGTCTTCCAAAATTGCTTGAATCGATCCAAATAAAATACTGATTATTATATAATGGTCTGTAATTCTCAACCGACGATTTTCGAGCATCAGATTTTTTATTTCCATCAGTCGTTTTATTCCGTTTTTCTTTTCGAATATTTGGTACTATTCAAACACTTTCATCGCCGAAACCTTTTTCTGATAACCGTATCCGTGACCGAAGTTTCATTCCGAAAACAAGATTTTATTTATAAATTCTTTGCTCAGCAAAATCAGACATGAAAATCATAGAAAACACATTTTTCATGATATAGGTCTTTCACGATAACAGACGAGACACGTGATAAACATTTACTTCGGAACAAGTAACATTTAAATTACAATCATACCTAATAATCCTAGTATTTCTCTCTATTAAGTGAATATATTATGTTACCAGAACTGGGCATGGTTGCCAGCTTGGATTCTGTCAAATGTCATTGGAATAAGTTGTTTACAATGAGTTCATATTTACAAGTTCCTCCCTATTTTATTTATAAAACGATATTATATATAAGATCAGTTATTTTCACAACTAAGTCATGCCTATATATAATAACAACATAAATCATATTAGTAGGAGTTGTAAATATTTTAAGATGACATAAACCTAAACTCAGATTATTTACTAACAACAGCTGACTCAAAGCAATGCAGATTTGTCAACTCTGTTTTGTAACTATCACGTGTTTCGTCTGTTATCGTGAAAGACCCATACAAAAACTGTTCGTTCACTAACTAGGAAGAATAATGACATGAAATTTTAAACACAGGTCAAAAACAGTGCTGCCAATCAAAAGAGATATATATAAGAAGGGACACTAAGTCATATTTTGTGATTCAAATTCGTTTGCACAGACGATCTTTTATATTTCCGTACAGAGGTCGCGCTAGTCGCTATTATCTATATAAAAATGTATTGTAATGTTAATTAAAATGTTTTTTTCTCATGTTCCTATTCATTTTCTATAAAAATTTCGTGTTATTACACTTTAAATAAAAAAGACGAAGTTATAAGGATATTTTAGTAAAATTTTTATTACCGTTTTACTTTTAGATATTCTTCAAAAAGTCAACAATTTTGTTTATTGTTTATAGATGATTTATTCTATGCAATTATGCTGGTCAATTCGATTTACAAAATTTAATTATGTGCAATATATTGTAAATGAGAGAAAACGAAATATAAATATTTTTTATATTATGTTAATACGATTTTATTGTGATTAGAGCATTTTTAAATTATTGAATATTTCCTAATATTTATTTTACAATTACAGTGTTTAATACATTTAATTTAATATTTCTTTTTGTTAATTTACTACTAATATCTAAAATAATGCAAGAGTCATCTAGTGGCCACTAAGTGAAAGATCGCCAAACTTTTCAGTTAAGTCTTCTTATAACGGGTGTTCAGAAACATTCGAAGTCAAATGGTGGGTTCATACAGACTTTCTTAGTCCTAACTTAGTATTAGTCTTAAGAAGTAAAACTATTGGTTACCCTAGTACTCGTTCACACAGGAATTAGTATTAGTATTAGTCTTAACAGCGTTAAGACGTAACCTTGAAAGTTCCTAAACTTTTAACTCTTAGTACTAAGACCAAAATAGTGCGCAGGCGTTGATTGAAACGTTTTAAAATCTAATGAAATTGCCTCCATATTTGTTTTTGTTCTTGAGAATAAGTATAGTTATAAGCGCATTTTTATAATTATTGATTCTGAAAATAAAGAACAAAAAGAAAATGACTGATAAATTTGATGACGGACGTTTAATAGAGTTAGTACGGGAATTTAGTCATTTATATGACAAACGTAATATAAATTTTAAAAATAAATTGGCCGTACAAAATGCATGGCAAACAATTAGCGAGATGTTTAATGTTTCAGGTAATAATTCTCCTCTCTAATTCTAATAATCCTCGAAAGTATCTGGAGACATTCTCGTGTATTTTATAAACTGCTGAAAATCTGGCTCTATATTCTGCTTGTCTTTAAATAACGTTGCAAAATGTCCTTCCGTGTTTCTTCCCCTATTCAGGAGGCGAGTCTTAAAACGCCTCTTCCTTTTTAATCTGCTTAACAATATTATTGATGCGCCCAATAAAGTAGCACAGGAAAATAGTAAGGCTGCGTTTTTTAATTTGGACATGTTGAATTCGTATTGATATTGTAACACAACGAACGACAATACGCAAAGTATGGTTATGTTTACGTAAATTTCACATTTGCGAGCGCTTTTCTTTGGATGCAATGCGCAAGCGTAGGACTAATACTAATTTATGTCTGAACGGTCATATATTTCTTAAGATTAATTCTAAAGTTAGGACTAATACTAATACTAATACTAAGTTAAGGAAGTCTGTATGAACCTACCAAAAGTAGTCCTTGAAAATATGAAGTCATGTCTGAGATAGATTGATACATTTACTTAATACAATTTTTAGGTTATCAAATTAGTATCTTCGATATTAGATTCTAACAATTTTTGACAGACAACAGTTGACATTTAATAATTATTACAAATCAGATACTTAAGTAAAGATATACGATTTTTTGTTCAGAGCCCACTTGACTTCGAATGTTTCTGAACACCCGTTATATCTCTTATCGCTGGTGCACAATGTGGTACACAAATCCCAAAATAAAATGTACAACTTAAAGATAAACAATTGAGACAACGTTTAGTCCCATCTCGAATCCATAGACATGAACTAAAATAGAACTAACTTATATTTCAAATTTTGTGTATAAGAATTTACTAGGTTTTTATTTTCCTTGTTATGTATAAAAATAAAATGATAAATAAATCGAGGTAGATTAAATAGTGCATTTTATTTTTATAACTATAAAAACAAGAATAAAAATTAGTGTTAAATTATATGTAGATTATAAAGTAAGAAACATGTGGGCGATAAATAAAAAAAACAGTTATATTGTTTACACATTGGTTGTATTTTTTCTTTAAAGAAAGAATATTCTTATAAAAAGTTTATCCTTTTGGCTTTAAAATTCTAGTCTACGACAAAAAAAGCTTTCTACAAATAGTAAGTAAATATCGTCTATTCTAAATGAACATATTCCTGTAGCATTTATCAACTGTTGAATCTTGCCTGATGCATGGATGTTCCTTTTGAAAATTCATGAAGTATAGACACTTCTTGTTTATATATTGCCACGTAACATCATGGCATGTTGAATAATTCTAGAAATAATTAATTTATATATTATATACATTTATATTTACTATTTCTTTATTATTTAAAAATATTCCATAAGTTGTGCATTAAGTGCATTTTCTGTTAACCGTTTTATGTATGTAAAGGCCGTTTGACACGGCATAAATTTTGTTATAAAGTTTACAATAAAAAATATTATAAAATACTATGCAATTTGACCTTCAAAGTTGTAAAATAAAATTGTAAGGAAAAATTAAGTTCCGTGACATGTTTTCGTTAATATTATTTGATTGATGTTTTGGTGCCAACTTCCCACGTGATATCTAACCTAACCTCGTCACGCCGCCGGCATCGCCCGTACGCGGCACTTTTTATTCTTTATTTTATAAAAAAAAGTCTTTCTCTGGAGACTGTGGTTAAGTAAAAACTCCAAAAAAGATATATAACTCCTTACCACAATTACTAATCGTATCCTAAATACGTATTTCGACAACTAAGTTGTCATCATCAGTAGGTAAAAACCACTAATCAAAGTGTCGCACATGGGGCACAATAAAGCTAAAACACATATGAAAACGCACCTAGTGTATACGTGGATGCCGTGTAAAGTTGGTGCGTTTTCATATGTGTTTTAGCTTTACTGTGCATCATGTGCGACACTTTGATTAGTGGTTTTTACCTACTGATGATGACAACTTAGTTGTCTAAATACGTATTTAGGATACGATTAGTAATTGTGGTAAAGGGTTATATACCTTTTTTTGAGTCTTTATTTTATAATTTATAGAACCAATCCTATAAATTTTCTAATAATATTTTACATAAAATTTTACATATGTAAAATAATTGTGTGTGACACGCTATTAATTTTACAAATAAATTTTATAATATTTTTTCTTGTAAACTTTATAACAAAATTTATGCCATGTCAAACGGCCTTAAAAGTAAAACAGTTAACGGAGCATGTCATATAAGAGACATTCCATCTTAAAAATTAGACCTTTACGCTAGCGCCTCTGATGTTGAATGGTAGTACTAAATTAGTAAATAATCGCGATGACGGAATTTTTAAATTACTATTTTTTTTTTTTGTTCTAAATATGCTATAAATACATGTTTCGATCTTTTTTGATCTCATCAGTGCGATATATCTATGAATATAGAAATCACAGACACGTATTTACTTGCATATAAATAAAAATTAATTGTGTTACAAAGTAAATTATATACTCACAACAGTAAATAAACAGAAATTCTAATAAACAGCAATATAAAATATAACGGAATATTTACAGAAGAATTTTTTAATTCATTGGTATCCGATGTATTAATCTGAGTAAAATTTCTGCATTTAGTGCCATCTTGACACAGTAAAACACATCTCAATATTTCCCCATTTAACATTATACCCATTGAGTGCTACTAACCTAGGAAAACATACTCACAGGTCTATTCGATTAATCCGCGCAATTAAATGAACCAGTTCCGATAATTTTTTTATCACAGTAGTATTATTAAAGTGTTTTTAAACTTCAGAAAAAATTCTTACAATCAAAAACGAATTTATTAAAGAAGAAAAATATTTTTTTATTATTATGATAACTAATATTGCGAATTTAAACGAATTTATTGTACAAGTAACTTATAGATAGGCTTGTCATTTTTCCACGGCAGGTCACGATCGGTTATAGTAAGTACGTATCTACATCAGCGGTTTAACGCAAACTACATATTATCTTTGAACCAATATAAAATAAATCGGGAAATTCACCAATATACTTCTTGACCGCGGTAACCAATGGCTATGCGATGCTATCTTAACACCTAATAATGCTCCGGACGTGTTTCATATATTGGATTCTGACCTGTCGCGTCGGGACAAGTGACATAACCTACTTATAGATTCATATAATTACGCTAGTATGAATAGAAATTATAACACTAAGAAAACATAAAGGTATGTTAGAACTAGTGATTTCAAATAATCAATTTTTCCTAATAAATTATTAAAATTGCGATTCAGTACAGCTTAATTACGAGGGTCACGCTATATATTTTGAGATACAAGAAAATGCAAGTCTCTTTTCGAAAATTATTTTATTTATGTTCAAAATAATCACCTCCTTCATCAATGTACTTTTCTAACTGAAGTTTCCACAACGTAAAAGCTTGAAACCAATCATCTTTTAGAATGCTCTCAAAAAAATAGATGAATTGCTTCATCTATCTCATCCTCCGTCGTGAAACGACTCAAGAACTGCAGGTAAATATTTTGTGGTGTACCAATTTGCTGTGACCGTACGTTGATTTTCCAGCTTGATTGCTTTTACTAATCCGGTACTACGAAAGAAAACTGCGTATAGCAAGCGCCAATTAAGTTGGCGCGAGGAGGGGGTGCGCAGAAGCCGTTTTTAAAAACGTCCACCCCCACTACTCAAGTAATTGTCATTGACGTTTGACGGAACATAATGTCTTTGCCAGGGGATCATAAAGTGTTACACGCTCAGAGGTTACAATTATCTGACATTTGATGTAAAACCAAATACAAATCTCCCCACTACTTCTAATCCTGCGCGAACTTATCCCTCCTCGCGCCAACTTAATTGGCGTTTGCTATACATAACTTTCTGGACAGCCCTTTGCTTTTTGGCCCTTGTTGGCATTGGAGCATCTTCGTGGATCTACACACGGCTCTCCTGGCGGGTAGGAATATCGTAAAATTGGATTTAAGTTTCATCACCTGTTACTAATTTTGATAGAATGCGATGTGCACTATTATTTAACATTTCTAACGTTTGCCGAGCGATTTTTACTCGCACTGCTTTTTGGAAATCGTTAAGCGTGCGTGGCACCCAACGAGTAACAACTTTTTTTGTCCGAAGATGATCATGTAAAATTGAATTTACTGTTGCGGATCCAACACCCAAGAGTTGTCTCAATCGCTAGATAGGTGCAATTTGCATCTTCGTCGATCATACGTCTCACTCTCTCAATGTTTCCAGCGGCAACTGAAGAACAGGACCTACCAACACGTTCCTCATCACCAAGCGATATCCGTCCTCTTTTAAATTCGCAATACCAACGAAACACAGTTGCACGTGAAGGACTTTCATCACCAAATGCAAGTTGCAATCGTTCAAGACTTTGTTGTTCACTTAAACCGACCCTAAAATCATGGTAGATCATTGTGCGTACATGTTCTCTTGATAAGTCCATGTTTCGATGACAAATCGTATCTACCACCTTTGCTCTATGACAGCAGCGACTCAACTGACAGTCAGAGTTTATTACTTAAGGATGGTGTTATTTGGAAATGCAGTGTTGCCAGCTCTAACTTCTCTAGTTTCGTGGCATCTCAAAATATATAGCGTGTCCCTCGTATAAGTTAAAATATCCCGTCTCACATTTTCTAAGATGAGTTGCTTAGTACGGATACCTCTTGACATGGAAGTGTGATAATATTAGTAATGTGTAATGTTCTAAGGAAATAAAACCCGGAAACAAGTGCCCTATGCCTATTAAATTTAAGCCTAGTTACATTAACAGAGTGTGGAGGGTTCATATCGAGGGATTACAGCCTATACTATGAATGTGACGTTTGCAGAAAAATAAAGACAAGTGCTGCTAATGCCCATAATGTTAATACCATTATATTGTCGATTCTCGGGCGAGACAATATAACAGATTGCTAACTCTCCTCGATGATAACGGCGTCTTTCGTTGTGGTTGTCACTCTCTTCAGCAAGTCTGTTGCAATTTTTGCCTTGATCTCTTCTTCAGTCTAGAAATGCATAGCCTTTAATGTACTTTTTACTTTTGGGAACAGTGACCTCGCATGGAGCGTGATCTGGTAAACTAAGAACTGCTTCATAGAGAGGGCATTGTGCATCAGCGGGTTGTCTTAGTGTAGCATCTATGAGCTGTTGTTCTACAGATCTGGTCTTTTCTTCCTTACTCTTTCTCTCAGCTTGGTTAGAACCTTAGATGTAGTACTTTTGGTTTACTGTTTGAGCCTGAGGTACCCACTTAATCATGAAGACACCCTTAATATTGAAGAAAACGATGAGCATGACTTTAAATTTCGACTTGTTCATTCAACTTTTTTGCTCCTTAGTGTAGTGGGGGTGGGGAGGGGGGTCTTCCGGTGCATGGATTAACGCTTTGTTTCAGGGTCGTATTGGAAAGTCCACGTTTCGTTACATATGTGACTTACATCCGATCAATGCGACGCTAAATTGAAACTGTTTTGTTCGTAAGGAATACACAAGTTATCTTGAATATTGTAATCGTTTATTAATGACATTACGTATAATCTATTATTAATTTCAAAAATTTTCACTAGAGTAGAAGGAATTTACCGGAGGCAGGACCAGTGTCGGTAAATTCCTTCTACGCACTAAGTTGTTTACTTGGTGTTGCAATTTCTATTTATAACAGTGTACTTAGATAACCATTGTTACTTTCTTATAGCTTTATACAGCTATGATGCAAAGTAGTAATTGCATGAAATGTGTACAACAAATGTTCGCTCTTGAATACCGTGCCGGTGAAGAGAGCGCGTGGTGTAAAAATCGACTGAGATCTGAGGTTAGAAACTTAAGATCTGATCCACCGGATGGTATTCAAGCAATACCATTGGATTCACTCTGCAGCCATTGGCAGGCAACCCTAGTCGGACCGGAAGGCAGCGTATATGAGGGTGGAACTTTTTTTTTGTACATACAAATACCGTATACGTACCCCATGTCGCCACCGTTGGTCAGATTTATAACTAAAATCTTCCACCCCAACATATCACGACACGGTGACATCGGAATCGATTCAATCAATACAAATTGGTCTTTGGCCCTTACCATCGGCAAAGTTCTGATCTCTATTCAGTCTATTTTGACTGACCCAGTCTGTGATGTAAGTATATTTATACGCTTGTATATATCGTATGATTAAAAAGTCTTTGGATCGCTATTGTAGTGGAATTTACGAGATATCTATGAAATTATTTATTTCAATTAGTTTTGACATTTATTTGACAACTTTCAAGTCAGCCGGTTATAAAATATACATAAAGTGCAACTAATTACCATAACCTAAAATCTATTTTGTTTGTACTTAAAAAAGGTATATAACCCCTTACCACAATTATTAATCGTATCCTAAATACGTATTTCGACAACTAAGTTGTCATCATCAGTAGGTAAAACCACTAATTAAAAGTCGCACATGGGGCACAGTAAAGCTAGAAAACTGCTTACGCAACAACTACTTTACACCGCGTCCACGTATAGACTGTGAGTCTATACGTGGACGCGGTGTAAAGTAGTTGTTGCGTAAGCAGTTTTCTAGCTTTACTGTGCCCCATGTGCGACTTTTAATTAGTGGTTTTACCTACTGATGATGACAAGTTGACGACTTAGTTGTCGAAATACGTATTTAGGATACGATTAATAATTGTGGTAAGGGGTTATATACCTTTTTTAAGTTTTTACTTAACCACAGTCTCCAAAGAAAGAATTTATTTTGTTTGTGACTTATGTGTACTTCAAAGTACAGAAGTAAATAATTCTATAGATGGTTTTTACACTTCATGGCTATCGCGATCCAAAGACTTTTTGATCATATATTACAATGAGTGCTAAATGTATTGTGCAATTTTGTTACAATTGATGAATAGTTCTCGAGTAAATTCGTTTTAGTAGCAACGTTATATATTGAAATTCCGTGGGTTTTCAAGGTCAGTGTCACACAATCTTAATAATTATAAATTTGTTTCACTGTTTATACGCCTAGCTTCTTCAGGATCTGGAAGAAGGAGGCAGTAAAAAAATATCTCATTTTAAAATTCGTTTAATACATTTACCGCTCTTTGTATAGAAAAAATATAGATGAAATTGTTTGAATATGTGTTGCTGTATTCGCTAACCACTGCATAATAATTTAAATTATTAAACGAACTTTTCGTTCGGAACTATGGTGTTTTCATTATACATTTTAATAATTTCACACTCAACACGACATAAAGAAATACTAAATATTTCGATCACGATGTTGTCATCTTCAGGAGGGAGGTAAACTTATAAACTAGTAAATTATCAATAAATCATTGTTGAAACACGTCTACAGTTTGTGAGGTGTGAAATACCAATTTATTAAAATCTTTAGTGTTTGTTTATAAATCGTTTTCGGGAAATTGAACAGTTTATAAGTTAATTGCGATAAATAAAATATATTTTAAATACAGTATTTGGTTCTAGCAGTCGTATAAATAACGTTACTTGTTGTATATAAGAATTCCTTTATTTCTCCGGTAGATAAGTATCTAATGGATAATGCAATCGTATGAAGTGTTATGCTATAGAGTACTAATATATTTAAGTGTTTAACAGAAACGATTCTTTTATTATCATGAAAAAATTACGTAATGAAAAATCTTTTGTTTCTTTTTGTGTTCAATTCATTTGACCGACAGTGTATGCGCACGCCAACACTATTACAAATTTATGGAGAGATCTTTTGCTTGAATTCGTTCTATTATACGAATTTATGTATCTCTTTGTGATAATTTTGAACAATGCTCGAAATATATTTGATCTATCGAAAATATTTTTTGGAAAGTATATCTTTTCTTATTGAAAAAGATAAGGAAGGAATTTAATATTTTATGTTATACATATATGAATTCCTCGGAACATATTAAATTTTTGTAACCTATTTTTTGTTAGAATCTTAGTTTAAATGTAAAAGTGTTGAAACAAAGATCCCAAAAAATTTATTTTTTTTAAATACAATTATAAGAATACAACATTTTTAGTTATTTTTAACATCTAAATTGATTTACAATCTGTACAAAGAAAGTACGATAAATAAATTGCGTATTTGAAATATTTGACATGTAGGAAACTGACCATTGATAGATTCCTGTACCGTATAATTAAAAAGGAAAATTATTTATTTATGGTGCATCTAGAAGATTAAAATTAAAATCTCGCGAGCAGATCAGCAGCGTTGAACCCCTTGAGTCTAAGCCTTCTAATGGGTCGAGTCATTAAAATATTTTTCAGAGAATTGAGATGATTGCTTGCTTAATCTTTCTGCGTATTTTTCAGAGAAAGTTTTTATTTCGTCCTTCATTGTGTTTACTTTCAAATCATCGGCTATGATGCTATTTGGGACATACCAACGAGCTTTGGTAATCATACTTTGGATTGGAATCTTTCCAGTATCTCAATGTTAGATATGGAAGCAGCCCCCCAGAGCTGAATAACTCCAAACGGGTTTTAATGTTACTTCGTAAATAAGGACTTTGTTTTCCAGGGATAGGTTGGATCTTTGACCAATTGACCAGTTTAAGGCCTAGTTGCATCCTCTTTGAAAATATATGCTTTCTTCATGTGAGTCTCTGATCAAGGTGCATTCCTAGGTATTTGGCGTCTTCCTTTTGTTGTACAGCGTAGTTATTTAGATACACTGCAGGACAGTTACCTCTTCTAGTGGTAAATGTCACTTGAACAGATTTACTTTCATTAACCATTTTGTTAACCAGTCTTGAATTTCGTTCAATTTGTCTGCAATCATGATACCTGGGCGTCTGCGTATATAGCAACAGTGACGTCTCAAGTCGACAGTTAACAATTTTTATAGTTTATTTGTAGTGAATTACGTGATTATGATCTATTTTGTCGTGGTTAACTACAGTATCAATATTAATGTTCCGAAAAATTTAGTTGCCAAAAACTACGGAATTCTTAAAGAAAATAATTTAATTTTTTCAATCCTTAAATAGTATGTATATTAAAACACAAGTTTTATAAGGCACACGCGTTTTCTAAAGAACGAGTACGACAAAAGGCTAATTTTGATTCCGTTTTGGGTTTCATAATGAGTTCATTACGAACGCAAAATAAAAAAATTCTTTATTCATTTTTTTTGGAACCTCTTATCGCAATTGGCAGAAAATTCGTGTTTTAACACGTCATCAAAATGTCACTGAAATTCAGTAACCACCGCGTTGCCGAAGTCTCTTACCACATATCAAACTTTTAATTAACGGTAACATGTGGAAATAGTCGAAGATCTGGACTTTACGATGGATGAATAACCCAGTTGGATTTCGGATTCGTGTAAAAATTTTTGCGGTTGATGATCGTTTTAATTTCTTCTTTGTTGCTTCTAATTAGGTTGGGTGAAAACCTAACATGCAGCTCTCCCAGCAGTGTCTTTGTATGGAGTTAACTTGCTTTAGTCTCCATTTTTTTTACGTTCTGTTTCTAGCCATAACTAGATCTCCCTTTTAGAGGAATTCCTTGGCGACTCCACATACAGGTTTTAATCGTCACGTTTTGAAAGTGTTATTTGCAATCTATGGTGGTCTATGGCGGTCCTGGGGCATATCTTTAGAGCTTGGTTATCTAATCATCATTAGAACAGATTCCCCGTTGTTTTTTCAACTATACCGTGTAGAAATGTCGTGACCGAACGACACTGCTGCGCAAGATGCGTCCCCGTCAACTTAACTTCCCCGATATGTTTATACAATGTATAGTGTAGCATTTGATTGGATAAGTAGCTGTGGTATACACAGTACGTATTGCCTATGTACTCGTATTTCAACACAGACACGCTTGGCGCCTGGTGTACTGGTGGTGTATCGTTTACCTCTTCGCCGTTCTTCCACCACATTTCCGTACGGTATAATAATAACACTTTCTATGCTTGCATATCTAAGAAGAAGTCTTGGTTTTTACGTGTTTGCCCTATAGTTGAAGGTATCGTAAATAAAGCAATAAAGTGCATATTTATGATTTTTTCCCTGTACGAGGATTTAAATTGTGCGTTGATACTTCAAATTTAGATGCACAGAAAATTAATAAATTATAGGATACAAATCTAATCCAGAATACTTGGTCAATTTTTAAGTAGAGACGACGCTATAAGTTAAAATATCTATCAGCTAACATTCGTATTATATGTAGTGACAAACTTAGTTTAAAATTTAGTAGATAGTATGAACAAACGATGTCAAAATATTATTGACATTAATGGTGATTAGATTTTTATTATTTAAATATATTTAAGAAAATTAATACTGGTAGCCGTAACTTTGTGGTAATTCATTTTGAAAATAATAAAATAAAATAAAACAATAACTTTGTTATACCACTTTATTCACATGTAATAGTGACCGCGGTTTCGACATACAATGTCATTATCAAACTGCAAAAGTTACAGGCGTACATAGATCTTATAAATGACACAAAAATATATGGGGGTGGTTTATGATGTTATTTAAAATTACTACTATATACTTAACTATTATATACAACATTGGAATAGAGGTGTATATATAAGATCCAACTGGTCGTTAAGAACAATATCTATTGTGTTGTTTCCGCTTTTAAAAATTTCAAGTGACTCTAAAAGATTTAATTTACGACCTTTCTCGGCCAAATGCAATATTTTATGATGACCAAATGTATGCCTTTCTGTAATAAGATGGTTTGCGAATGTTGAATCTGTCTTCTTTAGTTTATATGACCTCATGTGTTCTTTTACCCGTATAATAAAACTTCGACCAGTCTGACCTATATATACACTTTTACAATCATTACAATATAATTTGTACACTCCTGATTTATTATTGTTATCTGTTTTAGGTTTTGCGTTAAAAATGAAATTACTTGTTTTTACATATGGTTTGTAAGCTATACTAACATTACTATTATTTTTTGAAATTATATTTCCAATTTGCTCGCTTATTTTACCGAAGTAAGTTAACGAGACAAATTGTTTCAAATTAGCACTATCTTTAGGATATACTAAACTAAGGGCCACTTGTAACTGTTTTTTCTTTAGTATACCGTCAATTACGCTACTTTTATAACTATTGTTTACCGCTATTTGTTTTATAGTATTGATTTCACGAACAAAAGATTCATTAGACAAAGGAATATTTAATGCTCTATGTATCATAGAATTAAAGTTATAAAAGTAGCGTAATTGACAGTATACTAAAGAAAAAACAGTTACAAGTGGCCCTTAGTTTAGTATATCCTAAAGATAGTGCTAATTTGAAACAATTTGTCTCGTTAACTTACTTCGGTAAAATAAGCGAGCAAATTGGAAATATAATTTCAAAAAATAATAGTAATGTTAGTATAGCTTACAAACCATATGTAAAAACAAGTAATTTCATTTTTAACGCAAAACCTAAAACAGATATCAATAATAAATCAGGAGTGTACAAATTATATTGTAATGATTGTAAATGTGTATATATAGGTCAGACTGGTCGAAGTTTTATTATACGGGTAAAAGAACACATGAGGTCATATAAACTAAAGAAGACAGATTCAACATTCGCAAACCATCTTATTACAGAAAGGCATACATTTGGTCATCATAAAATATTGCATTTGGCCGAGAAAGGTCGTAAATTAAATCTTTTAGAGTCACTTGAAATTTTTAAAAGCGGAAACAACACAATAGATATTGTTCTTAACGACCAGTTGGATCTTATATATAAACCTCTTTTCCAATGTTGTATATAATAGTTAAGTATATAGTAGTAATTTTAAATAACATCATAAACCACCCCCATATATTTTTGTGTCATTTATAAGATCTATGTAGGCCTGTAACTTTTGCAGTTTGATAATGACATTGTATGTCGAAACCGCGGTCACTATTACATGTGAATAAAGTGGTATAACAAAGTTATTGTTTTATTTTATTTTATTATTTTTAAATATATTTGTTTATTTCTAACTTTGTTTACAGAAAAATAATTGCGTTAGGTTTGAAAAAAATCGGAAAATGTAATTATCGTTTCGTTGAGTGGCGGTTCAAGCTATTCTCAACATTAACGAAAGCAATCAAGTACATTAAACAATTAATTGAAAGTGTTACTCTTCTGTTTTAGTTGGAGAGGGGATTGGAAAGTCGGGGTATTGATTGATGTAGGTTGACTAAGTGCTTATCCATTTCGACGTATCTACTCTCATTTTGATTAAAACAAAAATTGAAATAATTAAATTATACTAATAATCAATTACGTTTTACTGACTGAAGAAAATTAAGTATTTTCCTTAAGATAAACTTCTAAACAGTTTTGGCACTTTAGATTTCAAAAGAAAACATTTTTTTGGAATCCATAATGTTAATATACGACTAACTAAAATTATACATTGGTTTTCCAAACTTTTATAACCTTAGGTTTGTTATCAGGACTTTTTATTTTGGAGACACGTTAGAAATAAATAGTTGAAATTGATATACATTATTAAACATAATTAATGAATGATGAAGGGCATGTTTTAATATGGGGTTGTAAAACGTTAAAAATGATTAATGTGTTTGATCAGAAATAAAAGACTTTTTCCAAATTCTATCTTTTACTATATACGTTATAACGAGCCATCGAAAAAATTCATAATTGGAGTAGACTGTGAAATTGGGTTGGTACTTTAGCCACTTCCACATAATGACACATTACTTGATGCTTGACAGTTTCATTTGGTTTCATTGTAAAAAAAGGTTATGGCATTGAAATAATACTACAACAAAAAAGAAAACAAATAATTTATTTAATATCGAAATTTACATATAGCTACAGAAGTTGTTGAAAATGTTGTCCATTTACATCTAAACACAAACCAACTCTTCTCCGCAATCCAGCAAAAACTTTATGCAGCATTTGCGGTGAGTTGTTGATCTCTTCACACTTTTCTGTTATGCAAATTCTCAGTTGTTCCAGATTATAAATTGGCGTTGAATAAATCGAATTTTTGATGTATGGCCATACGAAAAAATCACATATGTTTAAATCGCAAGACCTAGTTGGATATGGGATTTCAGTGTTCCTGCTTATTATTCTGTTATTAAAAAATTCTCTGAGATATTGAAGTGTTACTCTGGTCGTATGTGCTGTTGCACCATCTTGTTGGAAACACGCATTTTGTAATTCCTCATCATCCAGTTGATTTATGAATGAGCCGAGTATCTCATTGCGATATCGTGCAGCGTGCCTTAAAAAAAAATGTGATCCACCAATCTTCTTCGACATATTCCAACCCAAACACCAACTTTTTGGGGATGTAATGTTTTTTCAACAAAAAAATGAGGATTTTCAGAGGACCAACACCTCATATTCTGTAAATTCACATATCCAGAAAGATAAAACTAGGCCTCATCCGTGAAAAAAACTGTGTTAAGGATATCCTGATTGTGTAGATTATTTTGAAACCATTGACAAAATTCCACTCGTCTTAAATAATCCACTGGATAAAGTTCATGAAAACATTGCAGCTTGTATGGATGACAATGAAAGACTTTTTTAAGAATGAATTGGCACGTACCTTAAGATAAATTTGTTTGTTGGGTCACTACTGAAATGGATGTTTTTGGATTTTCATCAATAATATGCTGAAGGGCTTCAATATTATCAGCTGCAAGTTTAGATGGCCGTCCACTTCCAGTTTTTCGACCGACGCTACCAGTCTCTCTGAATAACTTTACACAATTTGTCAAAACATTGTAAAAATCATTGTAGTCAAACACTAATTCAGGATGTTCTTCACTAAAATCAGCCATGCATTCCGTAATTGAATACTGCCACTCACCATTTACTTTCACACCTGTACGGAAGTAACATTCGATAATTTTTGCTTTTTGTTCTATGTTGAATACCATTTTTTAAATAATTTAATTTACTTAATAAGAGTTTTGAAACATTTGACACAAACTTATAGTTTCAACGTCAAATAATAGATGTCATTATGTGGAAGTGGCTAAAGTACCAACCCAATTTCACAGTCTACTCCAATTATGAATTTTTTCGATGGCTCGTTAGTTACAGATTCTTTCGTAAATGGTGAATGTTGTGTTCTAAAGAAGTTGCATAACATCAAAAGGCATCGTCCATTTTATTTTTTCTTAGCCACTTGTAATAATTATTAATCTGTCGTTAAAAGTTCGTGTCTTCAGGGAGCGTTGGAAGTGGACTAGAATTTACCCAATACTTAAGAATGGTGACACGACTTTTTTATTCAATTATAGAGCAATATTTTTCCTTTCGAACTTTGCAAAAGTATATGAATATGTTATTTATAGCTTCATTTTCAATAACGTTAGATCGTATGGATTTGTATCGGGATGTTTTACCGTTACTAATTTATCTACCATTTCTCAATACATACGTGAAGCCTTCGAGAGACGTACTTAGGCAGATGTCTTATATACGGAAGTTCAAGACATTCCATCAATCAAAATATTTGACTACAAAAAATTAGCTGAATTTGGATTTGCACGTTTTTTATAATAGATTTTTTCGAAACAGTTCATTTCTACATCCAGAGTTCCACAAGGATCTAATTTGGGATCCATACTATTCGTCTTCTTTATGAATGATTTGTTGCTTGATCTCTCTTGCTCAGCCCTTGCATATGCGGATGATTTAAAAGTTTTTTGGGGCATTTCTTCACAGTATGATGTTTATCTGTTACAGTCTGATATAAAATTCATGAGTTCAATAAACGTAAATGTTAATAAATGTTAGGTCGTTGCATTTTGTCCCATCAACTTTCCAATTTTAACGAATTAAAGTTTGTATAATCTGTCTCTGAATAGATGATAAGATTAGAGACTTGAGAGTGATTTTTAACTCTTTCCTTAGTTTTGCTTTTCAGGTTTGTGTATCTTCAAGGCTTCTATTACTCAGTGCATTACTCGAACACAAATACGTCACCATATTTTTCCGTATATGCTTTGGTAGTTATATTTTGTTGTACACACTAGCGGTATTTCACAAACCTTGCATTTTATTGCAGTACCAGCGTAAACTAAAGCCGGAAATCTATTTATTAATTTCTGTGCTTCGTGGTAGAACGGTTTCTTTATAGCTTTCGACATTATTGATTTTATTTTTCACTTTGCACGAAATTACTGTATTATATCACAGCCGGTTTGAGACTAGCTACATATATCGGAAACATACATATAATATGATGTAATATATGCGCGTGCAACCCAAGCCCCTTCCACTCCGGCGCTGCGTCTGTTCCCAAATGTACATCGTTCTAAACTCAAATAATAAAATAAATGTGTAGTTTAATTATCTAAATTACTTACCGTAGTTCATGCCAAAAAAAGGACAGCGCTGGAAAAAAATGTAATCTTTTTAAGATATTTTTCATTACAAATAACTACGCCATACAGATATCTAATAAATTGAAGTCTTTCACAAAAAAAAGTTGAAATAAATTACATTAAGGATGTAAATTTTGTTTCTTTTCATCTTTTCGCAATTATGTTTAACTGTACGTAAATAAAATATTGGATGACTTTATAACATTATCTTCATTTATTTCTATTTTAAATGTTCGCTTCCAAACTTGGCATTTTTTCGATATTACAAATATTATGTGTATATAGCGTTTTCTTGTCGGTTTTTGATGGGAGGATACGGAAAAAAATATGTAAAGAATTTACATATTATTCTATTGTCCTTCTCTACATATTACAAAACATGTCAATAAGTTTTTTTTTTGGTTTAAATTCAGCATAAATTGGAGTATTGGGGTATGTATTTTCTTCAATTTATTCGTTATGACTAAGGCGTATTTTTTCTAACAAACAATTTGTTATGTGAATATATTTGAGTAACATATTCTCACAAAATTGATATTTTGTTCAAGAATAGATTCGTCTTTCCGTTAAATTAAACCTTTTTGTTCAGACAGAACAGAGCTATACTCCAATTCATATTCAACTAGTTGTAAAATAATTTACAGATATGATAGTTATTTTTAAATAAAATCTAATTCCACTATTTGATTTGTTTGAACTTTAGTGGTTGAAGGAAGCTCTTCAAAGATTACAAAATTCTTCGTTTTTTAATTTTTTGTTTTAACAGTAATCAAACGCTTTGTAGAGGATATTTAGCACAGGTCATATCAGCTATCTTTATAATTTTCAACCGGTGATCTGATCGAATCCAATATTTCAGATTTACATACCCAAAAGTATTTTTTGGGTTTGCCATATACTCAAAATATGTTGGCAAAATTGTGACAAATTTCGAATTTTTATAAAATTTTATTTTGTAATTATATAATATTCAACAATAGCAACAATTAAAACTAATTGAAAAAATATTGATTGATTGCTTAATATTTCTACAATCCTAATTTTGACTAAGTATTAATGGACCATCTTATGTATACTTGTATATATATATATTCTATATAATATCGAACATCCGAAGCACATGTGCATTGGTTCGACAAATATTTGGCATTCTCATCTCTGTAACCACACGCAGTCATGGTTCGTCCTTATGTTACTTATGCCCCAATAAACATTCCCTTATTTGCAAATATGCTTTTCAATTTCAGCGAACATATAAGTCAATAGGTTTCTGATTTTCAATTAATTAAGACAAGTAGTATATATGTTCGTATGTATGTATGTTTACGCAAATCAGAAAGAAAATTACATCCATATTACGTGTATGTAATAATAATATTTTAGAGCTCGGCGTTATATGTATATGTATACAGGCTGTTCCATGAGGTATCCGACAAATTTACACAATGTGTTCTAGAGGTGATTCTGAACAAAAAGTTTATATGCACTTTAGCTTAATTTCTTTTTTATTCTTTAGATACCAACAAAAGAAGAGAACTGTTTCAGTAATGTATCATAAAATGTTATAACAGTTGCCCGAAATGTTCGCCTCTTCTTTCTAAACATGTTGCCAGTCATTTTTCTCTTTATGGTCTGTACACTTTTGCATTCGTACGAACCAGTTCTCAAAACATTTTTTCCACTCTGAAGGTTGTATCTTAGAAACATGGTTTTCAAAGGCTTCGACTGCTTCTTGAGGTGTTGAAAATCGCTGTCCACGCATTTTTTGTTTCACAGTTGGGAACAAAAAGAAATCATTCGTCGACAAGTCAGGTAAATATGGACAATGAGACATTATTTCAACACTTTTCTCCTTCAAATAGTCAACTGTTAGACGTGCTGTATGAACTCGCATTGTCGTGATAAAGAATAATGCGATGTTTTCGGTTGTTCTTCCTGATTTTATCTATAACTTTTGGCAAACAAATTACTGTATACCATTCAGCGTTAACAGTTTTTCTATGCTCTAAAGGAATTGTTGCGATGTGTCCTGTACAGCCGAAGAAACAAGCGATCATTTTCTTGAAAGTGCTCCTTGCACGAACAACTTTTGTGGGGTTTGGTTCGTCTTGGAACACCCATACAGTAGATTGTTGCTTGGTTTCCGGCTCATACGCATATATTCATGTTGTATATGGATTTTGCGGTTCCTACGTCGAATTTTTTGCTCATCTCTTTACTCTAATTGACACGAGCTGCTTCTGTGCTTCGGTCAAGTTATATGGAATCTATCTAGAATGTATTTTTTTACAAATAAATGGTCATGTAAAATCGAATGAATTGCAGTCTGCGATATGCCAAGAGATGCCTCTACCTCACTGTAAGTCACATGTCGATCGTGTTCTATAATTTTCTATTTTAGTAGAAGCTTTGAGTTCTCAAATGTAACTAGTATTTTTTTTAATACTTCCATATTTTTTTAATGGTTTCGACTAGTACGCATTGTTTTTTATGCCCAGAAGTACAGTTATAGATAATTACAAATTCTAATTTTGAAAGAATTACATTAATAGTAAAAATAGTAAAAATTCGTTATACAATTATGGTTTTTTAAAAACGATCAACGAAGTAGAAATCTCATATAGAAGATGTGTATCAATTTGATTTTTATATACAGGTAATGAACCTCTTTCAAAACCGTTTTCCGATTCCTTTTGTTTTCAGATCAGCGGTATTTTAAGTATTCTGGTCACGAAATTTACATTTTATGTAAACTCGGAGCGAAAGAATCGCAATTCAAACATTTAGCGGTCGCAATACGGTTTCCAATAGTTTACTTATATCGCCTTATTTACAAAGAATTTATACATATATAGTTTTGAAGTTATAAGAAGCAAACAAGACATTTCAAGATACTTTGGAATTATTTATACAAACCTTTCTTTTATCTTTTAAACAGAATGAATCCTTTAATATTTATTTTAAACGCGAGAATGCTAGTTCTATTATTCTCATCCTTACTCTAATTATATGCAAAAAAAAAAAACTGAGAATATGCGCATAAATATGCAGGTGTTTTAGCCTAAATATGCACTTCCTTATGAAAAATATGCAGGTAGAAAAATACGAGGAATGTTAGAAAATGGAATACTGCAGAAAAAAATATTCTATTATGTTTACTACAAGTTTATTAAGAACATTTTACAACATAATTAACTATGAAAACAATTTACAATCACATATTTCTCAAAGTTTTCAACAGAAAAATTGTGACGCTTGTCTGAAAACATGTATTTATATATTGAGAAGGTTCGTTCTACGTCGACGCTTGTTATAGGAGCATATTTCAAATTAGAAATATCATCTATTGTCAACCCAGTATTTTCTACTGAATCACCACACAAGATTTTAGCAATGTCTTTTAGCTTTTTAAAACCCTCATATTTTCCTATTACACTTAAAAATTTTTCATAAATGGACTGTCCCACTCCTCCTTTAACATCAAAATATGACTTTTCAAATTTGTCTATTATTTCAACGCTCTCAATTAGCGACATAAATAGTTTTTCCAACTGCAATATAGAAGTGGAAATAAAACTGTAATTGGCTTTAATAAACGCCAACTCTTGAGGCATTTCTTTACTCGAATACACCTTCTGGGCGTCTATCACAGATTGTGCATCCCTATCAAGATCCATAATAATTGTTTTTATTCCTTCATAATGATTTGCATGAAAAATAGCAGCCTCCAACCACGTTCCCCATCGTGTGATTACTGGTTGAGGAGGAAGCGGAACACCGGGCAGATGTTGTTTGTAAAACTGAACTCGTAATGGGGCCTTTAAAAATACTTTCTTAAACTAATTAAAGTATTTACTAAGGGAAAATGGTTTCTGACTTCTTCTGCAACACAATTTAGTCCGTGCGCCAAGCAAGTTGTGTGAATTAAATTTGGGAAAAAGATTTTCAAGTTGAAAGCTTCCTTCACCATATATGGTGCAGCATCCGTCAAAAATAATAGAATTTCCTCTGTTGGAATCGATTCCGGTAAGAAGAAAGTTACCAGTTCTTCCTGTATAAACCTTGTTATTGTCAAATTATTTGCCTTTTCCAACTGTTTGGATGAAATTAAATAAAATTTTGCTGGAACCGATACGTTAGGGATACTAATCATTAAATGAACTATGTATCGGCCCACACTATCAGTAGTTTCATCTACGCGTATATGAAGATAATTGTTTGCAACAACCTTCTTAATGCTATTCAATTTTTCTGTATAGATACAGTGAATATATTTTTTTCTTAACGTGCTTTCATCGAGAATGTTATATTTGCTGATGTACTTTTGCAAAAATAACTTGACATTTAAATTGTTTAATTTATGTAGTGGAATATCTGCCGATACAAACATTTGACGCAAATCTTCATTAAATTGTTCTTGTTCCGATTTTTTGGAAGTTGATGGCAAACATTGAGCTAATATTTGCTGACTCTTCTTCGTCAACTTCATCTTTGTTAGTTTTGCAGCATGAGATGGAGTTTTCATATGTTGGTCGACTTGGAACTTTCTCTCACTTGTAATCTGCAAAAAAAATATCACATCATCGGTTGTTTTCTTATAAAATAAATGTTAGTAAAAGATAATGGAATAATTAAAAACTTAATTAATTAATTAATAAGAGGAAATAAACTTAAAATTTTACTCGCAATCTTGCAGCATGCTACGAAAAACACTTTTTCTCCATCCATACGCAATTCTAAATAAGGTGCAATCCATCCAGGCACAGTCGCTATTTTCGGCATTTTTGCTATTATATATCACAACTCACAAGTTTACATTTCGAAAAGCCAACGTAAAATGACGATTAAAATAAAATTACTTCCGAATATGGGAATAAATTTCTCCGAATAGCAAAGAAACACATATACTCCTAATTTTCTGGTAAAATGTATTTTTGTATTTATTTAGAAGTTTTAAGGTATTGGCTTTTCCTGGAATTTTGTCTCGGCCTGGATGTATGGGAAGAGCAGTAATTTTTAATTTAAAGAGGGCTGTTTAATTTTTGTTTATTTGTTACATCCATGCCTATAATAAATTTGATTTAGTAAATAAATAAAACTCGGATACGTAAAATATGCAAAAATGTTGAATTACTACAAAATATGCAAATAATATACAAAATGCATATATTATGCAAACATGCAAATTTATGCAAACTGCATATAATCCGGCCTCTAGTAATAATGTTTAACAAAGTTCCAAATTTAAAAAAAAATGGAATAGAGGTGAATTGGATAATGAAATGAAGGGATTTGAAGTTAAAATTGTATCAGGAAGAGACAATGGTATTTTTTTGATAAGTAAATTTTGGTAAATACTTAGTGAATCTATAGACCCAGTATTACCCAAAAAATGTTTTAAACTCTAATGCGCTCTAAGTTATATTTCGCGTATTTTCTAAATGACTGATCATTCTAAAAATTGTAAACCTTCAAGGTATTTGTATAAACTATTACCTAAAACATTCAGCTAAATGGTATTTTAAATTAAAAAAAACTCTATACATATTTCGTAAATTACGTTGTTATTTTCAGTAGGACGTTAAATCCTTGTTTTTAAGTATAATCGTTTGATAAAATGTACGAAATGCGATTGCTGCTCGAAGCGATGTTAAAAGGCACATGAAGTTTAATAAACAACTTTATTGTTTTTCAAAGTATTCGCGTTAAGTATTCGCGTTAGATCAATACACTTTTGCAGACGCTCGAATCCCAACGTGTAAAGCATTTTTTCCACGCTGAAGCTGAAGCTGATATTTCAGAAATCAGTGTTCTTTTAGTAGCTGCTTTTCTCATTTTATTTTTGATGTTTGGAAACAAATAGAAATCGTAAGGTATATTAAGTGAATATTTCCAAAATCATTAATTCAGTATTTTTATTGGTTAAACTGGCGTTGTCTTGAACCGAGAGTTTAATGTAAATTGTGAATTAAATTTTAAATTCAAAATAGACAAAAATTTGCTTCCCAAAGATTAGATTTGGTGGACTTTTAGTTATTCTAATCGCGTCGCAGAATCACCTTGCCTAAGTATTGTTACAACTACCTATATATGTAGCACACTCGACTGGCGAAATTATGAAATTGACCTGAATTTTTGTGTTCTTTACAAATATTTTCGCAAATGCTTAATTCTGTGAAATAATTTATAATTTTAAATTAGCTCTAGATAATCTAAAGTTATGTTATGATCTGTTTTTAAAATATGTTGGCAACATTTGATTTATATTCGTACTTTTAGCGAATTAAGATGAACGGTTTTGGTTGACTGACACCGTCTGCACCATAATTTTTGGACTATTTCGTAGATTTATAAATTTTGTATTGCCCTAACTTTAGCATCGCTATTTTCTAAAAGAGATACAAGCTCTGAAATGTTACGCAATATATTGACGAAACAAGACTATTTTTAGCGATGATTTAGTAAAAAATACTTAGTACTGAACATGACAATATTGCTATCGAAATACGGATATATGCTATTAAATTATGCAGTGGTAAAAAGCTTTTTAATATGTGCAAATCAATTGTATTTTCGTGAAGTGACTTGAATGAAATAAATGCTTCTTTATTGAAAAAATTCGCCCTTATGCAGAATTCGGACCTACGTCCTTTGGTTTACCAGACCACGCTCTTAACCATTAAGCTATTAAGAGACTGAAGTCGGAATCGTCGGGAATGTCTTAAATTGCATTAAGAACAGATAAAAAAATCGAATAATTAGCGTCGTGTGTAGATAGCATTTATTTCAGCTTTTTAATATTTTTAACACATTTAATATTGACTAATAGAAAAAAAAATAATACTCTGTTTATATATTTAATCAATAATTGATTGTAGCAGTCGACAGTGTCAAATTCATATTAATATATTTTTAATTATGTTAGTTTTTTTTAAATATTTTTAATGTTTCATATAATTCCAATCAGCTTTCAATTTCATCTTAAAATATCTTTAATATAAAATTATTAAAGGGTTTTGGAAATGGATACGTATGCATGAATATGCGTGAATGATTTGACTTCTCAATAAAATTGCAAGCATACTTTAAATAATTAATAACACAACGTTTAGGTTTCAAAAAGATATAAATACACTACATATTGCTGTGTACTTTGATTTTCAAAACGGGCCCCAAATATTTAAATATTAATGGTTAATTATATTAAACATGAATCATCATACACACATATTTTGTATTTTTAAATTCTTAAAATTGCTCTCAGGGTTTTTGTTTTAGAAAAAGTGTTCCTTGCAACTAGGCCTAGCATCTAATGTAATAAGGAGAGAAATAATACGGCAGCATGTTAAGTTTAATACATTTATTATACACCCTCTGTCAAAACATACATTAATATGCAATTGTATTAAATATCGTTAATTATTAGTAAAAGATAGTATACCAATCTTATATCTAGTCAGATAATATTCACATTTATATAGATAGGGTAATTCCGGGAGAGATGGCCCCTGTTTTATTCAACATAAATAATTCCTTTAATATTTGCCTTAGAGACAAGAGTATTTTTTTTTATTAAAGCACAGTCCATAACATTTTTATTATTTATAGCGTAAACAAATAAAATCTACTTATAAAGTGCTTTATAAAATAAGAAATAAAGGTATCTCACCCGAGGTGAAGGGGTGAGATGGACCGTGGGGTGTGGGAGCGACGGAGCATGCTTAAATGTATGCAAAAAGATTGAACTGCTAAATTAAAAAAAAGAAATATGTACGTATATTGTGGTATGTAGGTATTACAAAAACAAAACATGGGGCAAAACATTAATTGACTAATTATTAACTTCTACTTTTGACAAATTTCAAGTAAATACCTATGGAACATAAGTTATAAAAATCATAGCTTTTTCATACTATTCAGTTTCTTAAACTTTAACTCAATTCTTCCACAACAATCACATAGTTCACCATATTTAGTACAGTTTTCATGTGACTATCTTGAACACTTTTGGCATTTAACCCAATCATCTTTGCTTTTAGTTACGTTGTAATCTTCGAGACAACCTACACATTTGTCTTCATCTCAGTCAGTTTCTCCTTCACTATTATCATCGTAAACAATACCATCTTGATTCTTTTTTTTGTTCTTAGGGGCACTCTTGAACATCTTCAACTCTTCTGTTATTTCTCTTTTTCTTTTTCTCTCTTTCTTCAATTTCAAATTTATTTCCTTTTCTTCCTTGGCCTTGATTAAATTTTGTATGTTATCTTTAGAATTTAATATTTTCGGAATACTAGCACAAATGTTGCGTGTAGTAATTTTCTTCTTCAGTACAGGTATCGGCGAAATTTCGATCAGAAGTTTTGTTGGACTAATTTCTGAAGATGTTCCTGGAACCGGTGAACTTGGCGTATTACTTAAATCTCTTGTAGAAGTTCCTTCATTTAACGAAATAGCATTTTCCGATTCAGTGTGGAAACTTAAGGTCCTTTTACCACTTGCATCTTGACAAGATTTTTTGATAGTATGCCTATCTTTCTTAGGTTTTGGCACAGATTTATGCATCACATCTCCTTCATGTGTAGACAATGGTGGCTCTTCAGCATTATTAGGTTCTTGGTCATTTGTTGTCAAGTAACAGTATTCTGGAACTGCTGACATATCAAGTGGAACAATTCCACATCGCTTGAATCCAGAAATTGCATTCTGAACTGTAGCTGATTTCGCCGACGCCTCCCCCAGTAGCTTTCCAAACTGTCTTGTGATTTGTCTTGTAGGATTGTTTTTAATGAATGTATTGCAGATTGTGTTGTAGTTGCTTTTCAGAGATTTAAAGAAACTGCGATCAAGGGGTTGAAGATAGTGCGAAGTATGACTAGAAAGACTCAGCAAAATAATTTCATTAGCCTCTGCAAATTCAAGCATCTGAACTGAGCTGCAGTGGGACGCATGCCCATCCAGAATAATCAGTGACTTGCCAGTTGGCTTCCTAGGAAGAAAATGATTTTTCAACCAGTAAAAAAAGATATCTGAATTAATATATGCTGACTTTTCGTTCATTACTACGGCTGAACCTGGAGGCATCCCGTCAGTAAACTCAGCTTTTTTGTTTTTTCCCTTGAATATACAGTAGGGCGGTAAGTAAGTACCCTCGGCACTGAAACAGCTAACAACAGTTATTGTTTCGCACTTTTCACCTGAAGTTATAGAGTTGACACTTTTCGAGCCCCTTACAGCAATGACCTCTCTGGGCTTGTTAGCTGCAGACCGGTTTCATCCATATCAAAAACATTGGCAGGTTTGTCCAGCAGTTCATTGTCTGTCATTGCTTTCTCCAGCAATTTAAAATAATTGCCAACCACTGCTTTATTCATCCCTATAGCTCTATTTTTAGAGACCCCTTCTGATTTTCTCACAGCTAAATTCGGATTACGGTCCAAAAATGAGACCAACCAGTCGTAACCTGCTTTTTGAGAATTCACATCAAAATTATGTTTTATTTTTAGTTGCTCCGCCAGTTTGAAAGCCATTGATCTGACGCAATCTCTTCAGGGTGAAAAACCAGTTGATTGTAGTTTTTGTATATGTATAGCTATTTTCTTTTCATTCTCTGACCTTAACACTAATTGTGGGCCAAGACGGCCTTTAGAAGAATTTTTGTTTTTCAGTCTTCTCTTAAGAGTTGTCTTAGGAATACTAAAATACCTAGACGCCTCATGGATGCCCATTTCTCTCTTTTTCACAGCTCCCATCGCCTTGACCAAGTCGTCTTCAGACCAACTGCCTCTGGTAGAGCCGACTTTACGGACGTATCTAGTCGGCATATCTGAAAAAAAATGTAGAGGTACATGGACAAAATAAGCCATTTCAGTAAAATAATAGCAAAGCAGCTTGAAATCTAGCAATTCGTAATTAGTTGTTAATTCTTTATAATATATAATATCAATTTAGTCGTTCAATTTATTATTTTCTTTTAAATATCCTATTTGAAAACAAAAGACTGATTTCTGATAGATAAACCTGGTCCATCTCTCCCGATTCGAAGTGGTTCATCTCTCCCGATTGTTTGGGAGAGATGGACCAGGCCGCCATATTCAACCGTGTCAGCCGAGTAGAACAACTATGCTCTACAACGGTCATTACTGCAAAATTTTATTTTGACCACCGCTTGAAAACGTTATTTCGATCAGTGTCTCTCTCCTTGAGAAATTTTGAATTCTTTTTTAAATACATTTTAAGTTAAAATACTCTTGCAAATAATATCCCATATTTAAAAACTTTCGTTCTTATACTGATTTACGTTTTTTCTAATATTTCTTTCTAATAATGTTTCATATTTTAAATCCGTTCTTATTTTCAAGTGTTCTTTTTTTTTACCGTCCGACGCCGTGTTTTCTTTACAATTCACGTTGTCTTTGTTTGACATTTTACGTACATCGTAACTGTTACAAAAACAATATTTATGTATTTAAGAAATTTTGCAAAATTCAAGTATTGATTATCAAGCTTACTATAACTTAAAAATATTCTTTTATAAATTGGTATATATAGCATGATTTAAATTCTAAGTTATTAACAATTATAAACCAGAACGTAAAGAAATATAATACTTACATGACATTTTACATACAATATAACTTTACTAAATATACACAGATGTGTTTTTCTTAACACGGTCTATATCGTTGCATATAAAAACTTACAGAAAATAACAAGAAAATTTAAATGAAATTTATGTTCATACAGGGTGTATTTAAAATTTACTTGTTTTAAATTTCTCATTATTGTTTTCAACTTTATTTAATTATTCATCAGGTGATAATAAATATCTTATATCTTTTTGAAATCTAAACATTGTGTTATTAATTATTGTAATAAAGTTTAAACACATATCTCCAGATTCACTCAGTCACAAATAGTTCTAAAAACTTATCTTTCTCACAGATTTGGGCGAAATTTTTGAAAATAAGCTTCTAAAACATGACTGAAGTCAGTAATATACTGATCATGACGAAAATGTTGGCAACTTTTTAAAAGTCATTCTCCCGTCAAATCACCCACGTAGAATATAATATAAGTAATAAGTTATTTTAGTTATTTCCCTTAATTAGTATTTTTCTTATCTTTATAAAGATATGTATGGAGCCTGAAGTAGGTCGTTTATATTTAAATGACCGGAAAGCATTCGACGATCAAGCCCGAAAGTGGACGTGGAAATACGCCATGCACCAATATCTTCCCCATTAGAAACAGGAAAAATCATATTTTCGGTTTTTTTTTATTGTTCAGTATTATATTTTATATTTTTATACTGTTACGTTGTTACTGTGTTTTTATTTATGCGAAGAGGATAGCTAAAAATGAGCGTTTAATATGGTAAATAGATTATTTTGTACAGGGCCGTGTTTGCGTACTATTTTTTAACTTTGAAGAGAAACTTCCTGAGATTATAGTTTTAGAAACACTCATTTATGGTATGTAATTAATTTTCTCATTCTCTTTACTTCTATTATTATTTTTAATTTATATTTAAATTCAATTATATTATTAAACTCATACGAAGTGAACATTCATAAAATGCCCCCCAAAATATTCGTTATGTGTATAAAGAAAGATTTTAAAAATATATGATGTATATAATATATATATATATATATATATATATATATATATATATATATACATACAGGATGATTCCGAATAAATGCGAAAAATTTTATGGGCTGATTCCTAGGGTTATTGTGATCATAAAAGTTCATATAAATATATGTCTTAAACGGCTTAGTTTTAAAGTTGCGGGATGTTTAATAGTAAATTGAAAGTTCATACAATAAAAAGTACTAATACAACAAAATTAACTTATGAAAATTGTTGGAAATGACCGCCTTTACCTGCAACGTAAGGTTTTTATCCTGCGTTGCATTGATGCGAGCGTTCGAGAATACCGGTGTTTCGAATTGTCTCAAACGCTGCAACAATACGATTCCTTTGTTATAGTATAACTAACAAGGTTTAATATCACACCTGTCTCTGCAAAAACATTCGTTTTGAAGGGAAAATATTTATTTGTCATTTCAATATTATTGTGTCAAAGTTTTCTAAAATGAATTACACTAATGCAGAGTTGTACGATATGCATTTTGTTTACGGTGTTATCAATGTTAATTCACGTACAGCTAGACGTCTTTTTGGCGAACAATACCCGAAACGTGGAAACCCGCATCATCCGATATTTGCCCGTCTTCACCAACGTCTTAGTGAAATGGGAAGTTTTAAAAAACATACGGTGAAATAGGAAGTTTTAAAAAACATACGGCGGATGGCGGGCACACACAAGAACTCCACAAGTGGAAGAAATGGTGCTGAATTGAGGAACAATCAACTGTTGTACCCATATCACAAACAACGGGTACAGGCATTTTTGCCAGCAGATTTCCCGCAAAGATTGGCTTTTTGTCAATGGATACAACAGAAAATCGCTCTAAATCCTCAGTTTTTGACTCAAGTATTCTACATCGACGAGGCTTATTTCTCCAGACATTCTACTATTAAGAAAACACACAAGAAACATTAGAAACCCGTCATCAACATCAATTCTCTGTTAATGTGTTGGCCGGAATTGTTGGAGATCACTTGATAGCTCCATATTTTTTGCAGATGAGATTAAATGGAGAAGTATACCTCTGCTTTCTTGAAGAGGAACTACAACTACTGTTGGAAGAAGATTACAAATGTATTTTATGCACGATGGTGCTTCAGCATATTTCAGTTTAGTTGCTCGTGAGTTTTGAACGGCGCGTATCCAAATCGATGGATAGGGCGAAGAGGTCTACAACCGTGACCCCTCCGCGATCTCCAGACTTAAATTTTCTAGATTTTTTTCTCTGAAGTCAGTTTAAATTCACTAGTTTAAACGACTCCCGTTGAAAATGTTGATCAACTGAGAAATCGTATTGTTGCAGCATATGAGACAATTCGAAACACCCCCGGCATTCTTGAACGTACTCATTAAATATCCCGTAATTTTAAAACTAAGCCGTTTAAGACATACATTCATATGAACTTTTATGATCATAATAACGCTAGGAATCAGCCCATAAAATTTGTCGCACATATTTAGAATCAGCCTGTATATATATATATATATATATATATATATATATATATATATACTTTGAAGTAAACCAGACCTTTAATCGCCGACTTATTAAGTTTACCTTATCATACCAAGGTCACGAAAATATTATATTTATATATATATATATATATATATATAAGGTAAACTTAATAAGTCGGCGAATAAAGGTCTGGTTTACTTTGTCAAGAGAATACAAAATAATTTGTATTCTCTTGACAAAGGCGTATTGCCGAAACATGTAGGGTTGTTTTAAATATATATACTCTATAGTAAACCAGACCTTTAATCGCCGACTTATTAAGTTTACCTTATCATACTAAGGTCACGAAGATATTATATATATATATATATATATATATATATATATATATATATATATATATATATATACTCTTCTACTTTTTTTAACCTGTATAGAAATATTTTTCATTTTGATTTTTTATTAGGTCTGTTTTCTTGTTATTAGGTCGTTTTGCGCCAAATATTTTTTTAATTTTCCCAATGATTTCAACATATAATTTTGTATTTAAGATATGGGAAATTGCATTAAAATTTCTGGGAAAATATCAGGGAAGATAAAATGTTTTTTTTGTCTGCGCTATATACCTACGGTTTAGGGCTCTTACGAGTTGTAGTTAGTTTGACAGATTCCTGATTCCTGGTATACATTAGATTAGCGCCTCTAAGATTAAAATTAATTTATTATTTAATACAATTTAAAGGATATTTGAAAATTGGTGTTTGCTTTGTATAAGTTTAATAAATTTAATATAATATTTGGTACCTATATTGTATTTATGTAAATAAATTACAAAAATGCAGTTTTAATTTTTAAACCTTTTATATAATACAACCTATTGGCGTGTAATGAATTGTATAAACAAAATATAATATGTATTTTACTAAATATATATAAATGTACCTACTGTTATTATATTTGACCTATTATATTAATTTACCCCTCCAAGTACAATACCATTTGACGTGCTACAATAATAAACGCTCACAAGTTTTGTGTTGGCAATAAAGTCAGTCAATAAAATAAAAGTTGTTTAATTGCACCCAATATTTCTTTTCCTGTATGTTATATCCTGTATTTCAACGATAGTTACTTCGCGTAATAGTGTTGTTTGATTGGCGGTAAGTATAATAAATACATAATATATATATATATATATATATATAGTTATACAACGTGTCCCGTATCGTTATGTTCAAATTTTAGGAGTGTAAAGTAGACTTCATTTCAAGTAACAAAAACGCAAAACTTGTATATCCACTTTTATTTGTTTCAAAGTTACAGATCTATGAATGTGATTGTCAGATCATGAAAAAAAATTAATCCTAAAGTCAATACAAACTGATTTTATTTAAAAAAAAGTTATACGATTCAATAACAGGCCTGTGATTGTTCGTCGCATAATAAAATGTTTTTTAATAAATAAATAATAAATAAATTTCTTTTAATATTTCGTGCTTGTAAATTTGCCACATTGCATTTAGCAATTCGTTCTGAATAGTTTTGAGGCGCCTCCAAACACTTGTAAACCTTTCATATGTATTGTAAGGACAGCGTCTAATTCAGCTGCAAAGTTGATCAAGCCTACATAAATACCTGGATTTTCTGACGTCAATGTCTCATCATGGCCTCGTAACGCCAATTCAAAAGATTCGCAAAATTTTATACACATAATTAACCGGCGCAAAATATGACGATTTTTTTCCACATCCTTGTACTTAATTTTATGTCGCAAATAAGCACTGTCTAACTGTTCACGTATGTCCACTTTGCCTAGAACACTAAAATCCACGCATGCATTCATGTGAGAAGCGGAATTTTCGTGTTTCTTTGCCATGTTTGCGATATGCTTTAAATCATTCAACCCTTGTTTATTCCACGCACTAACTTCTTTCTTAAAAATTAAGCAGATAAAACAAAATAGTTTATTTGTTAGTAAACATCCCCAAAACCACTCATATTTTTCATATATATTTTTATTGAATACTCTATTGTAAGTTCGAGTTTTACTTGTGGAAGTGCGGTTTATTTGAAGATCAAGGATATGTCATCTTTTTTTCTTAATTAAAAATTTTTCCTCAAATGATAGCGTTTTTTTTTAAAGATTTTGCACACAGTTAGCTTCCATCATTAACAATAAACGTCACTTCAAGCCTTTGAAATCATACACGTGCGGTACGAACTGATAACAATACAGTCACAATGCACGCAAGACGTGAAATGGGGTCGCGCTATTTTGTGCCCAAAGCGATGGCATAAGCGGATATGGCGAAGATAAGCGGACCCGGCCGATTCATACTCGGAACAGGTACATCTGAAATCGTGCCCCGGAACAAAGTTTTGAGCGTTATAAAAATATGTAAAAATAATAAAATAAAATAATGCACTGAAAGAAATTTGCATGTAAATTTCTTTTTTTTTTATCTTTGTGGTGGGGTGGCACGTGCCCTTGTGTCCTTTAGTACCAGCCGCTACTGCTAATTTATCGGTTTGTAAACGTGTTGCTTGAGTTCTTTTATCGTCATATCTAATAAATCTTCGTATTTCTTCAAATCGAAATATGGACATTATGACTCGATTTATGTAATTACCAAATTTATCAGAAAAAAACTACCTTGCAGGAACTTCCCAGTTTTCTGTCAACTCCAGTATAAGTACAGATTCGTCTACTATTTCAAATTATCTGACAACACAGGCCAGCAATAACAAGCTAAGGCCCGATTTATATAAATGCAAACCACGCCAGAACGTTGGATTAATTTAAGAATATTTAATACAAATTATAAGCAAAATATATACCAGAGTACGTAATTCAATTGCTCGATATTGCGAAGCTATAGGCGAATTTACAGGTATCAAGTAGCTAAAGGAAATAACTTAGTTACTAAAAAAACTGTTTAGTGTTTTATAGCAGTAAGTAGAATTGTTTCTATTTTCTGATTCAAGTCGTTTACTAAATGCATTACTAAAGCAACTCATTTACATGATACAACTATCTTAATTTAGTAACTTGATTTAGTTACTTCCATTAGCTATTTGATACGTGTAAATTCGCCATATGTGTGGAGGTAGTCGATATACTCTTTACTCTCTATACACAAGCTATTGGTTCGATTGATAAGAGGGGTTAAGTGCATAAGTAAACAGACGTATAGTTGCTAGTCTATCCTTACTTGGGTTTAAATGTAAGGGGGAGGAGCCTACTACGCTATTTCTTTACTTAGGTATAGCAGCGCCAAATAAGATGACGAACTTATTCAAACTTTCCCACAATTTTAATATCTGGGCGGACTTACTCCCACCGCTCGCCATCCTATTTGGCGTTTACTCTATATGATTCTGATATATTGGGTAACTTTATCCCTATTTGCGTTTAAATGTAAGGGGGAGGAGCTTACTTTGCTATTTCTTTACTTAGGTAAATAGGGAAATCTATTTCATTCTGATATATTGGGTAATTTGAATGTCAACATTTACATTTCTGGTTTATCATCTTAGGGTTAAATTATCATTAATAATTAATGTTTGTAGTCATCTAATTTCACCCTTCATTCCAAAAATTCGTATAAATTTTAAATTCTTCTATGTTGCGATGAAATAATAGTAAATAGACGTATTTAAAGATCTTTAATTATTAAGATACGCCTTTATTAATTTCGTTTGAATTTATTTATTAGAACTGCTTTTGTATTCGTATTTCCGCAATTCAATTACAAAACTGTTGTTTGCCAACATGTTTGTTGGCAAACAGTTATTTGTTAATGTGCCGAAAATTTTTAACGGGATACTGGGCGGTGATGTATTTTTAGCTTGCGTATATCATTCATAGATGGTGCCACCTATTTCAGTAATGTTCAGGAGTTTTGAAATAATATGTTGTTCATTTGACAATTGAATAACATAGGGTATTTGGTGTTACATACTTTTATTAAAAGTCACAATCAATAATTGATAATATTTCACAAAATTAATGCCTTTAATTTGTAGTTTAATACTATAATAAAATCCAGGTATTTTTGTATTATTTTATAAGTATATTTTTATGGTGCCGAATAGTTAAGTTTCATGTTAAAAAAATTAGAATTTTTTTTATGTTAATTGTCATTCAAATAAGGTCATTGTTTTATATAAGACATTTGACATGGTGCGAACTACTCTCAGGGGCCAGGAAAGTGTACCTGATCAAATCTTTATGCATTTGAATAAATGCGAGAATTTTGTTGAGCAACAATTATTTTTCAGAAGTCTTCTTTATAAATTGTTTTATATAAGATTTTTGGTTGGTGGTATCCCAAATTAGAAAACTATTTCGTAGTCTAAATTTAGTACTGATTATTTTTTCTCCAAGAATTCAGTAACCTGTCTCAAGAGGCAATAAGCGTATTTGTATGATAGTGAAACAGGACATCTAGAGTAGGTACTATTGACTTAGAAACCATCCGAATATACTGGATTCGGATTGTTTCTAAATCATTCATCAGTAGAGACTGGACACGAGAGGTTGATGACTCATCTCCCACGAGCGTACTATTGAACATTTGTATTTTTAAAATTTTTAATTTTATTTATATAATTATACTTATAATAATAAAACGGGTATATATACGGCTACAAAATACGAAATACATTTTTATTTGTTCATCTTATAGTTCAAGTGGAGTAAAGGAGTATTAATATTTACTAGCAATACTTTCTAAAGGTTCTCTTCTTTAAAATTTTTTCTCTTTGAATAAAATACATCCTTGTAAATAGAAAACGTCCTTTCTACATCGCAACTGGTTATAGGTGCATACTGGAAATATTCTTTTATTTCCGTGGATTTTGCAGTTAGATGTTGTGGCATTGTCCCCATACACAATTGCCGCAATGTTATTAAATCTGGATTTCTATTAAACACTGCGTCTAACTTTTGCCGAAGGCCACATCCGAAGTCACTTGGAATACTTTTCAAATTATAAATAGCCACATCTAATGTCATTAAACCATTATTTAATTTGAGATTCCGATTTTCAAAATAAGTGTTTAGTTTTGGGAAATTTCCAAAGTGTTCCTGAAGAAAGTACACTGATGAATAACTGATTTTTTAAATGTGAAATTTGTGTTAGTTCCTTGCACTCAGAAATACTCCGAGCATCGTCATTTAAACATGTAACGAAATTTTGTAAACTATCGAAATTCTCTTAAAATTTGTGTAGTCTTGAGAAATTGGTAAATAACACATGTATGTACATACATATTATGTACTAGGAAAAATAATCAGTTATTTTCTTTTGAACATTACTTCTGAAAAATAATTGTTGCTCAACAAAATTCTCGCATTTATTCAAATGCATAAAGATTTGATCAGGTACACTTTCCTGGCCCCTGAGAGTAGTTCGCACCATGTCAAATGCATTTCTTTTCATTTTCACTAAATTTACCAGGACATTCCCCGGTTTCAGTTTCTTCTTCATGATCTTCCATACTTTTTATATCGTCAATTATGTCTTGGTCAGTTGGGAGATCTGTCGTGCCAACATCATTGTCGATTTCTAAGAAATCTTCAAGTAAAAAATCTGCGTCGACGGTAGCAGTTTTTTGTAGAATACCCCATTGTTTTCTTAAGGTAGCGAGATCCATTTCGTCTTCTTCCAATTCGTCAATTTTTTTCAGTAAAACCTGCTTTAGAAAAGCAGTTTTTGATTGTTTTTTTAAGAGACATTTTCACTCCATACTTTAGCGACCTCGGTTATACTCTCTTTAAGGGCAATCAATTTTTGGACTGGAAGGTTGTTATCAATCGCGTTAACAATTTTGTGGTTTTTGTTTCTGTTTCGGTAATGATGTTTTTTGTTTTTCATAATACCCTGGTCCATAGTTTGCAATTTGGAGGTCGTGTTTGGTGGAAAAAAGATTAGTTCAATATTCGTTAATTTTTTACTTACAGTAACTGGATGTGCAAGACAATTGTCTATAAACATCACAATCTTTCGCTTTTGGCTTTTCATTTTCGTGTCCAGTTCTTTGATCCATCTTTCGAAAATCTCAGAAGTCATCCATGCCTTGTTATTACTGGCGTAATCTAACTCCAGAGATTTAACTCTTTTTAAACAACGGGGATTTTTGCTTTTACCTATCAGCAGTAATTTTAGTTTTTCTGAACCATTGATGTTTGCTCCAACCATCAGTGTCACCCTTTCTTTACTTGTTTTAACACCAATACATTTATCACTTTTAAAAGCAAAAGTTTTGTTTTGCAAACATTTAAAAAACAAACAGGTTTCATCACAATTGAAAACGTTTTTTGGCTCGTACTTGTTCAATACACTTTTTAAAACAGTTTCAGTCCAAATATCACAGTCCTCCTAACTAACGCTTGCACTCTCGCCGGATACCGTCTTGAAAACAATTGCATTGCGAGTCTTCCAGGCACTCAACCACCCTTCACTAGCTGAAAATTAACGCAGTTAAATTCTTTAGCAAATTGTAGAGCCTTATGCTTTATTAAATTTCCCGATATTGGTACGTTTTGATGCGTACGGGCCACTTGAAACCATCGTAAAACTGCTTCATTTACATTCTTGTAGCCTTTATCAACTTCCTCCAAAACTTTAATTTTCTCAGCTAAACTTAAACACACTCGCTTGGACATCTTAACTGATTCTTAAACAAAAACAAACTGAACCTGTTTGCGAATTACATATGTAATCTAGGCCTCGACTACATACATATAAAATAGGTTTTCCCCGGGATTCTCACAAAAATCTATTGTATCTGATTTAGCATTATGAACGCGTTACATAAGAACCTTTTCAAAACAGTGCGTCATAAAAATGGAGTTCATGCTAACGTTAGGTAAATAATTATTTATTTCATTCATAGCTTATGTGCATTTACAAATTATCACATTTGCTCAATTAATTTATCTAGTATGGATAACTTGATTAAAATGGCTTCAAACCTAAGTGATTTATTGTTGAAAAACATTGTGATGGTGGCACCCGGGGCGGGCCACCCCTGACGCTCCCCCCTAGCTACGCCAGTGCATTATCGTAATGTATACTTATTAATATTTTTTTTTGCTACCTAAAAAGTCATTTGACTTAAGTTGGTAGTAAAATCTAATGAAATATTACTGGACTGGCAATATTTATCATCATTGAAAATTTCTTGGGCTTGTAAGATCACTACGTATTCATTTGTTTAGAATAATATTCTATTTACACACATGAAGTTTAAACACTCTGTAAGTATTCAAATTTATAAAAATATATTATTTATAATTGCTAACGAACGAGTAACTGATGATATCTTTATACTTATAGGACAGTCTGACAAATTAGTTCGTTTCATATATTTGAACTAGTTCATTTAGTTCGCGCTTGAGAATCGTCCTTTTTTTGTAGTTCGTTTGCTAACTATACATCTCTCATACGTTACATTAACAGATATTTAAGATTGCATGTCTGAGTAGATGATGGACCTGTAAATGCGAGCTAATATTCTTCAAGTTTGTTATAATTTATGTATACTAGGGTGGGTCAAAAATTTTTTTTTTCTCGTATCGACTTCTAATAGCGTAAATATGTTGTATTTTTGTCTGCATTAGACCCCTGTAAAATATTATTAATTTATTTTTAGTGTAAGAGCCCGCGCTTTGATCTTCAATTTTGTTAAATTTAGAATATAACGACCATATCCCTTTCTTACATAACAACATAGCATTGTATTGCAGAAAAGCATATTACTGTATCCTAACGACTTTTAAGTTCTCGAGAATTCAGAATTCACACAAGAATTCATTCATTGAAACGTATATCTTCTTCCAGGAAATATTTTTGATAGAATACATATAAAATAATACATAATAAAAAGATCAGTTTGGTTTTACTACCCGGACAGTGAAGTTGTGTGTTTATTTTTTTATTTGAACTGTTTTAACTTCTAATCGTTGTTATGGAAACCAGAAGCCAAGGTTATTTCTGCCCGATATTCGGAAATGTAGAAGATATTAATGATAACGTTTTGCCAACTTACGAAGATGTTATGAAATGCTATGAGTGGAATAGGTTGCAACTAAAAATAACGAGGAATACTACCAAAGAACCATCGTTTTTAGATATTGCAAAACTTGTAGCTCAAAGGGTAGAATGTGTTTGGAGAAAATCGTCTCTTCCTACAGTTTCAAATACAAGAGTCATACAACTAATAAACGGTTATCATATAAAGTGCAAAAATCTTAAAAAGTCGTTGAAAAAAATATCCGTTTATCAGAAAGAAAATTTTCTCCGACGTAGCAGAGTTTTGTTTGATATTTGTTCCTGTAAATGTAAACAAATTGAGCTTTGTTGCTGTCCAAGGCAATATAAGGTATCCAAAGAAGAACAGGAGTTTTTGAGTGACCAAAGGGGGGCGAGAAATATGCGTATTGGAGGAATAGATCGAGTTCTTACAACTAAATTGCAAAAAAGAGCAGCCCGAGCACCAAAGACAGAAAAAAACGTAAATAAAAGTCACGACAAAATTAACTCAAAACTGCAGGACTTGGAGTTATCTGTAAGTAATTGCAGTTCTTCTTGTGATGATTCTTTTAATTTACCTTCCACGTCAAAGGCAGAAGGAAAAAAAGAAAAAGCAAAAAAAAATTTTAGTTTGCTGTCAAAAACTTGTGACCGTTACGGTGTTTCCGATAGAGCAGCGGCTGCTATTGCTTCTTCTGTATTGCAAGATATATCTCCTGGCAGTGAACCAATTGATAAATAAAAAATACGACGGGAAAGAAAAAAGTACGTAAAGAATATATTCAAAAGCAGAAGCAGCTAGACCTACCAGCTTTATACTTTGACGGACGAAAAGATAAGACGCTTAATATTATTAAAAAGGGAGCTAAGAAATACAGACAAATATTGATTGAGGAACATGTATCTGTTCTTAAGGAGCCAGATTCAGTTTATGTTGGCTATGCAACACCAGATCGAAGTACTTCTAAAATTCTATTGAAATGTCAATTATTGCCCTTCTTTCGTCTCAAAAAATTTATAAAGAAAATTTGATGGCAATTGGTTGTGATGGTACAGTCACTAACACTGGGAAATTTAACGGAGTAATATGAGTATTGGAAAAAAGACTTCAGCGCCCACTGCAATGGATTATTTGCATGCTACATTTGAACGAATTGCCATTAAAACATCTATTTAACAAACTAAATGGTGTTACCAAGGGACCATATTCGCATGCTGGTCCTATTGGCAACTTATTAGAAAACTGCGAAAAACTACCCATAGTCAAGTACGAGAGAATTGAAGGCCAGCTTCCGGAAATACAATATGAGGGCGTAAGTATAGATCAAAAATATTTGTATGAAATAACTATATCTGTTTTAAGTGGACACTGCCACGATGGCTTAGCTAACAGGTCTCCAGGAAAAATATCCCATGCTCGATGGCTAACAAAAGCAAATAGAATTTTACGTTTTTATATTTCTACATCAAACCCGTCATATCAGCTAAAAGTATTAGCTGAGTATTGTGTAAAAGTTTATGCTCCAGTATGGTTTGAAATAAAAACAAATCCAACTTGCAAACATGGGTCTAAAAATTTTTGGAAATTGGTAACAAACTCACGGTACCTTCCTGCAGAGTTAAAACTAGTAATAGATCCCGTAATTCAACGTAACGCCTATTTTGCTCACCCAGAAAACTTGCTTCTATCGATGTTGTTGGATGAAAATAAAACAGTGAGAGAACTGGCAGCCAGACGAATTCAAGAAGCACGAAGCTCACCTCATACTGGAAAGCAACCTCGCGTGTTTGAGGTCCCTACTATCAATTTTGACACAAGTAACTACTTTGAAGTTATAAATTGGAATCAAAAGTTTGTCGATCCACCAATTCTTCGAAACATCACTACTGAAGAAATCAATGCGGCAGTTGAGTGTCAAGAAAGTGACAATCTAATTTTTGCCAAGCTGCCATGTCATACTCAGGCGATGGAACGAACTGTGAAAATAGTGTCAGAAGCATCCATGACTCTATGCGATAAAAAATCAAGAGAAGGTTTAATACAGACGAAACTTGAATCAAGACGAGAGATGCCCAAATTTGACAGTAAACAAGATTTTGTGACCAAAAAATAACTAATATAATTTCGTGATTTTATTGTTTTATGTTGTATAAGAACCAAAGTTTAATTTTTTTTTTAAGTTTAATTACAATTGTTTCCAGTTTTAATTAATAATAATTGATAGTAAGTAAAATATTAAAATTTAAAAAATGGCTTTTTTTTCAAAAATACTTAATTCTTAGGAGTTCCGGCGCGGGCTCAAGATGTGACTTTTTTTAACATTTTTTTAGCAATTTTTATTTGTTTTAACGTAAGACAAAAAAATATTGCTATTAGAATATTATTCGAGAACGTTTATTTTTTCTCATACATCAGTGACCCACCCTAAATGTATACCTAGATTTTATAAGTTTTGTAAGTTGTTTTATACAGGGTGGCCCAAAATGACCGAAGGGGTTTTAATTCCTTATAACTTTTTTATTATAATTTTTTTTTGTTTTCATTATTTTGTAAAGAAGACTTGGGGAATTGGAAAATGTTTTGAAAAGAGCACGAATATGCGAAGCAGAAAATGGCCACCACTTGCGAGATATAATTTTTCATAATTAAATTAAAAATATTCTCCATTAATATACTGTATTTAAAATTAAAAAAAATTAATAATTATGTCTTAAAGAAGAAGTTATAATGAACTCAAACCCCTTCGGTAATTTTGGGCCACCCTGTATTAGGGTTGCTGGGAATATTTCTGGAAACGATGCATAAAAAAGGCATATAATAAACGACTTTATTGTGTTTGAAAATATTATCCTTAATATACTTTGACATACGTTAGAATTAACTGGTGAAACATTTTTTCCCACTTCGAAACTGATATTTGGAAGGGGACTGCCGAGTTGTACCACGCTTACCTGAGTTAATCCGGGCAGCGTAAAAGGTTGCCCTTTTTGACGACCGAGTTGTACCACAAATTATATTACCCGATTATAATATTAATTCTCAGTAAATCTCTAATAAGGGTTAGGGGTGATAAAGTTTATTACTGCTGCTTGCTATTTATTTCTAGTCCTGATAGCTAGGTGCAAGTGTCAAGTATCTTAAGGCAATGGAAGTTCAAACTATGTTTAGTGAAAAGGGTGCAAAATTGATAAGTGTTAAATAAATTTAAATTTTCAGAAGCATATGGGAAAATAAGATGGCATTGCACTAACACCAAAAGTAGGTGCAACGCAAAAATATATACAAGTGCTGATGAGCATACTATTTTGGAATCTCAACTTGATCATTTTAAAGACCAGTTTTAGATAAATACCATTTTGAAAGTAAGGACATTTGGAATACTGACGAAACTGGGGTCCAAACTGTCCAAAGGCCTTCAAAAATTGTTATAAAAAAGGGGACGCGCCGGGTGGGCAAGGCAATATCAGCAGAAGGAGACACCACTGTAACCCTAGCCACTGCAACTAGTGCTATTGGAAACTCAGTCCCTCCAATGTTCATCTTTTCCAGGGTGTACTTCAAAGATCACTTCATTAAAAGTGGTCCTCCAGGGTCCATCGGAACCGCATATCCCACGGGTTGGATTGCTGGAACTTCATTCTTGCTATTCATTAAACATTTCCATAACCACGTCAAGCCTTTAAACGAGCATCCTTGTTTGCTTATTTTGGATGACCACGATTCCTATTTATCTATTTATTAGCTGTGTTGAATTTTTGCAAAAATAATGGAATCATTTTATTGTCTTTTCCGCCCCATACGACCCACCACCTTAAACCGCTGGATAAATCGGTTTTCGGACCATTTAAAAAGTATTATATTTTGCAGCAGTTGATAATTGGATGATAAATAACTCTCGGAAGACTTTATCCATTTATGACATTCCTGATATGGTCAATTCTGCTCTTCCTAAAGCCTTAAGCCAACAAAATATTATATCTGGTTTTGCAGCCACTGGGATTATGACATTTAATCCTGATATTTTCACGGACGCCGATTATTCATCATCTTATGTTACAGATCGTTCGTTGCCTGAACATACAGAGCCAGAGCAAGCTGTTCTTGGATGTTCAACTAGTTTGGCAGACAATATTGAACATTTTGATGCAGGTCCTTCTATCGGCAGTGGTAGCCAGAAAATACTTTTTACTCCTGAGCAATTGAGTCCATACCCTAAAGCAGGAGAAAGAAAAAGGAATACAAAAGGTAGAAAACAAATGAAGTCTGCAATTCTTACCACCCCGGAGAAAGAAAGGTTAGAAGAAGAAGCTCGAGAAAGAGTTGCTAGAAAGCAAGAGCGAGCAGAGGGGATAAAAAGAAAGTTGAAGAAGTCAGTAGGTTTAGAAATTCCTAGACATGTGGGGAAAGCTGACGAAACAAGCTCGGAAGAAGATGAAGATTGCTTATGTTTAATGTGTCTCGAGCCATATTCAGCATCGAAACCCAGGGCACAATGGATTAAATGCATATCATGTCGTAAGTGGGCTCATCTAGAGTGTGGATATGACAGTCCCAAATACGTGTGCATTAACTGCGAATCAGGCGAGGAGGGTTCAGAAAACGAGGAGAAGTGATGTATTTCTATAATTAACATTTATAATTACTACTTTTGTAGAATAAAATAGATTTTGTTTAGATTTTTTTTATTGTATCAATTTACCCCGTACCAGTATCAGTATGCCTAAGATTAGGGCAAATTGAGTCGGTCTTTCCTACTCCACTCAATAGATTTTTACTGGGTTTCTGTTTTTAATCTTAAAATTTCGAATAGGTGTTTGCATAGTGAAAGCCATTACGGTGTTTTTACATATTTTTAAAATGCAAAATTTGGTTGCAAAAAATTGATAACCAGAAAATGTATCAACTAGCCCCGGTCTTCCCTACCTATTAATATTTTTTGATTGCAACTGTTGAATCTTAGCAATAATGAAATTTAGTTTTTCAATTACATCTCTCCTAACTTTTCTAACTACGTTTAAGGTTACTGAGTTAATTCTAATATATGTATATGTCTGCATAGAGAGTGATTTTAGAAAAGCATATATATTGGGACGCGCGGAAAAGCTGTAATTATTAAATTTGGAATGGAAAATGCATATGTGTTTGCTGTTCGTGAGAGAGAAGCAGTCTGTTGGGCCCAGATGCTTGGTGGAAAAGAACTTTCATCATCGATATAGTTTTCCACCAAATAATACGCAAATTGATCAACTCGCTAGCCCTCTGGTTTGTGTGGTTTTAGATCTTCTACGAAACAATCGTCGACTTCATGGGGAGACAAGAAAGTCAAACCAAATGAATGGCGAAGCTATTTTCCAATACATGTTTCTTGCTTATATTCCACTGAAGAAAGTCCTAGGTTTTGAATTTTTCCCCACTTACAATGCACATAAGGGTTATAACCACAAGAAAAATAGATACAGAAACAAACTTACCACGACTAGGCTAAGTGAAATCTACAATCATTTTGAAATACGGTCTTGACAGATGTATGAAACGCCTTTTCGAAATCCATCATCATCTTCGGATTTAATATATATCCCATATCTTCACACTTCTGTTTTAACATTGCAAACATTTTTATGTAAGTTTCCATAGTTTTATCCTTCAGTAAACAGAAAGCAAGGGGTACGTAAACATTATTCACGTAAACGTGGATTATGAACATTTGCAAAAAGTATTTGGCACAACAATCAAATGTTCCATCAACAAAGAATATTTCTTGTTGACACATAAATTGCAAATTAGTTTCACAATAAAATACTATTATATGAAATATGGTGTCGTTGACTAACAAAATATTTTCGTCAGTATTTTCGTCAGTAGTTCTCAAATTTCTTCAATACTTTCGGCCGTTTTGGGAACTTTTTTAAAGGGGCATAACATATAAAAAGTGTTCATTTGAAAAGTCAATCTAGTAGCATGTGATTTACTACTGAGAACATTTTGAAGTATGTCGTAAATTAAAATATACTACTTAACCTACGAAGTCGTATATTTTGACAGTTTCATACATACAAATAAATAACAAATAATAGGTATTTATTGAAAACTATAACAAATGTTGAAAATGTTGTCCTTCAAGATCAATGCACTGATGATATTCTGCAACATTACTGGATTGTTATTAATTTCCATGCATTTCTGTTCGATTCTCTGTAGCATATCATCAAATTCAATATAGATGTTCGAAATATGTTATTTTTTAAATAAGGCGGCCACAAAAAGAAGTCGCAAGGTGTTAAATCGCATGAACGTGCAGTTCAGGCAATTTCAGTATTTCGACTAATTATACGCTCATCAAAAAATTCTCTTAAATAATTCAAAGATTCTGCAGTACAGTGACAAGGTGCTCCGTCTTGTTGGAAATATGCATTTTTTAGTTCGTCATCATGCAACTGATTGACAAATGGTTGTAAAATTTCCTTACGGTACCTTTGAGCAGTTAACGTTCCCTGAAAAATATTGGTCCAATGATTCGCCTTTGGCTTATCGCTGCCCAAACACCAATTTTCTCTGGATGTAGCCATTCTTCATTAATTACATATGGATTTTCACAACTCCAAATTCTTGTATTTTGTGAATTTAGGTATCCCGTTTTATAAAACCATGCTTCATCAGTAAAGATGACTCTTTGCGAAAGTTCTCCATTATTGTTCATATTTACAAACCAATTACAAAACTGTAGTCTACGTGGGTAATCAATTTCTAACAAATCTTGTACTGCTGTGACACGGTACCTATGGATAAAGTTGCATATCTTTTTTTAATAACTTGTGTATTGTACCAACAGAAAGGTTTATTTGTTGACTCAAATGTCGAACAGATGTTTGTGGTTCATTTTCCATTATTTCTTCAACACGATTGACAACTTGAGGTGTACGTTTCTTAACTGCTCCGCTGCCTGATTTTCTTAAGAGACTACCAGTTTCAGAAAAAAGTTTTAAAGTTCTATCCAAAGTATTCTTAAATTGTATATACTCTATTACAAAATGTGGAAACTCAACTTGAAATTCTACCATGAAATCTTGAACTGAATAAACCCATAAATCATCAATTTTATTACCACTTCGAAAATAAGCCTGGACTAAAAAAAATTTATGTTCTAAAGTGAAAGCCATTTTAAAACTGAGAAGCAATTTATTTAAACCAGAATCGACGCACGATTATTTTATGCACTAACTGATATTTGTGATTGACATTATCAAATGTCATTTGGATTTACGTTTACGGAACAATAAACACATACTAATATATTTGCGTCTGATTCTATCAAAATTTCAAAGTAACCTAGATTGACTTTTCAAATGAACACTTGTTACTATTGCGAATGTACTGTATATCTTCTGCAGAAATTGTTTTTAAAGTAGTACTATTTTGTTTAATTTTCGCATGTATTAACTTGGAAGGTTTTTCACAAAGTTGATCTACCGCTTTACGTTTTATAGAATTGTTAATTTTCTGTCGATTAATAATTCCTTCATTTGTTGCTTCATGTATGTGTTCCTTGTCGACAATTTCCTTCACTTGCGTAGTTACCTACTTAAATTGTACTTGACCGCAGTTCGGGAATAGATTAATAAACCATTTAATGACATTGTTACCTGTTCGTACTTGGACCGCAATTCGTGTCCGTTTTTTTAGTCAGGCTCTATTAAACAAGCAATTTCCATTTGTGTCCAGTTTATATAGGATTAAAGGACCTCTAAAATACATGCGCCCAGTTTACTTGTTCATGTTATGGACCAGGTAAGCTACGCGCCCAAATTACCACCGCCGGATATCTCATAACCGGCCAATACCCTCTGTAATTAGCGTCAAGTTTTTGGGGGATGTTAAGGCGTGAATTATTCTTATTATTGTTAAGAAGTTTTTGGTAAAAACTCAAGAGTAAACAGTAATAGTTTCTAAAGTTAATATTTAAATAAAGTTTTATCTAAATTTGATATATTCCAAGAGATTCAAAGGGCTCTAGTTATTGTAACTAGGATAATAAACTTGGTCGACTTTCGCCTTAAAAATTTCACACTGGCCCATAAAATGTTTTTATTTCAGCCTTTTATTGCGCATTGTCTTTTCCATTATTGGCATATCACACTGATATTAGACAAGTTCCTTCTTTTTGCCAGCTGGTAAAAGCAACAAGTTGTATTGATTTACATCAATTAGTATTCTAAAATATTAACATTATCATACATCAAACACTAATAACTTACATTTTATTCTTTTTTAATAAATAATTACATGTCGTTTAGAAATATCATAAATTTTCCAAAACCAAATTTTTATTTTGGTTAATAAAGCTATGTAACAATTAAGAAAATTGCTCCAGATAAATTGCAAACCTATTTCTGAATGTAATTTACTACAACACGCTAGCTGGGTACTTGTTTATTTGTGGCAAGATATTTTATAACATTTTCACGTGTTTAATGGACTTACAGTAAAAACTATTGAAATTTCAATTAAGTATGTTAGTAGCTATGCGTGTCACACTGCAATAAAATATTTTATATACGAGTTTTTCATATATACGAGGGTAGACCATTATATCCGTAACTTTTTGAATGAAAAATAGTTTTTGCAACAAAAAAGAAACTTAATTCGTCAATAAAGCTTCCTGTGAGCTCAATACACTTCGTCCAACGTTTCTACAATTTATTGATCATTTTCATATAATCAAATTTATTGAGGTTCTTCAAATAGTCGTTTGTTTTATTACAAACAGCGGCTTTGCAGGTTATTGGGTGTGACTGCCGTACTAATAATAATGAAATTATTTGATAATTAATAATTAGTGGTGCTAATGAGTTTCATCAAAGGTCCAGGACGTGCGTGATAATGGTTAAATAAATAAATATATTACAACTTACTTACTAACTAAACCCCGGGGGCGTTGTCCTTAAAGTTTGTATTTATTTGTACATAAGAAAGAAATCGAGCTTGATATATTTAAAAGTAATTAAACAAAAGTAATTAAAAATTAACACAAAATACACTGAAACGAACGTTAAATTGAGCAGTAAATTAAATGTTAATTAATATATATAAAACAACCTCTATATAGAACAATACAGAGTTACCTTTGAGTTGCGAAGGTGGTCGGCCACGTGGTCTGCGAAGATATACTTGGTCAAGTATATGTAGAGCGATGTTTGGCCTTCTAATTGCAGAGATGTAGGGGCATGTGTATCATGGCCAGTACCTGACCAATACGGCGGCTAAGATGTGTATCTTACGAGGATTCTAACGAGAAGAAGACTGATAGTTTGTGTCGATAGAACAATGGTTTAGAAAAAGGACTGTTTTATGACCTAAGTCGAAGAGAGGGTCGATATCTTGAATAATAATTAATAAGAAGCGCGAACTGTAGAGGTGTTCTATCGATGGCATAAATATTATTAAAATATCCATTGTGAAATAAGCTTTTTAATGATATGAAACACCACATATAAAAGAAGATGTACGTAATTAAATTAAAACAATTTAATGAAATATATATAGAAATTCCACCGTGAACGTTAGGTTGTTGACGGGTCAGGTAGAAGACCATGGGTCTCTCGGTTAGGGATATAACAAAAGAAATGCTTTCTCTTTGCAAACGAATATGTAGAAAAAGGTCTTAAGTTAAATATTTTAAATCGAGATATTTAAATAAGAAATATATTATTTAAAAATAAATTAAAATATTCTTATATGCGAAGCGTAACAGTTTGAGCGATGATTTTATTGTTGGAGCCAAATCTCCTTCCTCCAGTCATTTCTTCAGGTTTGGAAACAGGAAATAATCACTAGGGGCTAAATACTGAGAATATGAGAGATCAGGGATCAATTCGTAGCTCAATTCATGAAATTTTGCCATGACGATTATGCACTTGTGTACCTGTGCATTGGCCAAATGCGGGCGTTTTCGCCGTTGATTGTTTTTTACCTTTTGAAGGTAATCGATGTGTATTATGCCGCGTGCATCCCAGAATAACTGTCGCCATGATTTTGTTGGTTTACAGACCCACCTTGGCCCTCTTAGGTGCCAATTCGCTCGGAAAAGCGCACTGTTTCGACTGCTGCTTGCTCTCCGGTGTGATGTGGCGAATTCATGTTTCGTCCACGGTTATGAAACTGGGTAAAAACTCGCTCAGATTGTGGTTGAATAATGCCAAACTCCTTCGAAGATGTCACACGATCATGTTTGTGATTAATTGTGAGACTCATCCTGCAGAATGCTTTCTCATACGCAAGTAATCATTTATTATCGACGCCACTGAACCATATGATATACCTATGGTTCTAATAATCTTGCGCACTTTTAATCTCCGATCGGCCAACACCATATCGTTGATTATGATTTTTTCAAATGCTTCGGGTGTATTGACCTCAATTGAACGCCCAGAACTTTCGGCGCCAATCGAGCTCGTGCGATCACAACGAAATTCAGTAAACCACTTTTTTACCATTGATTCTGATCGTGCGAAGTTTCAATAGTATTTATCAAGTATTTATCCACGTGGTTGTCTGCTCTAAAATGCTCTCAAACTTTAACTAAATAAAGTATGACAGTAGTTTATTGACATATTAAAATTGACGGGAGCATTGTTCTTTTTAATTAATAATTTGTTATTGTGCGCTTTTATTAACGTGAACGTATAGTATCTTATCGGATAGTTTTCTAGATTTGAGATAATGTGCCATACGTGCTCTATTGGGTAAATATCTGAAATTTTGAAATCTATGGCTTGAAATGGGCCTCCTTTCTTAGCGCAAGTCTTGTTACGTGGGGATGCGCATCGTATTGTTGAACGATCGGATCTTTCAGCTTCTGAAAATCAGGAAGCAAATGTGGTTTATCAATACCTTCTAGGTAACTCTGGACGATCAGAATATCTCTGATGAACACCAGAATAATAATTCCTCCCATGGGTAATGACCATTGGTGTAGTGAGGTGGTGTTGGCCTACACCAGGGGCGCCAACCTAGAAGGTAACGACTTATGAATTCTAGCTCTTAAAAACGATTTATTTTTAATTGAACTCTAGAGATAATATTATAGCATGCTCTCCAGGATATTTAAGAATGCGTTTTGATTGAATATAATATGACATAGAGTTCGACAAGCCCGATGGCTTTGGAGATGACGGCAGGTCTGATACATAAGTGGAAATGTCGTCAATGTCTTGCGTTATCTAATAGTGTATTTAATTGTTAACTTAACTATTAGATAATCTTAAAATACTTTTTTTGTATGTAACGTATGTTTTGTGACGCCTAACACGAGAGGTGTTCTAGAATAAATATTCGAAGTGATAGGTGGAAATCAACATTTTTTTTTCATCGCGACTGAAAGTCAGCAATTAATAATACCGTGTATATTGCACCAATTTGTTACCCGAATGTTTTGGTGCGATTTTAGAAACGTTCGCGTATTTAATTAGTCCAGCTTTCTCTGAGAAAGTTTAACTTTATCCATGGCGTGAAGATGTTGAAATACTGTGGCACAGGTAACAATTAATCTTTCTGTTTTCCAAGATTTGCCTTGGATCTTCTTCCACTAAAGTTCTTTGGAGGTTATAGTTGTGGAGCAAGCAGGCAAAACCGGTTAAATCCATTATACACAGTTTCGAGATATTAATGAACGTTTATTTAAGAAACTCATATATTTAAACAAAAAGTAACCTGTCTATATAGTATAGAGCTTTGTCACTATACATCAAACTACAAATTTCAATAATTTTTTTCCACTCATACCAGGGTAATTAACAAAAATAGATAAAATGGATTTATCGTGTTTTGCTTGATTAGAAGTGGATATACCTATTTTTGTTTGAAAAAAGAAAGAAAAATTGGTATTTATTGGATACTACTACTTACCAGATGCAATTTAAAAATTATGAAAACGTTTTTATTAATGTTTCTTCATTCCAATGGAAAAATTTAACAAAATAAAATTTTATTTTAAAACTCCAAAAAATTATTTTTTGGATATGAAATTTGATTTGATTTTTAAATATGTACGCCAGGGTCATCTTCAAGACGGTCGGTCACATTTCTCGTTGTCACTGTCTTCGGGCTCATCACCAAATTCAGTACTCAACAGTATTCTTTTGTACCAGCCCAAATTTTTGTCTTCCTCCCATTTAGCGCCAAATTGTTGTTCCATTAGGTGACCTAAGTCAATTTCTTCTAACTCCATTGGAATCGCTTTTCCTTTCTTGAGTAAACTGTGGTGTTTCGTTCAAAGTAATAATGACACTGACAGATATTGGCTTTTTTCAAAGCGCCATGTAGGTGCCATCTTCATTAGGGAGTTATAACACTGCAGTCATAGTTCTGTTGCAGGTATCTTTAGAAGTAGATTTATTTCTAGGTTTGCTTTGGATCTTCTTCCACTAAATTCCTTAAAACTTTAATATCGATCAAGGTTTCGGATCTATCTTGACGCTCATTTTCAAGTATCTCATCTATATCGCGGAACTTCTCGATTTGACATTGTACAGTTCGTTCATGTACGGTAACTTTATTATAAATTTTGTTTATATTGCGCCCCCCTTCTTATAGAATTCTCAAGCTTAAATTTATGTATAATTACAAAGCGAATTACCATTCATCTTGGGTCAGTCAGAGAAATTCATAAATAATTTATTAATGAAGTATGTGTTAATTTCACAGAATATAAACATAAATTCATTAATCTATAATAAAAATTTTTCTTTTTATCACAAAGAACGCTTTATTTCTACACAAAAGGAAATGTCTATATTTGGCATGCACAAAACTAATAATAAATCATCAACAAGTGACGACGTTATCCGGAAACAAGATGGCGAACAAATTAACAGGCAAATGAATCGAAAATTATCAATTCCAGAAATCACGACAGAAGCCAATCGCGACTGCCGAATACGTAAGCGTAGACATTCGCGATTGCGTTTTCCTGAGATACACGTTGTTATGTAGGGACGAACATTTAAACCACTTCATTGAGGGCAAACATGTTGAGGTTGGACTAGAAAACAGGTACAAGTTGAATTTAGAAGAGTTTGTTCAAACGGGACGGACGTGCATGAAGAACTAATATAGATTTGTATCGCGTTCGTTGCAAAGCGAGAAAGTGTTTTGTACTTATTTGGAATTGGTTTTCGTAAAGAGATCGGAAATTTTCACAAGATAGTGAAAATTAAGTTAAAATATTATAAGAATTCTTCCGTTTATGCAAGTTTTTTTTAAAGTTTTGTACTTTGTCATTCAAATGATATCCAGATTCTCTTTTGCCTCATACTAAAGAAATATATTTACTTTTATAGTACCATTTATGTTAAAAAAAGAAAAATCCTGTATTTTTAGAGGAACAATCTCTAAAGATAATATTTTTCAGGAACTGAAACTTCAGGTTCGCTGTTTATAAAGACTTTGAACCCGTACCCGTTGAACCCAAAAATTCAGCAAGGTTCGGGTTCAAAAATATAAAAAATAGAGAAATATTTTATAGAAGAATAATAAAAAACATTACATTTCTTGCATGCAAAAAAAAAACTAAAAACAAAATCAAAATAAAATAACGACTATTTGTAGCGAACAAGTAACCAGTAACCTTCACACAAACTAGACTAAAATGGGAAATCCCCTTTTTCTATTTGAGCTATGTACAAACATAATATTTGTGTTAAACAAATCAGTAGGCAAACATTTTCTTGTAACCAATGCAAATAGTAGCGACGCAAACCGTGTATTAGTATATTTTAACTTTCTTAAAGTAAACGTGGGTTGTTAAAATCAACTCTTAAATTGTTTTTAGTAAAGTGAGTGCTCACATTCAAATTTAAAAATGTATATAAATTTTTTGATTTTTCTAACCCAGAGATGTCTACGAAATTTACGAAAAATTTATTTGTTTATGATGCAGGAAAAGATGTATCTATATGCTCAGAATGCAAATATGAAATGAAAGGTAAACATACGGCAAATCTTGGGCGGCATATACAACGGAAGCATCCTGAACTATTCAAGAAAACTCAAAATGAATCGTCAATATCTAAATTGAGTCAGATCATCAATAAAAGAGCAAGAGCGGAGGAAAATACCCTTGAACAGTATTTAAATATTATCAAGATAAAAACCTGCAAACAAAGTTTCATTGATTCATGCGCAAAATTAGTAACCATTAATGGCCGTCCTTTCACAATCTTCGAAGATTCTGGCATGAAAGAAATAATCGATCCGATTATGAATGCACTAAAAGTATAAGTAAATAGTCATAATATAAGTGATCTTGTTAACAACAAAGCAACGGAAATAAAACAAACAAAATTAAATTGGAAATATAAAAAAAAATTATTTCAATTAAAATTGATTCTGCTTCTCGTCTTGGGATAAATATTCAATATATTTTTGACGGAAAAATAAATCTACGAACTTTGGACATGCATGAGGCTCAAAATTGACAGACAGGAGTCTACATAAAAAATCTTATCATCAGCGTTCTTGATTGTTACGACATAAAACTGCAGCAAGTATATTCAATTACATCAGATAACGGAAAAAATATGATCAAAGCTGCTGAATTATTAAAAGACGAGTATGAAAACTTTGACATGGAAGATGAATTTGATGCAGCTGAAGCAAATGCGCTTTCTTATATTGAACTGGAAGGAGCAGAAACATTAGCACATTCACACCCAAATATGATTCATTTTAGATGTGTTGCTCATTGTTTACAGTTGGTAGTGCTCGACACAATATCTAGTCCTCCTTTTAAGAAAATTCTTGATCAATGCAGAGCCATTTGTAAAAAATTGCGTACATCAAATATTTCTTCTTTAGCTAAGAAGCTAAACTTGAAAAAAGCTGTACTAGACTGTCAAACTAGATGGAATTCCAGTTATGACATGGTTCAAGCCTTATTGGAATACAGAAGTTTTTGTTCGGAATTGTTGGATGCTGAATTAACTATAACTGATAGTACTTGGAATATTTGTGAAGAATTCGTAGAAGCTTTTGCACCTGTTAAAAAAATAACGCGGAAACTACAAGAAGAACAGATGAATTTAGGCGATTTTTTTTTAAATTGGAGCTAACAAAAGATGACAAAACAAAATCATTTTCAAAATAATTATATTTAAATATTATAAAAAGAGAAAACAACTTTATTAACAATCCACTTTTGATTGCAGCAGTATATCTAGATAGCAGATTTAAGGTCATTCTAAGTCCCGAAGATGTTGAAAATGCTAAAAAACATATTTTGAAAACAATAAAAAATTTGAAAAATTTACAAATGGAAAGAGAAAAAGAGAATTTTTTGAGAGAATCAATATCTTTTTCTTCGAAGATATGCTCGAACAAGTTCTAAAAAAGAAGGAAAGGTTTTATAAATCAAATTCTTCAAATGTAAATGTCACCGCTTCGATTGATAATTTAGTTAAAAATTATTTGATATACATATATGAAAATATCCAAGACTGGGAAAAAAAAAACATTTTACTATTTTGGGAGCAACATAAAACGGAAACGCCAGTATTGTATCAAGCGGCTCAGATTATATTCGCAGTACCTGCTACGCAAGTAAGCGTCGAGAGGGCCTTTTCAGCCTTGAAATTCATTTTATCCCCACAAAGAACAAATTTAAAAGAAGAAAACTTGAAAAATATATTAATTGTAAAATTAAACGAAAATTTCTTTGAAAAATAAATTTTCTACTAATAAAACACATGTAGTTTTTTAAACTTTGAACCCGAACCCTGAACCGAACCCGAACCTGAACTTTTTATTTTGATTAACCCGAACCCGAACCTGAACCCATTTTTTTCATGGTTTCAGTCCCTGCTATTTTTTATTAAAATAATTAAGATGACGTAACAGGATTCTTCACATATGTAAATATACACAATAACAATAAAACTAATAATATTCGAGGGTAAAAGGTGCAGGTATTAATATGATTATTAAATTATAATCATATTTATTTCCCAGAAATTAATATAAATTAATTAGAAAAATGTTTTAAAATTAAAAAGAAAATTTTCTAGAAAAAAAATCTGTAAAAATTTCCGAAGAAATTCCGAAAAGTTCCTAGAAAAAAAATCTCGAAGAAATTTCCTAGGAATATCCTAGAAAATATCTCGAAAAATTTCTAGTAAATAATTATGCTGAGTGTTTAATGAGGTTGCATTTTAGTAATCCATTTAATGAAGTAATTAGGTGAATTTCTTCTAGGATTTTTTTTTTCTAGGAAATTTCTTCGAGATTTTTTCTACGAATTTTTCTCAAGATTCTTTCTAGGAATTTTTTGAGATTTTTTCTAGGAATTTTTCTCGCGATTTTTCTAGGAAATTTTTTCGAGATTCTTTCTAGGAATTTTTGTTTGCGGAACTTCTTCTAAGAATTTTTCTCCTGTTTTTTCCTAAAGCTCGTTTTAGATCTGTCAATTTATTAAACAATTTCTAGAACTTGGGCTCTTGGTTGTCAAGTTGGGATTTTACATCTATCAATTTCTAGTTCAAGTTGTCTTCAATTTTCAGCTTCAAGCTCACTACTTTACATTTATCAATAAATTGATCAATTTCCAGAACTTGGTCAAGTTCTAGAAATTGACCAAGACAAACATGTTCTATTTTTCCCTCAATTTTCTAGTAATTTATTGGGGGATTTAGTTTATTGTATGTGGAGTGTATGTTTGTGTTTAATTTCTATCTAAATTCATTCAGCGTTCGTTGTTTATGCAATATAGAGTCGATAGATGCTTGCGGCAAAATGAATGAAATGAATGTTTCTTTTCATTTACATATATGTCACCAAATTTGAATTTTAAAATCCATAAAAAAAGGGGTTGACATTTAAAAAAAAATATCAATGACGTCATAACTTATTCAAGGTCGACGGAAAAAACAAAATGGTACCATCTAAATATAGCTAATAAAAAACATTAATAGACCTGTCTTTGCATTTTGTCAAATAATGCACAATAACGTTACTATGGGCTTGTGTCCATACTTTATGGACGCTTTGTATATCAATTATTGATATTCTAAAAGAAAAGATATCGAAAAGACAAATGCGGTTCTGCCATCTTAATTATATTAATTGAAAAATTGTCTTCAAATGGGGAAAATTTAAAAACGACTCTTAGTATTTTTAAATAGACAAACAAATTAAAATAAAACTAGAAGGTAGGTTCGTCGAGTACCTGAAGAAGCCACTGTGTTGGTGAAACAATTGTCGTTTCACGATCACATATTAACGAAGTGAAGATTTTAGTTATTACTGATTAGTTTTATTTCTATTTTAAATTATGAATCAATTAAAAGCCGAATCAATTCAATTAGATAAATAACTGTTGTGGTCTCCAACTGTATTTAAAATTTTTAAGATTATTAATCAGATTTTTCGTACGCATTTTGTACACTTTTTAATAGTAGCAGCTGTATATAACCAAGACGTACTTTTTATGTCTCCATTTCAAGACTTAATAAAGTATTTTAAGTTCTGTAAACACGCATATTTGTCTGAAATACAAACTTACAGAATTCACCTTAATTTTCGTCAAAATTACCCACCCTGTAACTAGTTTTCGCATTCAACGGATTCTTCAGCAAATTATAGTTATCAGTTTTGCAGTTAGTTCTTAAGTTTCTTGGTGTTAGACGATGCAACAGGTCCTTCGAAAATCTGGTGAGGGTATTCTTCGGAAAATCTTTACACCACCATCGAGGTCGAATGTTCACATTGGCGAAATGCAAGAATGTCTTGTAGCAAAATAAATACAACAAGCATTTGAGTAGATGTTCTTCTGAATGATAGAAACGAAACGCTTGCGCGGTCCCGACGTCTTTCGACCAGGTGGCGCACTATTCGTGCATCCCTGCATCCCAGAGCCTCCCCCGCAATAACCCTTAGCCCAGTTCTGATTCCGACGCAACCACGTACAGTCACAGTGGTTAACTCTATCAAAACGCGCGCGCTTTTATCCGCGTCTTCCACGAACAGTAGAACAACGAGGCAATTGGGCATATTCATCAAGAAAAAAAGCGAAAAACCGTGCATTGAAAGAGAATAGATTTTATTTAAACAAAGTTACACTTAGTACTAATTGTTATGGCAAAATGAAAATTATATTACTATTTTTCGTTTTTGTTATTTGTACCAAAAGTACATTTGAAAGTGAAAATCAAATTAATATTAGACATAGTCGGTCGCGAAATAAATTATTACGAACTGGCAATAGGCACGGTGAAGAAGTTCATGAAGAGATGCTCTTTACGCAATCAACTTTTCCGAGTATTTTGCTAAATGATGTAAATATTACAGAGTATACTAACACGGTTGAAGAAACTGTAAAGAAAAAAACTAGTAATTTAAATAAACATAAACAACGAAAAATAACAGTTAATGGTAACAACACATGGCAACACATGGATAAGAGTGTAATGTACATGGGTGAACGTGCTTTAGACACAAGCAAATCTAGTAAGAAATCAAACAGTACGTCTTCAAATAAAAAGAAAACATTTGAAAACATTTTAGATTCAGAGGAATCACAGATTCAAGATTCCTTTGTCGACAATTACATAGATGACGATTTCGAGGAAAAGATTTTGCCAGAAGTTGGACGTAGTGGTCATGTAGATATAGTAACACGTTTCTTGCGTATAGTTGAATCCCAACATTTGCTCGGGGAAAATTGCACGGCCGGCACTGATCTTAATTTGGGTGAAGGGGTTGTGGATCGTTATGCTCAAGAGAGGTTTCGAGTTGAAGCCGACGTTGCTGTTAACAGGGCGAATATGTTGACGCGTATTTGGAAATACGCTGATCCAGATGTAGTCGCTTCTGAATATCTATTGCACGCTTCCGTTTTTAGTATGGTTGAATTTGATGATGATATCTTTGCCGCTGGAAACTGTTACGACCACAAGCAGTACAAAGATTATATACTTTTCTGCCCTTACGCGTATCGCTTGCCTGATGGTACTATACTGGTTAAAGATTTGGCTATCGAATACAAGTATTTAAGCAACACATCAGAATGGTTTTACATCGCCAGAAAAAATGCTGAAAATGTTATTAAGAACTTCAATCAGTTCAGCAGAGGTAAGTGGATTTATCTACATCTATACACCCACTATTAAAAAAATTAATAGATATGGAAAGTTTTTAATGGACATTGAAGTAAAATATTGATAAACTATATAAAATATAATATTTTTGTCTTTCCTATAACTTTTCCTATAACATTTTGTAGATCTTCTTTTTGAAATTATTTGAATTGATTCCAGGAATTCTCTGGTGGTATTTTTCCATCCACGATAATATTGATTTCAATTTTCCAATAATCGATATTTTTTTTATCTAACCACTAGATATTCAACTCACCATTTTCCTATACGTTCAAAGCATTTTAAAGTAGTCTAATCTGCCTTCATAATTTCTCTAGTTTTGCTGTCACTCAGCCATTTTATAGATATCCCCACTATCAAATGGTGGTAGGGATATCTGCATTACAAGATGTCTTCTTTCAATTGTGCAATGATTGATCCACCATCCCTCTAGGTTTCTATTGATTTTGCATTCGCCCACCACTTATTATAGGTATAAGCCTCCACATTTCTTTGAATTTACACCATGTAGTTATTAAAATCTTATTTGATTGCAGGTTAACTAAAGATGGGGCAGATATTATTTCACTTTAGTTTCCTTTTGATTTTCAATGTTCTTTTCACACAACCATTACAGATAATCTGGTGGCTGGGATATATGTACCACAAGATGTCTTTGTCCAAATGTACAATAACCAATGCTAATTAAATCTTGGTTCCCATTAATTTTGTTTTCATCGATTCGTTGTAGATGTCTACAACTCTCTTTCAATTTATGGTATTCAGTATTTGCTTACAGGTTAATTGAAGATTGGACAAGTCCTTTATGAAATTGAAGACGTGGTTGTTAGTATTGTATTAGTTGTGGGTTCGTTTGGGTGTGTTTCAAATTAAACAAGTTTCTTCCGAGAAAATAAATTTTGAATAATTTTTAAGAATTAACCCTAGGGTGCATATCTGGTACAATATCTACTTTTACATAAACCGAGCTTCACAAGCCCCTCTATTAAAATCTATTATAAAATGCGATAATACAGATTGATTGAAATTCTATCTTCTCGCCATATAGGCAAGAAGATCGACAGCTAAATCTTTCGGATAGATTCTGCGCTTGGGAGTGACACCAGCGCTATAATTTGGATGATTGAAATTCATCCATTTGATCTATAACGTCGACACCGCTTTCTTTAATTTATCGGTTTGTACACGTGTTTTTCAAGTTCTCTTATCGTTAAATCAAATAAATCTTCGTATTTTTTCAAATTGAAATATGACATCGTGGCTCGATTATGGGATTAGCAAATTCAACAGAAAAAAAACATCACAGTTTCTGTCGATTCCAGCATAAATAAGTAATCAACAAAATTCATAAAGTTCACCAAGAGTTACATCAGTCCACGTTTTTGATTTTCGATTGTAAACACGTCTTGCTTCTAAGTTGGTACAGTCCACAATTTCCTGCATAATAACTTCAATCATAAATAATTGAAAAGCTTCTCTTGGTGCAACATCTTCGTCCAATATCTTTGTGTCAAGGTACGCTGAATAATATTATATGGTTGAATTTTATTTTAAACTGGCGGTTCTATTCTCCACGCCAGGGTGCTTGGTGAAATATAAAAACTTGCATATGCAAAATTCTGGTTTTGATTGTAACTATCACTAGTATTTTATGTATTAGTGTTATCACCATCGTCATCACTACTGGATCCAAAGAATTCATCACGATTTGATTCGAAATCTCTGTTGATTATATCATCATTTTCTTCTTAGAACAATATACCCCAGCAATAACAAACTGAGACGTGTTAAAAAAATTGCTTGTGATCCTCGCAGATCCGGTTTGTGTAAATGCAGGATAGTGATAAAAAATAATTTTCTAATTTCAAAAAATAAATAAAAATTATTTGACCTGAGAATCAATTGAGTGAATACCTGTTTCGGCCATACCAGAACGCTATATTAATTTAAGAATATTTAATACAAATTATAAGCAATCGAATATTACCTGGTCTGATGGGTCCGGTTTATACATCTTAGGGTTAATATGTTTTAATAGGGGGGCGAAATTTTTATTCACATAATCACAGCAAGGATTTTACAATTTCATGATATCTTAAATAAATTAATTTGTATATAACCTCAAATTACTTTTGAAAAAAATTTTTTTCGGTATTTTTTTTACACTGCTAATTTTTTTTCTTCTATTACCTATTATCCACATTTCCTTGTTAAAACTAATCTATCACTTAAATTGAACAATAATTTAATTAAATCAACTTTGTAGATGATTTATTGTCGATTATTTTATTTCAGCCCCTATTAGAAACATCCATATATCTGTTGGTTACTTCAATAGAATATTTTAATAAGAACATTAATAAGAACACAAATATTTCACTAACTCATTGGCTTTTATTAGATTTTTATTCAAATATCTATTCTTCGATCATAATCTTCAACAATTCATTTCTGTATATAAAATTACGAACCTTTCGGGAAATAACTTGTTAATGAGGAGCTGCTTATGTAGTTTCAATGTCAAAAATAGAAATCTAGATATAGTATAGTTAAGGTTCCCAAAATATTTTTACCTAATATGAATACAATAATAAGCATGCAGAATATAAATTAATTGAAAAATACAGTGAACGATTTTTCTTATCACGAAAAAATATGAAAAAGAATGAATTGAAGAAAAGCTATTTTTTTATTGCATTTAAACAAATAAAGTAATTTTTTTTTATTAAAGATTATTTGCAATAATTTTTAATGACTTCCAGTAATTTGTACTGTAAATTATGACGTAAATACTTTCGTTTATTGAAAGGCACAAACTTAATGAATATACCACTGCGATTAAAAAGTACCAGGGCTGCGTAAATAAACCGTAAAGTATTTATGTTTCTTCCAAATTTATTTCATCATATTTTCGATCTCTGTAACAGTTTTGAAAGTCGATTTATAATGTAGTTTGGTCAGTTCGAAGAAATTCACAGTGTAGTATACCACTAAGAAAAGTAATAGTTTGTTTACTCACTAACAAGAAAAATAATATAAAATTTTGTACAGGTATCAAAGACTATTAAACGAACCAATCCCGATATGTTTTGCTTTTAAATAATTATTATGTAAATGTATCTTCGATGACATTTATATTGGAGGGGCGCATGCTTCTGCAGATTTATTTGATGTATTTACATAATCTTGGTTTATTGTATATATATATATATATATATATATATATATATATAATTATTTCGTGACCTTGGTATGATATGGTAAATTCAATCAGTTGGCGATTTAAGGTCTGGCTTTACTTTAAAGTACATATATATATATTTAAAACAACCCTACATGTTTCGGCAATGATGCCACTATCGGCATCATTGCCGAAACATGTAGGGTTGTTTTAAATATATATACTTTAAAGTAAAGCCAGACTTTAAATCGCCAACTGATTGAATTTACTATATATATATATATATATATATATATATATATATATATATATATATATATATATATATATATATATATATAATCTATTTCTTAGCTGTACAATTAATATATATCATTTGATAAATCTTGGAAATTCGGCTATATTAAATACTTAATTAGGATGTTATTTCGCGAAGTAATGTGAAAATTACACATTACAACGCTAATTAACGAAATTTTTTGTAAAATTTCGTCCTTAGGTGGGACTCGAACCCACGACCATTAGTTCTCTAGCCTAACGCTCTATCCACTGCTCTACCAAGGCTCTTGCGTTCGAGTATTGTTAGAAATGCCTTAAGTTACTTATTAAGGGACAGGTATTACTATTCTGTCGTCGATGGGATTTATCAAATGATATATATGTATATATATATATATATATATATATATATATATATATATATACATATATATATATATATAATACTAGAAGATTCGGATATGTTTAATATTTTTATGATCCGTTACTAATATTAGAATTCCAAAGAGATTTCTTGGTATTCTTATATTAAATAAAGTTTTTAGAAGATTCAGAGAACGTTGATATCTCTCTAATGAACTATTGACGATTTGTATAAAATAATCCGAAATTCTACACTGTTTGTGAATGGATATGAAACTACTGAAATACGAGTTTGATAAATGTTTTTATGACTTTTGTGTGTATAAAAAAGAATTTTAAATTCTAAATATACAAGGGGTCCCGTATCGTTATGTTCAAATTTTAGGAGTGTAAAGTAGACTTCATTTCAAGTAACAAAAACGCAAAACTTGTATATCCATTTTTATTTGTTTCTATGAATGTGATTGTCAGATCATGAAAAAAAATGTAATCCTAAAGTCAATAAAAACTGATTTTATTTAAAAAAGTTCAATTATATATTATATAATATTTTCGAAATGTCCACCTCCTTGTTGAAAGCAGGCTTGTGCCCACATGTTTCGTCGAACATTCAGTGGGACATCCTCTAAAAGACCTGTCAGTTCGTCAATAAGAAATTGAAGGTAATTGTCCGCATTTAACCTCTCAGGAAGAACGACAGGACCAATCAACAGGTCATCGATTAGGGCCGCCCAAACGCTAATAGAAAATTCATGTTGAAATTTAGATGGGCGTATAGCTTTGGGATTTTCTGATGACCACTTGTGCAGGATTCTCAGATTTATAGCACCACTTCTCGTGAACGTAGATTCATCTGTCCAGAAGACTGTTCTGCAGAAATTAAAATGAAGCCGTGACTGTCTTAATATCTAGGTAGAATAAACTGTCCCTGCGGTAGTGTTATGGATATAAGCCCTCACGTTTTAAAATTCGCCAAACTGTCATTCGTGGCACTCCTAGTTGTCTAGCGATTTAACGTACACTGAGAGTTGGATCCCTTGTAACAATAGCTACTGCTTCTTCCTCTAAGTCTGCTGGCAAATTTACTCCTCGGTCGAAAAGATAATCACGCAGTCCGCTCCCGAAATTGTCTATGTACTTCCAGAAACGTTCTGTAATGAGAAATGCGCCTATCGGGAAACCGATGTCGGTATTCAATAACTGCTTGACGTGCACTGCCGTTACAGTAGCCATACACAAAATGCATGACCGCATACTCTTGAGAAGAAAATCGGTAAGGCATTTTGAATAAAGAAAACGTGTCCACTCACTAATAAGCTGTTGTATGAACTGAAACGTAATGTAATCTTTTATTAAAAAATGCAACGTTAACAGTCATCTGAACATTTGTTTATTGTATGATATTCATGGTTCAGCACTTACGAAATAAGTAAGAACCTTCTTTATCGTAAATCAATTTCCAGTTCTCTTTTTTGTAGATCTCCAAGAAATTACTGTGTGCACTACGATACGTGCTTATTTATTTTAGGATAACATTTCATTATGCGACGTTAACAATCACAGGCCTGTTATTGAATCGTATAACTTTTTTTTAAATAAAATCAGCTTGTATTGACTTTAGGATTACTTTTCTTTTCTTGATCTGACAATCACATTCATAGATCTTTAACTTTGAAACAAATAAAAATGGATATACAAGTTTTGCGTTTTTGTTACTTGAAATGAAGTCTACTTTACACTCTTAACATTTGAACATAACGATACGGAATACCTTGTATAACGGACATCTAGAGTGAAATTATTATGTTAATACTTTATTTATTACTTAGAACCATACAGTACTCTATAAGAATGTATCTTGAAGCAGTTCCAATTTTATATCTTTTAAACTACTTGATGTGGATCTACCAGTTTATTTTTTACAACTTTCAATTTATTTATTTTTTACAGACCTGCATCCAATTTGGCATTATTAATCAGAGAAAATTGTCGTGAATAATACTTGTATTATGATTGCAGTTCATAACATATAGAATTATTTTAGATAGGTTAGGTCATACATTCCAGGTCTAATTTCTATAGAAACCACACATGTTCTTACTCTTAACAATAAGCACTTATACCTGTAATTATAGGACTGGTGAAGTTGAACTATGCTATTTTGTTGCATATTTCTCTCCATCTTATGCCTTTTTTCTTGGTCTTTCTTTTATATTCTTTTCATATGATTTCATTTCATATCATACGGTTTCATTCGTGTCATTATTGTGATCTTCCATTACGGAATATAAATGTCCGAAATACCTCAATTAATCTTGTCATTTGGATGTCTCATTTCTTATCCTATCTCTCTTGGTTTTGTCTTGAATTATTCTTAGAAACCTCAAATTTGGAGTCTTTTTCGTTTGTTTTGTTTACCAATGTTTTATTGGAAAATTTCGCCTCCAGTTTTTGGACATGTTGATCACCTCCAAATTTACACTTACGTTATTAACCAGAACGAAGTTTAGATTTTTAAAATAATATTAATTATATCATTAACTGGCTTAAATAAGTGTTATTTCCTACACTTGAGACCAAAATTCTATCGCTTCTGCTACTATAATTGCCCTTTAAATAAAGTTAAATTAGTGGTTTTGGAATACTTCCTCAATTCTACTGCATATAATCTCCATTTATATGCTTCAAAGACCTTTGGTTTCATTATAAGCTCTTCGAATTTATTTTGAACATTATTTTGTTCTTCATTGTAAGTTGACTTGAATATGTTTCTCAAGTTTGGTCTCCTCATTATCTTTAGCATCTTCGATTATTAGTTACAAAAGTTCAAAGGTGCGTCTTTAAATATCTTTTCTTTCAACTTGATGGTGTCGGTCAAATCGTTTGTACTGTTTCTTTCTTTAAAGTCGATAATCAATATTACATCGCAATTTCATAAAATTGCTACCGGAATTCCTTTCTTCAATTGTGACAATTTAACTTTACGTAGAGCTCTGTCCAGCTTCTTAAAATCTAAGTTTACTAAGTTTTCAACAATCGCAATGATTGGGTTTGTATCACGTAGAAGGAATGTTTGTATCATATGAAATCTTTTTGGAATAGTGAAGTGTTACTTTAAAACTTTTTTAAATTTTATTAGGCGTCCAGATCCTCAACTGCAATGTTTTTTGATTTCTGGGTCTTACACTATTTTCAAGGGAAGCTTACTCCATACGAAATCCTTCTGTCTGCTTCTTTACAGATGTTAAAAATTTTTTCACGTTAATACGAGGGTCACCTTTTATATTTTTACGAAATCTGGGAAGAAAATAAAATTTTTGGGAACAAACTATTTGATTGTTTTTCAAAATATTCACCTTTATGGACTATACACTTTTGCATGTGTGCAAACCAGTTCTCAAAACGTTTTTTCCACTCTGAAGGTTGTATCTCAGAAACATGGTTTTCAAAGGCTTCGACTGCTTCTTGAGGTGTTGAAAATCGCTGTCCACGCATTCTTTGTTTCACAGCTGGGAACAAAAAGAAAACATTCGGCGACAAGTCAGGTGAATATGGACAATGAGACATTATTCTTTTACACTTTTACACTTTTCTCCTTCTAATAGTCAACTGCTAGATGAGCTGTATGGGAACTCGCATTGTACTGATGACGAATAAAGCGACGTTTTCGGTTGGTCTTGATTTCGTCTATAACTTTTGGCAAACAAATTACTGTATATTATATTCAGCGTTAACAGTTTTTCGATTCTCTAAAAGAATTGATGCGATGCGTCCTGTACAGCCGAAGAAACAAGCGATCATTTTCTTGGAAGTGCTCCTTGCGCGAACAACTTTTGTGAGTCTTGGAACATCTATACAGTAGATTGTTGCGTGGTTTTCGGCTCATACGCATATATCCATGTTTCGTCACCTGTGATGATGTTGTATACGGATTTTGCGGTTCCTACGTCGAATTTTTTGTGCATCTCTTTACACCAATTGACACGAGTTGCTTTCTGTGCTTCGGTCAAGTTGTGGAATCGATCTGGAATATATTTTTTTTACAAATAAATATTCATGTAAAATCAAATAAATTGCAGTCTGCGATATGCCAAGAGATGCCTCACTGTAAGTCACATGTCGATCGTGTTTTATCATTTTCCGCACAGCATAGATGTTTTTTGGAATCACAACAGTTTTTGGTCGACCTTTACGTGATTCGTCACTCACTGAGGCACGACCATGACGAAATTCTGCAAACCAATTGTAAACTGTCTTCTCTGATGGTGCTTCGTTAGCAAAAGTTGACCGAAGCGATATAATGCATTCTTGTGGAGTTAGGCTTTTTATAATCGTAAAAAAATCATCCAACGAAAACCTTCACGAGTAACCTCCATTATTTTACAAACTCACTGTCTTAAAACTGTCACTGTCAACAAACTACTGACTCAATTTCTAAGCTATCGCGGATTTCTCATTGACAAAGAATATAGTGATTATATATGTCAAAAGCACCATCTAGTGGTCGATTGTAAAAATATAAAGGCTGTCCCTCGTACACAAAACGCTTGCCATAATTCTTTTCGTTAATTGAGGAATTTTGGTTTTTTTTTCTTCTAAAAAACTTAGCTCTAACTTTGCCCAGGCTTCTTTAATTTGTATTCGATAGCCAAACAGCATGAAATCTTGAAAAGTGGCAATATTTTTTTAATGACTGAGACTTGCACTCTATAAAGGAAGCTTATTTTGTACAAAATCTTTTCGCCCAACTTTCGCCGGAACTGATTCTCCTTAAATATTATCCAAACTTTATTTAATTCGAGAAGGTGTTTAGCTAGCTTTATTAAAAATTTAAGTGCTCGGCGATACAAATTTTTTTTAATTGCCATAATTTTCCTTCCACTAGCTCGTCTACTTACGTCTCTTGTGGTAATTACTAGAGCTATCGTGTACGGTAATGCTAAAAGCTTCTCTTACCACGTACTTACATATCGAGACGTTCTTGTTTTGTTTAAGTATTTTGGTTAAGGAATTGATGCCACATCCTACATTAATTATTATGTAATCTTTTAAAAACCTACATCTTCTTCCAGAGTAACCACTAGGTTTTCATCATTTTAGAATTAAATCGGAATTTTAAACAACCTTTAATTAATGCATTCCATCGTAACCGCACATTGAAATTTCCTGTAATAACATTGTCCTCTATCCGTGCAATTTAAAGAATGTAATATAATTCAGATAAAACACTGATTAAGTGAGAATAGGTCACAGTGGTACTTAGTGTGTAATAGTTGCGATATTTCCGATAGCTCGAACAAATTAACTTGTTTGTTTTGCAGAGTTGTAAGTGCTTGTGGTTAAAAGTCTTTACGTCAATTACACGGACAGCTACGGTGTCTTTTGGCATTTCTAAGGACGATTAGTTTAGTGAATTATTGTGACAAACACTGGAGACACATTAGCATTTGTAAATCCTTTAGATATGTACAAGTTGACCGGAGATCAATATAAAGACCGGCTTATTGTACACGTTCAATACTGTCTGTATTTCCGGTTTTAAAGGTAAAGCCTTTCAGCTTTTCCTTCTATAATGTGTAAATTTAGAAAAAAGTATACTAGTAGACGTGTGGGTGTGAAATGTATGCGAGAGATAGATTTGAAAACTTTCAATAAACCTTAAAAGATATCTTCTTTGAAAATGTACTGAAACTGGAATATTATACTTGTTGTATATGTGAGAAGTTTTATTATTTATATTAGTTCTAATTCTATTATTATTTGAAACATATTAATTATCCAAAAGTATTTTTAATAATATAAAAAATATTATTAAAAATGGGGTGTGAAGAACACAATACAAGTTCTTTTATGTATTTTTGAATGTATCTTCTCCAAAGACGTAGATACGTATTTCACATTTCTACATGATTGTCAATACGCCCCTGTTGGAGAAGACACATTCAAACAAACATAACTACGTTACTATCTAGCTGAAATTATTCAGACAGAGCGTGAAGGAATATTCAGCGCTGTCTGCATAACAAGAGCCGAAGCAGACGTGTTTTCTATAGTCGGTAACAACCGTATCTATAGAAAACTGTATTCTCGTGTCTTCACTACTTGTTCGGCGTTAAACCGAATGTATATAACAACATAATTTGAAACATACTTGAGTGGGTACAACCCACCAATTTTGTATAATACAAAAGTATTTTTAATAATATAAAAAATATTATTAAAAATGGGGTGTGAAGAACACAATACAAGTTCTTTTATGTATTTTTGAATGTATCTTCTCCAAAGACGTAGATACGTATTTCACATTTCTACATGATTGTCAATACGCCCCTGTTGGAGATCTACGTCTTTGGAGAAGATACATTCAAAAATACATAAAAGAACTTGTATTGTGTTCTTCACACCCCATTTTTAATAATATTTTTTATATTATTAAAAATACTTTTGTATTATACAAAATTGGTGGGTTGTACCCACTCAAGTATGTTTCAAATTATGTTGTTATATACATTCGGTTTAACGCCGAACAAGTAGTGAAGACACGAGAATACAGTTTTCTATAGATACGGTTGTTACCGACTATAGAAAACACGTCTGCTTCGGCTCTTGTTATGCAGACAGCGCTGAATATTCCTTCACGCTCTGTCTGAATAATTTCAGCTAGATAGTAACGTAGTTATGTTTGTTTGAATGTGTCTTCTCCAACAGGGGCGTATTGACAATCATGTAGAAATGTGAAATACGTATCTACGTCTTTGGAGAAGATACATTCAAAAATACATAAAAGAACTTGTATTGTGTTCTTCACACCCCATTTTTAATAATATTTTTTATATTATTAAAAATACTTTTGTATTATACAAAATTGGTGGGTTGTACCCACTCAAGTATGTTTCAAATTATGTTGTTATATTAATTATCTATGTTTAAGTTATGTTTTTACTTAATTAGAATCGATTTATTAGAAATGATCATACCAGATGTGTCAATTTCATTCCTGGATTGGTACAAAATACAAGAACACAATTGAAGTAATACAAAAAATGTTTGATATTTATTCAAAGTAATTTTCATTCATATTAAAACGTTCTAAAAGTTTTTGAAAACAGTCAACACATGCATCCGAGGAAAGGGTATTCAATTCGGCAGTTTTTTAAATATCTTCTACACCTAGAAATCATTTACCTTTGAGGACTGTTTTTACTGTGGGAAAGAAGAAAAAATTAACCGGTACCAAGTCCGGTGAATAAGTTATGATTAATCTCAACAACTCCGAGGAATGCCCTTATAATTAGTGAAGAATATGACGATTCATTGTCATGAAACAACAACCAACTTTTCTCGATATAGTGGTCGCATCTCTTCATCACTTCAAGGTAATATGCATCAGTAACTGATTATCCTTTGGGTAAAAATTCTTCACGGATTACAGCCTAACTATCGAAAAACGTAGTCAACATGGCTTTGATTCTGAATTTTTGCAAACGAAACTTTTTGGGTCTTGGTGATGTTTCTCCAACCCACTGCTTTGGTGCTTCGTCTCAGTATCGTACTAAAACACCCATGATTCATCACCAGTGACAATGCAGTTAAGAAAATTCGCATCGTCACGACAATTCTTAAAGCCTTCGTAGAGCAAGCAACCTTTTGTTTTTGCTCACTCATAAGATTACGTGGCACGTCTGTGAATCGTCTCCTTATTTATATTTATCTCTTCTGCTAATATTCGAAGGGTCATTCTTTGATCTCGTGCCACAAGTTCACAGTCGTATCTGCATTTTGACAGACCGACAGACGTCCAGTTCTACCGTCGTCTTGCAGACGTCCACCTTTAAATCGTTTAAACCACTCAAACACAGTAGTACAATTTAAGGTGCTATCACCGTACACAGGTTTCAACATCTTGTAAGTTTCTGTTGCAGTTTTAACTAATTAACAGCAAAATTTAATATTTACTCGTTCCATTACAACTAACAGTTGATCTTCGCTTAACTGGCATCTATTGGTGAGATTTTAAACTATTACTTGCTGTTTTATCTTTGAGTGACTCCATTACAGCAGTGTAAATCCCGGAATTAATTGGCACACCTCTCGTACACTCCGATAATTGAATAATGAGAGTTCAGATTGCAAAATAGAAACAAAGCAATTTTATTCAAAGTATATACCTTCTGAAATGATCTTTTTATATCTATCAATGTCATAGTCCTTAGGATATCTTGATCATCTTCAAAGACTCTTCCTTTCAATTGTAAAATCTGTGTCAGGAAAAGAAAATAGTGACCAATTTAGTGAAGAGGATGATGGGTGATTGAACACACAAACCAAAGTTATCGTACAACTACTGTTTTATGAACTGGTGTATTGTTATGAGGCAGGAATCTTGAGTACTTGCACGCTGCAAATCTACTTTACAGTGAGAGTCTGTCTCTCAAAAATAAATTGGTGATGTTGCAAAAGTACACCAACGTTGTCTAATTTTTTTCCCCTTTTGTGATGATGGTGACTTCTTTTCCGTACTTTGGTAGTTATAGGATCCTATAAAAGCAGAATTCGGGAAATTTTTATTCTTTCGAGCAATACGTGTACTGAACACGTTCATGTTTTTGATTTTAAGTGAGGCACAGACTGAGTTGCGAGACCTTTTTCTTATCTAAATCATCCATTAAGATGTGACGAATTGTTTCCCGGTTTATTTGCCAATAATCTCACAGTCACACAACGATCTTTATTAAGCCAATCTCTCTTTGCACTGAAATTCTTATTACGCCACCTGAAAATTGAATTCGGTTAAGAATTTAAGTATTTTTATAAATTTTATCTTTAATTCACTAATTATGTGTTATCTATTTGTGGATTTGCTAACAAAACACTAGATTTTCTTGTATAAAAATGCTATAGCTGTGATACTGTGGTACTATGCATTCATCAGGAGCAAATTTTAGTTATTTATTTTATATTGAACCTATTCTGTTTACATCAGAATATTACTTAATATTGTTTATATTCATCACGAGGTACGCATTCTTATAAATCTTTTATTTAGCTTGTCGACATTGCAATAGAGATACTAGTGTGATTATTATTATTAGTAACATTTTCCTTAATTAATTTAACTTTCCTGAATTACAAATCATTATAAATTTCAAAATTATTTTAATGTTATAATAAGTGTATTAATTAATTTATATTTTTACGATTGCTTTGTCTCTTGTTATTTGTTTCTTGTTACACACCAAATATTATTTTTATAACGTTTCTATTTCAATACAAATGTAGAAGAATAAGCAAAAAAGGGTTTTTTTGCGATTAAATCAACATAAATTTCTTGAAAATACATAGTAATTCTAAAAATACTTGAAGTTTTGATAGAAATCGAATACAGTAACAATTTAAAGCCAGTCTTGCAGCAAATCATTCACTCTAGTAATTTTATTCGTTCTCCTCGTTTTCAATGTGGCTTCTCAACGTATTAAAACTAGATTCCACGCGTGGTTTTAGAGAACACTATTTGTCATAGCTTCTGCATCGAAATAATGAAACAACGAACTAAAAGACAAAAACTAATTAAACCTTTACAATGTGCTTTGACGAATAGTATTCTGCTATTTTCGCGAACAAAACTACCATTGCGTTAAGGGAAAATGTGTTAAATCAGATATTGTTGACAAATTAATGTATAGCTTCTGGGATAGCGGATTGGAGCTGCGATTTTAACACTGTTTTTGGCCGATGTTTCGTTCACTGTTGTTAGTGACATCTTCAGGGCTGCAACTATAGTTATCGTTGTCGCACTGAAATTCATTGTAGACAAGTTATTTATTATTTTACTGGATTTAACTTTTAATATGTTTTTTTTTACCGTCATAATAGTTTAATAAAACAAGGTATTCTTAAAGGATCGAAAGATTTGATTTCTATTGGCGAAAAGGACATAAACGCTTACGTTTAAAGAGGTGTACCTTTCACATTTTTGAACGTAAGCATTTATGTGTTTTTTTTTCCATATTTCACCCTGGATTGTATGTAAATATTGGAAAGGAATTTCTTCATCTTTTTGGTTGTATTATAATTAAACCTGGACAAGCAAGAGGTATATGACACGACATTATTCGTAATCAGATTCTACTTTCTCGAGTTTTTATTTTCGTATAAAATGGATAAGAAAATAAAGTAATTCGTTTCTAAGAGATTGCTTCTTGAGATCGTCTCAAGCTCCAGCCAGCGCCAGACCTCTAGAAAATGATGAGTGCGACCTTGTTGAAACGTCGAGACATTGGTCCATCTCAGGAGACATCTTTCACACGCGGCCAAGAACCCGAGAAACCGGACATCCATATATATATAGTTGATTTTGATATTCGGCGACTTAAGGTCTGTTTTACTTCAATATGTATATATTTAAAATAATCTCTTACATGTTTATCTACATAGTTATCAAGCCGAATTCCAAGAAATAATTAACCATTTATAAGACAACGGCTAAGAAAAATATAAAAAGAAATGATATATACATATATGCTACGGACTATATATATATATATATATGGTAAATTCAAATTGTAGGCGATTTAAGGTCTGGTTTTACTTCAAAAACTATATATTTAAAACAATCCTACATGTACATGTTTCGGCTAATGATGCCTTTCTCAAGGAATACAAAATATAAATGACAGTATATTAATGTCATACATTTATATATATATATATATATAAACTGATAAATTCTTGGAGTTTTTCGGCTTTTATATAAAATATTTACAAATATTATCAAATTAGTATGTAATTGCGAAGTAAATGTGAATGTAAGCATTGCTGTCTACAAATTACAACGCAAGTCATACGAAATTTTAATTGAAAAATTTTGTCTACGTTGGGACTTAAACCCAAGTCTACGGTTTGCTGGATCGTCGCTTTACCAACTAAGCCACGATAGACCCTGGTTCAAGCTAATTAGAAAGGTAACAATGTTAATGATCCAGATGTCAGTTATTGAAAGTAGATGTCAGGTTTGAAAGCAGAAGTCAGTTTTGAAAGTAGATGTCAGTTTTGAAAGCACATGTCAGTTATGGAAAGCAAAAATCAGTTATTGAAGGCAGATGTCAGTTTTGAAAGCAGATGTCAATTTTGAAAGCAGACGTCAGTTTTGAAAGCAGATGTTAGTTATTGAAAGCAGATGTCCGTATTTGAAAGCAGATGTCAGTTTTAAAAGCAGTCAGTCAATTTTGAATGTTTGAAATTGCTAATTATTACTCCATAGTTATATGTGTGTTTAGATAATTTCTTAGCCGTTCATTTAATATATCAATTGATAAATTCTTGGAGTTTTACGGCTTCTTTTATATGAAATATTTGCAAATATTATCAAATTAGTATGTAATTGCGAAGTAAATGTGAATGTAAATATTGCTGTCTACAAATTACAAAGCAAATCATACGAAATTTTTGATTGAAAAGTTTTATTTGAAAAAATTTCGTTCTCCTTGGGACTTGAATTCACGCCCACTGTTTACTAGACCATAGCTCTAACCACTGATCTACGAGGACTTCAAGTTTATTGGAAATGCCTTATAAGGAACAGATATTAATATTCTGTCAGTTGGAAATTACTATTTATAGAGATAATTTCTTAGCCGTTCATTTAATATATCATTTGATAAATCCTCGTAGCTTAATGGTTAGAGCGATGGCCTAGCAAACCGTGGACGTGAGTTCAAGTCCCACGTAGGACGAAATTTTTTCAAATAAAAATTTCAAATAAGTAGCGTCGTAATTGTAGACAGCAATGTGTACATTCACATTACTAAGATTTAAAATATTTAATATAAAGCCGAAACTCCGAGAATTTATCAAATGATATATCAAATGAACGGCTAAGAAATTATCTCTATATATACGGAGCGTGTGTTAGTCTGACTTCCATTAACAAACGCTTCAGAAGAAGATGACAGCGAGAGCATTGAAACGTCGAGAAGTTAACGTTTAAACAACTTTTACAATGCAGAAGAATCCCAAAAACCAGAATTTTTCATTATTTCTCGGCGGAAATAATTCGTCTAAACATATATATATATATATATATATATTTAATATATATATATATATATATGGTAAATTCAATCAGTTGGCGATTAAAGGTCTGTTTTACTTCAAAGTATATATGTTAAAAAAACCCTACATGTTTCGGCAATGATGCCTTTATCAAGGATATAAAATACAAATGACAGAATACAAATGTCAAATAATTCAAAATTATTTGACATTTGTATTCTGTCATTTGTATTTTATATCCTTGATAAAGGCATCATTGCCGAAACATGTAGGGTTTTTTTTTTAAATATATATACTTTGAAGTAAAACAGACCTTTAATCGCCAACTGATTGAATTTACCATATCATACCAAGGTCACGAAAATATTATATTTATATATATATATATATATATATATATATATATATGTGTGTACGGGTACTGATGGCCCATCAGTACCCCTACCCATCAGTGATGGGTACTGATTTCTTTCCTTTGACTATCTCTAACAGGTTATGATATTTTCTGACAAATTTTACATTGCACAATTTCTTTAAGCTTAAAACCACTCAAGCCACAGAATATGACAAAAATTTATTTTTACCGAGAAAAAGTTTTTCTAGTAAAACTTCCTAAACTACTTATACCCATAGCTCTGAAATTTCTTTCGTGACTGTTTATTGGTTGTTATCATTTCGTTTTCCAAGGCACATTTTAAATCTTCTATTGCAGTCAACCACTTCTGGTCGATTCCCTTTTGAGTTTTTGTATTCATTGTATCTTTCACCCAATATTTTAATTATTCTCTCTTTCATGTAACTGGCGTACCTGGGTTTAAAATTTTTAAGCTTGTCGAATTGTAAGTTTTTAAGATGCGTAATTTTAAAGTGCAAATTATGTGAATGAAGAAGTTCATTATTTCACTCCTTTGTCATAAGATGTTAAACTTGTTAATTCTTCCTCAAAAGGTAAAGATGACTGACGTGTTTATAGATCAAATTCACCGCATATCCAAAACTACTATTACGTTACTTCATCATCAAAATGAGTTAAATTTTACATCGAAGTACAATAACGTAATTTATATTACCCGAATTTAAATAAGCATTCTATTTTGTTTTATCTTATAGCCTTTCGTACACAAGTGTACATACGCTTATATTTTTAAAATACAGCAAATATTCCAGATGTTCGAACACAAAAAAGTGTAAAATTACAGAGAATTTGTTGTTGAACCAGGCGAAGTACGGAATAATACAAGAGTAGTAAATTGTGACACAGAAAGGGCGGTCATTTTGGTGAACAGTGCTTAAAAACAACTCCAAGCTATAAATTTTAACGGTCCAGCGCCAAACAAGTCGAATAAAACAAATTTAATTTATTATTTCATATTTTTCTGTGGAAGCGATACCTTTAAAAAAAATTTAAAGGCTGTGATATGATTTATTTTAATGGAAAGTTTCCCGTCTAAATGGCCCTTTCTTTCATTCAAGCGTAAACAAGTGTAACAAACAAAAACGGGTAAATATATTTAGAGAGATATAATAGGAGACAAAGTAAGTCCAAAACTATTCATGACTTGTTTTAAAGACGTAGTTCTTCAGATGCAATTATATTTTAATTTAGTTTTGTGAGTTTTCGTTGTCCTCTTTGTTTATTTTTTAGGACGTTAAGTTCAAAATTTGTGTTTATTTGCTGATTGTTTCTTCCCAACAGCTAAAGTTGACTGAAATAAATACTGATAAAATGCAAAATCAGTCAATTAATCCTGCTGTTGAAAGTTATATGACTTTTAGCTGTTACTTTAATATGGAGTTTACGTTAGGAAAATCACGTAAGTCCAAATTAGGAAAAGAAGTCTAAAATTGATATAAAAACGACATTTAGAATTGTATTAGTCTTTACTAAGTTTGAGGACAATTCAGTCTTCAATTTCTCGAGAGTACAGTGTTTACATACCAAGGAGAGAAGAAGATATTAAATCAAATCCTGAGATTTGTGGAAATTTCTTAACAATAAACGTAAATCCACTAGAATTCCTGGTACTCTCTTTGACAATGATATTAAATTTTCTGAACCTTTAGACATAGTTAATGCATTAGCCCACACATTTTTAAACGTATACTGAAATTATCCTGAATCCTTTACGTATTGTCCATCTGTCACTTTTCCTGCGATTACTGTGAATGAGTTGGTTAAATGTATGTCCAATATTAACCATAAGTTTACTGCTGGTGATGACCTTCTATTAAGCTTTTTAGTACGTGACTACAGATTTGTATTTGCCTCCCCTTTAGCTGTGATTATGAATCTTTCCATATAAACAGAAACCTTTCCTAATCTAGGAAGCAATAGGAACCGCTATGGAAGCGAGCAGTTGTTCGCCTCTTTCATAAAAAAGGAGGTAAGTCATTGTTGTCAAATTATGGCCCTATTTCCATTTTATCCAATTTTGCGAAAATCTTTGAACAGGTTTTATATACTAGAATCTATGGGTATATTAGTCAGGTCGTATCTCATAGCCAGCATAGCTTTCTTCCTGGGCGTTCCTCATTTACTAATTTGTATAGTGTCTCTCAAGTCTTTAGTGAGGTTCTGGATAGGCTAGGTCAGGTAGATGTTATTTATACTGACTTTTCGCATGCATTTGACGCTATAAGCCGCAAAGCATTACTTTCTAAACTTTGCTCATTTGGGTTTGCGCCAGTTACTAAATTTCATGAATTCGGATTTAAAAAAAATCGAATTTATGTATCTTACAACGGTTTTCGCTAATTTGAATTCATTACGAAATCTGGTGTGCCTCAGGGTTCCAACTTGGGACCACTTCTTTTCATGTTGTTTATCAACAACTTGCTGGCTACTCTCACCTGTCCAGTTTTAGCATATGATTTAAAAATATTTCCTGAGATAACTAGTATTGACGATACTAGCAAGTATTCACAGTATTTGACAGTATTTCATCCACCTGATGAAGTAATTGTATGGGAAAACAATATTGATTTACAATAAAAAAAAATGAAACAAGAAGTTTAGTACTTATTTCTTATCATTATAAAGAAGTGTCAACAAGTATATCCTTAGTCAATCAACAATTTTAAAATGATTTACATATTTGAATAACCTTTTAATTAAAAAAAAATAGCAAATTACAATAACTGTTGGAAATGACCCCCGCATTGCTCGATGCACAAGTTTACGCACCTTATCATGCTGTCAAAAACAGTTTGCAACATTTGTGGCGTTATGTTTGTAAATTCTTGAATGATCCTTTGTTGCAGTTCTTGCAATTTATGTAGAGGAGTTTTGATAATCCTATTTTCAAGTAAGGGAACGCAAAATAGTTGGTAAAAGCCAAACCAGTTAACCTCTGAAGAAACTCATCTTGCGTATGCAAATTTACTTCAAAAATTAAGTGGATCATCAAAAAACTCAGGCTAAAGGCTAAAGTTTCTCGTGTCGCATGTCCTGTTGCGTCGTTTTGCTGGAAATAACCATTTTGAAGTTCGTCGTCGTGTAGTTGTTGAAGAAATTTAGTCAAAATGTTATTTCTGTATCTACTTGAATTGATGGTGAAATTGAAAAAATTCGCCCAATTATTCTTCTACGAGAAACTGCCATCCAAACACTAATTTTCTGAGAATGTAGTGGAGATTCAGCAAACAAATATGGATTATCAGTGCTCCACGTTTGCATATTTTGAGAATTTACGTACGCCGAAAGATGAAACTATGCTTTATCAGAAAAAAAATGTTAAGTTTAGCAGGTCGTTATTCATTAAATTATTGACGAATTACTGGCAGTACGCAAGACGTCTGGGGTAGTCTGTTGGCAAAAGGGCTTGATATGATTGCATTTTATATGAATGCATGTTCAAGTTCTTCTGTAGATGGTTTGGCATGTTCCTTAAGAAACTTCAATTTCTTAGGATAGGGGTCCCGAAGGTTTTACGGGATTCTGTTCCATACGATTATGAACGTCAATAATCACTTCTTCTGTACGAATAGTTGACCTACCTTTTTTATATGATACAGATCCAGTTTCGCGAAAAACACTATGTGAAGGCACATATAAAAATCCTGTTCTTCTACTGCGAAATCTTGGAAGTGCTCACGAAAATTATCCAAACTTAAACGCTCACTTTATTGCCAACTTCCATTAACTAGTACACCTGTTCTAAAATAAGCTTCAATAATGTAAGTTTTGTGCGCTGGTGGTGAAAACCATAATTAAAAACTACTTAAGATTCTAAATAGAAAATATGTTGACAAATTTTAATATCAATATGACACTTAACCTGAAAATTTTATCAGTATTATCTCAAAAGAAGGATATAAATTAAGATAGACGTTTCCCACTCAATGGCCAACTTTTATCGATATAATTTTCGATCTCGCGGTTTTAAGTAACATTGAAATTGAATATATGTATTTGTAAATTGGTTTATAAAAATTTGTGGTTTATCGAATCATTGAAAAAAAAATATGTTAAAAAATTATTTATTAAATAAATATATATTATTATTAACATTGCATATGCACAACCTTACTGAAATAGCTTTTGTATTGTTCATGGAAGACTTAATATATCTTGAGACAGTCAAAAGTCTGAAAACTTTCTCTGTATTTTCTGCTTTCGTCGAAATATTTCTATTTTATATCGCAAGAAAATGTATTTCAAAAACTTTCAAGTGAAAAATGGTTTCAAAAGATATATTATTCATTGTTTTGACGAAAGAAAACAGAGCACAAAGGAAAACTTTCTATTTAGCAAACGATTGAACACATTCAACTTTTTAACTGGGCGGAAAAAGTAATATACTGCAAATGTTTTACCCTATACGAGGTGTGGTAATTAAATAACGATAATTTTTCCCTGTAGGCTTCATTTAAGTAAAATTACATGGCTTTAAACATTTATCCCTTCGCGATAGTCTTCCTCATTTATTTAGCGTATGGCATTTAAACACATCGTTACATACCAAAAACAAAAATATACAACATAAATAAATTATTCACAAATATTGGAGGATTGAATACAGTCTACGCATTTTTCACCCCGAGGGACAATCTCCAACATTATGATGTATGATTTGATGCATAACTCCGCAGTTACATCCCGGGTCAGCAAACTTAATCCACAGGCTATCCGGTACCTTCCACTGTTTAAACCTGATTCTGTTTAAGGTATGTTTCGCGTAGTTCTTAACTCCAATCTTGGTGAAGTTGCACTATAATTTTATTGATGATGTGCTTATAACCAGGAGATCCTTAGCCGCTAGTTCATTTAGCGTTATCCAGGGTGCTTGTGTAGTATTCTACTACGGACGAGAACTCGCTTTACACCCCATAGTCTCCCTCGAGTGTGATACACTTGTTCCAGCGGTTTTCCCAATGGTGGAAGCATCGTCGAAAATCATCTGAAGTTAACTCTTTCAGAACCTTCTTGGATATCTTCAATCCTATTAAAACGGGGGCCTTTCAGCGGAGTTTTCATATTGGGAAACATGAAAAAGACTGCAGGAGCCAGATCCTGGCTATAGGAAGTGGGAGAGCACTGAAGTAATTTTTCTCGTTATCAATTGCTATTCAACGAAAGTAGTGTGGACAAGAACGTTATCATGAGATGCAGAATCCATTCATTCTTGTCAAATTTTGGTCTTAACCGAGCAACTCTGGTTCACAAACGCTGTAGGACATCAAATTTGAAGGCACTGTTAACAGTCCTACCCTGTGGCACGAACTCTTTGCAGATCACGCCCCTAATGTCAAAAAACAAATTACCATTGCCTAGATTTGAGACTGTGATATTCTGGCTTTTATTGGACGCTTTCCTCCATCCTCTACCCACTGCTTACTCTTTCTCCAAGTTTCGGGGTCATACTGGAAGACCCAACTTTCGTTTCTCGTGACAATGGTTTCCACAGTACGATAAACCTAATATCTCAAAAGTTGAACGTAATAATACTGTTAATAGAAAATGGAAAATAATTACTTAAGTCAATTACATAGTTTATTTCCGCAGATTTTTTTCCAAAGGTACCATTAGAGATAAATTCACAATAATTTTATAAACAGAAATAGCGATAGTCAAAATATCCTACCCACAAATACAAATGATTTAAATTCTAAATTCAAAATTATGAAATTACAAAAATGCGTCGGCATTTATCGACACCTGCATGTATGCAAAAAAAGAACATCTGTGGTCACGTAGGACACGGCAAAAACAATTGTGACCGCAGAAGAAATTACTATAAAATATATCAATATCGGAATATGCTACAAAATTTAGATTTTAATTTCCAAAATACGAAGGAATAATTTGGCCTTAAATGCCAGTAAGAAAAATACTTTAATTGACAAGAATGAGTTCTTTTAAGTTATACTATACAAGATATATTAAATTTTAAATGAGTTGGGTTCTAAGCCGCTATGAAAATTGATTAATATAGCCTTAAAAATGCTAATAACTATATTAATATTACAAAAATAATTTTAAGTTATGCTAAAAGAAGTTAAATTATTACGGCAAAATATGAAAGCAATATATATATATAAAATTATAAAGCGAAAATGAATATTATGTGTGTACCTGAATTAAGAGTAAATTTATTGTCCATATCAGAAATAGAAAAAGCAGGTTATGAAATAATTTGTTCTGATGGTACTACTGTTATAGGAAAAGATAAAGTGATGCTGTAGGTAAACGTAACGAAAATATTTATAAATTAATATTTGAAACAGTTAAGGCAACTGAGAGTGTTCACTTAGCAATAAGACTATGTGAAGAATTTTTGTATAAAAGATTTAAAGTATCAAAAAAATTAAATTTAGTTACAGGTTTAGATTTTGTTAATAAAGCAGTGGTATATAAATTAAAATGTGGTAGTAATTGTGACAAAATTTATATTGGTAGAACTTTCAGAAATTTCAAAACATAAACGTAGTTATGATAACAAAAAACTAGATTATAATTACTCAAATCACTTATTATCTGAAAGCCATTCATTCGATCCGGAGTTTGAAATCTTACATGTACAAAATAAATCGCATAAATTAGACCTCTTAGAAGCCCTGGAAATAAATAAAAATAAAAAGTCTGGGAATTTACTAAATGATCAAGTAGATATAAATAGTTCTCCTTTACTAAACTTATTCAATTAGGGTTTTTCCATGTGATTATTGTGTTTGAATGCCTAATCTCTTTCTTTCTTTGTTAAGAGCCTATCGTTTCTTTATTTATGTACCTGTAATTACCAAATTTATGTGCATACACTCATTTCATTTGTAGAATAATCATTATACCATCCTCGTTTGATAAAGCTACAGTGTTAGCGAAACGCGTTACATTTTTGTAAGCGTTTAGTAAATATACGTTTTATATAGTGGAGATTCAACAAATTAATTGTTTTGTTTTATTTTAAATTGTATCTTAGAGAGTTTTGGACTTTTGTTTTATCTATATCTTTAAAGTCTATTGAGATATAATTGCTTGATTTTTTGCAATAAATAAAGCAAGCCTTGGAAATTTAATGTTAGAATTGACATATGTGCAGTGGAATGTGCTTTTGATTGCTTATTAATTTTTTTGTTCACACTACAACTTATGCTTCCGGCTGTTCAGTCTGGTAGATTTCCTTGAGCTTACGTCACTCGGGTCGATCCTCTCGGATTCAGGTTATATCACAAAATAAAACACGAGGTGTTAGATAAATTATACACACATTTTCCCTTTACATTAATATAATAAAAAAAAATAAAAAAAAAATCAACTTTACTAAGTGTAACGTTGAACTGCTAAAGACACAGCAAAACGAGGAGAAAAAAGATTTGGATATCATATGAAGATACAAATCATTAAAAAACCTATATCTGACTATCCACGATCAAAATTATAAATTTTTAATATACAAGAAAATTTATTAAACAACAATAAAATATATCCAAAACTCAAACGTCAAAGTAAAGAATTGTTTACTCTGCGCGCGAAATCAAAATCTGAACTGTCATGAATGCAATCACATGACCTTACAAACTCGTCCCCACCTACCTACGTATTGAAATATTCAAAGTGACTAAAAAAAACAACCAACCTCCACAAAAAAATCTTCTAATAAATTTTCTAGATATTATTCTGCATACATAAAAAATTTAACAACATTTTTACAAGTTAATTATAGCGCTTTCATCAATATATATTAATAATTATAAAGATACCTACATTAATTAAAGTAAGTCACAATTAAACACGAGAGATTCCCTTCTTCAGATAGGTGTATCATTTAAATAAAATTACAAATATAAAAGATTTGTAAATTCACGAAAATTTACGTTTTAAATCACAAACGACGCACCAAAAACTATAAACGAATTATTCAAAATTTCAATAATATTAGACAAAATTAAGTCGTGTCCAATATACTTATACACACCTATCCTCAAGGACATTCAAATAATCTCTGAAAATGAAGTTCCAGCATCCACACGGATATCCCCACCAACTATAAAATCAAGATATAGAGAAAAATATACATCTTATTTCAATATAATATCCGGGATGGCGGCAGCTTTGAACATCTGACCAACCTAAATATACGAGGATGGATCAAAATTTCAAACATAATAAAATTCATCACTTAAAATTAAATATATTTATAAAGATCCCCGTCTGAAATAAAATAAACACCAAAATGAAATACATAAGTTTAATAAATGTACTACACAAAAAAGTTTAATATATAGTTCTATAATTTTCCTTTCTTCTCCATGGAAAAATCCATGACAATATGTCATAATATTCTAGCATTTAATGAAGGTTCACCAATATCGACAATTATGGCGATTAACGGTACCATTCAAACAAAACGTAGGCTCGTCAGAAAACAGCAAATTGTATATAAAATATTGATCATTTTTGCAAATATCCGTCACTGTTTCACAAAATACAATTCTACGATCATAATCTCCGTCCAATAATTCTTGTGCTAAATGTGGTTTATTCGGATTATATTTTTCGTGCTTCAATATTCTGACTACTGATCGGCAACTTATATTATAGTTTAGTGCGAGGGATGTAGTAGAAGTTTGTGGTAATTCTTCTAACACTATAGCAAAATCTTGAGCAATAACTTTATTAGTTGCGACTTTTGGTTGTCCGCTTTTCTGAAAATTTCTAACATTTCCAGTCAAGTTATACTTCTCAAAGTTTTACCAACGACAATTCGTGATATCTTAATGTAAATTGTTAAATAATTTGCATACTTCTCCATGACTTCTAATGCGATCAACAAAACTAATCATCATCAGAATTTCAGTAGGTTCCTTTTCAGTTAATTGAACCATTATTAATATTTAGATGTCTACAAAGTTAATTCTGACAGTTTAAGTCAAGTATTGAATTTTAATTACATTGCCTTCTAAACATAAACAGGATTTTGAAATATCAGTTTTAATTCAATATCTCTGTCGTTGTTGCAGAAGAAGGTGCCAAAGCTTATTATTGCTAAACACCCAGAGCAGAGCTCTATTGAAATTCGTAAGAAAAAATATATAAAGTGGTTATTTAAAATAAAAATTTTAACATCGTTTCCGGCTAAACCGGTTGTCTGATTCGCATATAAATATACTCATCGAATCCCCGATTTGCATATAATTAATTGTGGAAAGTCTTATTAAAATCTAACTAGCCACATAAAAGATATTCGAAAGGATCCATACCTTTGCCTAACCCTGTATATTGAAATATGGCATCCACAATTTTCGTAGGTACTACTATATTTTCGTATTCAAATAAATGATTTTCAACAGTAATTGAAAACTATTTCTTGGAATACTATCAAATATATCATCGTGCGAATATAACGTCATACAAATGTATTACACGATTATTAAATATCAGAGCATGTATGTATTTATTCATTCCTTATTATAACTATTATCTATAAGGAAATCAAAATCGGATAATCTGTATACTACTACAAAAAAGCACACATCGGTATTCTATCCAAAAAAAGGCAAAACGAATTCATAGCGAAGTAGGTTTAAAAACACCGAATATTAACATGATCATAATGAAAAACGAAAACACATGTGAACACAAGTTATTTTTTGAAGGCAAATAATTTTGGACTGCATATTGTTCGTTAAATCTCACGAAATCCTTTAAAATAAGTGTATGTACAAATAGTTTAAGTGCTTAACTTATTCTGTCACTAGATGGATTCGAATTTAATTCTTTTATAACCAATTTATTATATGCAAATCAATAACTAACAATATAATTCTAAATTACTTCATTTATTTAATACTAATATCTAATTATATGAAGATATATACAATAAAATTCTCATAACGAATAAATTAATTAATTGAATTTGCCACATTTTAATTTCAAATTTAGTTGAATCGATTCTGCCTTTACTTGATGTAAATCCATATCAAATGATAAAAACACACAATGTTGTACTCGTATTAGATTTACACTTTATTTAATAATAATAATGACTATATAACAGCTGTTTCACTGTACAACGGTTTCTTCGGATATAACAAGCGGTACTATAAAACATTTTACTTAAAACGTAAATTTTTTTTTTTTTTTTTTTTTTTTTTTTTTTTTTATTAATTTTAATTAAGTAATAAAATAAAAAATATTTACGTTTTAAGTAAAATGTTTTATAGTACCGCTTATTATATCCGAAGAAACCGTTGTACGGTGAAGTGTAAATCTAATACAACATTGTGTGTTTTTATCATTCAAATTTAGTTCACTAAATCACCGTTAATTGGAAAATCGAAATCTAATTGTTATTGACATTTAGATATGTAAGTTAAATTGAATATATTTGTGTATCAGTACTATCGGTGTTGTGTTTAAAGTTATAATTAGGATTTTGTACTTTTCTATTAAGACAGTTTGATTATTGTTACGGATTTGTGTATGTGCATTATGTGATGGTTTCTCAGGAAAGGAATTTCAATGTCATCCATCCATTGGTAAGTCAATTTTGGATACATGTACTTTAATTGTATGTATAAATATAGTAAAAGCATGGAGGTAAATTTAAATACTGAATGAATATGTGCAAATATAATACCTATCTGTATATGCTTATATTACACTTTTAATTTATAATGATTAAGTAGATGCAGTGGGAGTATTTTCAGACCATTTCGTAGATGATTATTATAGATTTGTTATGGTGTATGTGAAATTTTCGTCGTCAAAATGTTCCAAGTAGCACGTTTGCCAATGTAACACTAAAGTTGGTACAGTAGGTTTACAGTAGGTAAACGAGGTAGGTCACTAAGTATGTTTTATTAAAAGTAATTTTGCTAAGGTACATATAAAGAAGAAAAAAGGCTTTTAAAACTCACTGATTCTGATCCTGATTTTATTGAAGCAAAAAATCCATGCGACGATCTTTCGCAGTCGCAAATTTATCTTTCTTGAGAAAGCAAGTTCAAAAGCTCCACAAATACTTACACAATTAATTATAATGTTCACTACATATCGATTGTACTTAACTTTCTCGTTGTGCAATGCTATATTTCTTCGATATGCACTATCCATCTGAGCAGCAATATCCACATTCCCAAAAAGCGATAATTGAACTACATTTTTCATATGCCTTTGTGATATACTGTGTTTTTTAATTCGATCGCTTGAATGATTTAAATCAGTTAAACCCATTTTCGTCCATAATTCTTCACCTTCAAATAGTAAGCAAGGAAAGCAGAATAATGCATTTTTTATACTACAACCGCAAATCCACAAATGTTTATTATAAATATCCTTATTAAATAGTCTATTAAAAGTTCGCGTCTTACTGGAAATCGTTTGTTTCAGATTTAAATTCGGAACAGGTCTGCCCAACCGCTTTATTTCAATTTTTTCGGCGTACGTTCTTTTATAGAACGGATCCACTATTAAACTCTGCACTGAATTCATTATTATTTAAAAATAAAGAGCATAAACACTTTTAAACACACAAATACAACTTTTTTATTCGCTTTTATACCGTTGCACCGTAAGCAAGAAATATGTCTAATGTTTTGGTTGCACTGCTGCTGCAACACTATTGTCGTTTATGGAGATATACCCGAAAGACGTTCGACAAAGTTCGTCAGCCGTATAGGGATATATACGTTCGTGGATTGCAATGAGTCTGCAAACCAAGTGTGTTATTCTCTCATTTATTTAACGTATTCATATCCAATTAGATATACCTATTATAAGTAATTTATAATAGTTCATTTATTCTGTGAGGTAGTACAAATTTTTAATTTAAAAAATGTAGAATTACGCTTTTTTTCATTAAATTAAATCTATTAGTTTTGGTGGTTGCGCAAACTTGCAAACCATAGCAGAAACCGCCACTGCTCGTAAGTAGTTAATGGAGTGAATGAAGATTTCTCTTTTTTAGAACTACGTCAACGCCGAAAATTGAGGACTTTTATCACTACTGAAAGACCAATATTAAGTTACTCTTAACGCGAATAATCTTGATCCTGTTTAAAAAGGAATTTTTTTTAAGAAAATTACAGAATGCAAATCAGTGAATTTGCATTATAATCAGCAAAACAGCTGGTCGAGTTGTGTCTCTTTGGACAAATGGCAATCCTTGTCATTTGTCCTTAATTACATTAATTCCAAGTCGATGGGCTAATAAAATATGGGGCGGCCGATAACGAATTTGTACAAGGAGTGTTGAGAAATGATGTGGACATAATTCATTATCTTAGGTGCATTGTAAGGTTCACTTGTATGATGATAATCAACACATTCAATAATGACATTGCAATTGCGTTTACATTTAAGTTTCAGTCGTTTTATGCTTCATTAGGTTTCGTATTATTTAATCAGTGAGAGAGTCGTTATGTTTTGCTTAATCAAGTCAATATATACATAAAATTAGTAGTAAAATATTATATCAAGAGTATAATGTCATATAACTCTAATAATTTAAATTTTTCCGATTGTTAGAGAGTTACGAAATATATAAACATATGTGTTTTCTGAAAAATTTAATTAAATTTCGGAAAATGTAGTTAATAATAACAATAATAACATCTAATATGTAATGTTGTTGATATCAAGCTGATATCAAATTCAAAAGAAGATCTGCAAAGACTTTTAAAACAAGTTGAAACTTTACGCAACGATATACAAATTGAATCCGGCCTGGATAAGTGCCGTGTTAAAACAGTTCCAAATGCAATTCAAGAAATATTAAAAGAAGAAACATATAATAAATACTTTGGATTTGAACAGGGAAGAGGCATAGATCAAAACAAAGCGAGAAATTTAGAAAAAGACTAAATACGAAACTAAATGGGAAAAACAATGTTACTGCTATTAAGACTTATGCCATAACGGTGATAACTTTGGAATATTGCAATGGACCTCAACCGAATTGCATTCACTAAATCGAAACATCAGAGTCTTATTTACAAAATTTAAAGGTACCATTTGCTAAGGGTTTTAGGTGGGCGAGGTATAATTAATATCCACAACCTTCATTACTGACAAATAAGTCACCTTTGAGAGTTTTTTGTGAGAAAAGCCAAAGAAAATAATCTTGTACGCAGTAATGGCAATATTAGATAAAAAGCCATATTCCATTAAAATCTGTTAGAGACTTATGAAGCAGCCACACAAATCAAGTCAATTACGCAAAGTTTAGAGACCCTTGGAGGAGTAAAGATCTGCATGGAAAATACATAACAAGGATTAAATAACAACACATTGATATGTGAATAGCTTAAAGTAGAGGACATGTTTTGTGAAACGGAAAAGTTTATTGCGGCGATCCAGGATTAACTGATAGCTACAAGCTAAAAAACTAAATCTGCTACGAAAAATAGTCAGGTATATTTGGAATCAGCACATTAAATATATCCAAAATCAGTTGTCAGTTTCTTGGCACCAAAAAAAATTTAATTTTGTTAGCTTGTACAAAGGTATTTTTAATAATATAAAATATTACTAAAAATCTGGTGTGAAGAATACAAATGCAGGTTCACTATTAATATTTTCTGTGAACGTGTCCAAATATATCCTATCCCCAGAGACGTAGATACGTATTTCGCTTTTCTACAAGCTCATCGGTACGCCCCTGCTGGAGAAAGGATATTTCCAGACACATTTACAGAAAAGCTTGTGTTATCGATATTGCCATACCAGCAGCAAATCTCCAACACGAACGTAGGGAAAAAATTGAAAACTATAATTTGATGGTCTTTGAGATCAAAGGAGCTACGGGGGAAATCCCAACTATCCTACACAATTCACTGGAAAAATTACAGCTTCCGAACAAATTATATCATAATCAGAATAGTCATGAACATATATTAGAAGCAATCTAAAATTGCCAATAATTAATTAAAATGCATTTTCATAAAAATATGCAACACACCACGATACTTGTAGTAAAATACCGCTTCATGGAGTATAAAACACCGCAATATCAGCCGCGTATTACCGAGCTCATACCCATAGATACGTGGGTTGAGTAAAATGTTTCACGGCTATAGGCTGAGGAAGTACGAGATAACTGCGCCATAATCAGATTAATAATAATAGCTTAAAGACCTATAATAAAGGTATATGAAAACTCATATTCAAAAAATATATAAAAGTAAAGAGGAAAAATAAGTAACAAATTTAGTTGAATATAAGGTAATAGATTTGAGGATTTAAACTACTTAAGATACGCCAAAACTAGTTTCAAACCAATGCAGTAATCATGCTGACACAATTTAAGTATTTCTCAGATGATTAACAGACTATTTGTTTAGGATATGGTTTCATTTATAGGCTTAAAAAAAGATTCGATGTTTAGTGAACTTATATGAACTTTTTCTTTCCTATTTTTCTTGATTGGAGTTGCCTAAATCACGTCAAGTAATATTCACCATGCTCAATTTACATATAGTTGCTTTATATCCGACTTCATGTTTTTCTAAAACTTTTTCTTTTGCGAAGTATGCTAATGTGAAGAATTAGCAATGGCGCAGACACTGAAAACAAACGATTCCAGGTTTAAGTAGTATAAGAACATCAATTTGATCCGTTGGTTGTACTAAAACATAACTTTTTCCAATTCAATGAACTAAGTCAGCAAAAAAAAATCTCGAAATTGATTTCTTAGATTTTAAGTGTGGTAAATCGCTAAAAAAATCATCTATACAAGCAGACCACTCCTTTTTTGATCACAAAATCGACTTGTTTTAATAAATTTAGTAGCAGAAATATATTTAATCTTACATATTCCTACTGCTAGAGTTTAAGGAAACCCATTTAGTTATATTTCTTGCAAGGTTTGGCAACTACAATAATTACACAGGTCTACAAAATGAAACTTTTTGACAGATGTTTTTATTTTGAAAACGGATTTTATATAATTTTGGTAGGCTGATTTCAAAAATTCTATGCATTTATTTGTATAACGTAAGGTTTTTTTGCAAATATTAAATGAAAAAAAACGATATTTCTAAAAAAATTTATTTGTTTATTGAGTAAAAAGGTGGAATACAAGTTAAAAAAGTGGAAAAAAATACTTTACTCAGTCTTTTTTAAGTGAAATCTTTGTCTTTTTGCCAGAAAGCTGCGTTGTCCGGACATTCGGTTGTATGTTTTTAAGGACATATCCCGTTTTAACATCCAGCAGTAGTCCGCTATCATCGTTATGCTGCATCTGCCTTGGTATCGCCGTTCCATTTCCTTAATGTCTTGGTGAAACCTCTCTCCCTGTTATTCGCTAACTGCTCCAAGATTTTCAGGAAAATAGTTCAAGTGTGAAAACAGGAAATGCACTTTCAAACTCATATTACAACCTAGACGATGAAAGTGTTGTAACATATTTTGAACAATATTTTCGTAGTTTTCGTCCTTAGAGTTCCTAAGAAACTTATCAATTACTTCTTTAAATGAAACCCAGGCGTTTTTCTCGACATTGGTCATTGTGTTTTGAAAATCCTTGTCTTTGCATAATGTTCTTATCTGCGGCCCAACAAAAATACCTTCTTTTAACTTGGCATCGGATAAGGCTGGAAATGTCTCGCACAAATATTTAAAACACTGTCCATTTTTGTCTAACGCTTTAACAAACTGCTTCATCAAGCCAAGTTTGATATGGAGAGGAGGCAGTAAAACTTTTTTGGGGTCAACCAAGCTATCTCTTAATACATTTTTGCTACCAGGTGTAAGGCTTGTTCTAGAGGGCCATTCTATTTGAGTCCAATGTCTATCCCTTGCTCGACTATCCCACTCACAAATAAAGCATGGAAATTTCGTATAACCTCCTTGTTGTCCTAGTAGCATGCACAGCACTTTAAGGTCACCACAAAGCATCCACTGATGTTCTTGGTAGTTTATTTTCTTTAAAAGAAGTTCAAAATTTTCATACGTTTCCATTAAATGTACCGAATGGGCAACGGGAACCGAGGCCAGCTCGTTACCATTGTGCAATAAAACGCCTTTTAAACTACGCTTACTTGAGTCAATAAACAGGCGCCATTCTTCTTTTACATACGGCACATTTCCTAATTTTGAAATTAAGTCAGGAATATTGTTGCAATACACTAGCGGTCCGTCTTGAGTAAAATATTGACATAACTCTTTTTCGCGATCCCGGTAAAAGCTTGATGTGACGCCAGGTGCCAGTAAATGTTTCTCCCGAAGTCGGGAGGCTAACAATTTGGATGCATCCTTTGGAAGGTGCAAATCTCTAATTAAATCATTTAGTTCGCTCTGGTTAAACACTTCGGGCTCTCTGAAATCTGGTGTGAAATCTGAGTCATCTGGGTCGCAATTAGATTCCTCTGATTCTGACGATATGACGTTTTCTAGTGCTTTTGGGGCGGTAGGTATCGGTACATCTGGTCCATGAGGAACTGGTCGAATAGCAGAGTCAAGATTGGGATACACAATTTGTTTCTTATTGTTTCTGTTGAATCCTTGAACATTACACGAACAAAAATAACAATCATCACTGTGATTTCTAGGCTCTCGCCATACCATAGGAACACCATAGCTTAAACATTTCTTCCTACCTTTTTGCCAGTTTCTTAATGCTTCAACGCAAACGGAACAAACAGTATGAGGAGCCCAGGACTTGTCTTGGTCGCCAATTTTTACACCAAAATAAGCGTGGTATACATTTTTCACAAACGAAGGTATAGTTTGCCTCTGCTTTACTACGAGATAACTACCACAGATATAACAAAAGTTATTCGAATTGTTCACATAATGTCTTCTTTCCATATTTATACGTTCTAGAACACTTAAAATACGCAACAACGAAGACAACAAGCGCGCGGACACATTAGCACGACGACTAACACAACCAAACTGCACATAAGCAGGTTTCAACGTTGTATTGACGCTTCTGCGCCGACTCTGTTTCTTTGCTGAGAAACCTAATATTAACCAGTGTTGCCAAATCACATTTAATTTCATAAAAATCAATTCATTTAAAAATCATGTCTAACATGGAACAAACATATTCTTGTCATAGGTATGTATATTAATAAATTAACATTTTTTAAGTTATAGAGCGCTATAGAAAAAATTTACGTGATAGAGCAAAAATATGGCTTTTTTTGGAATAAGGGTTCCCAAACATATACAAATTAGCAAACAGCTTTCAAACATCAAAATCACTGTAGACCTGTGTTATTAGGAACTTACAGCAAATTTGTAGTGAACACCAATGATAAACTATAAATACTTTTAATAATATAAAATATTATTCAAAATCTGGTGTGAAGAACACAAATACAAGTTCAATATTAATATTTTTGTGAACGTGTCCGAACATATCCCTCCCTAGATACGCAGATACGTATTTCATCTTTCTACATATTCAACAGTATGCCCCTGCTCGAGAAAGGATATCTTCAGACACATTCACAAAAAAATAACGACAGCGTAGAAGTACATTCAGCGCTGCATATTGTCAGACGACCGAAGTACTAGCTCTGTGCAATAACCAATGCAGAACTAACGAAGTGTTTCCAAAGATGCAAACTGCCTTATCTTTAGAAGCTGTATTTTATGTCTTCACTTATACTTACGGGATAACCTCATGTGTAATGTAACAAAATTGAAACATACATGAGTGAGTAAAACCCCATACAAAACTGGTGGGGTTTTACCTACTCATGTATGTTTCAATTTTGTTACATAAACTATGAATATAAAATTGGGAAATCTGACTTCTAATTTGAAAACTTTACTTTGATAAGTTCTTTCTTGCTGATGATTCGATAATTATGATTCATATCTACTTAAACTGCATATAAGAAAGGGTGTATAGATTAAGTGTTTTGCATCAAGCTTCTATATGACGATTTTTATGAAATTCTTGTGAAAGAAAACCTAATTCCTTTATTCACTAAAATAAACAATAAGTGCACATTTAAAATTATATAATTTTAATACGCACAAACAGAATATTCGGTGAATATCTTCGCTTCTCATTCTCAAGTCATTGAGAATGTTGACAAAGATGACAAAGGTTGAAAATGGTAGTACTTTAATATATAGGTAATAGAAGTGTAAGTTTACGAAATGAATTTACTTCATAATACGTAAATTGCTTTTGTGTTCTCTTTCTCGAATAGAATTTCAATTCCTATTTATGCAATGTTTATAGAAATTAAGTTTCATAACAAGTCAAGTAAATTAAATAATGTTATAAAATAGCTTGGGTGCAATTTAGATATGAATGGAAATATAGTAAAATACAAGAAATTAGAACATTCGAGACATGTTATGCGACTATTATATACTGGAGGAAATATCTTGACTGAGGAAGAAGAAGAAGCGGCATTGTTCAGAGCTGTCGCGAATACGAGGGTTGTCTCTTATATTTTACATATTGAGCTGGAATAAAACAATAGATAGTTTTTAAAGACTTTATTGTTTTCGAAATATTCTCCGCGAAGATTAATGCACTGTTGGAAGCAGTTATTCCACTCGTTTGTTGGTACAGTTAAAATTGTGTTTTTGAAAGCATCGACAGACGATTGGAACCTTTTATCACGCAGTCCGTCCTGGATTTTCGGAAAGGTTAAGAAATCGTTCAGTTGCGGGTGCATTGCTTTCTGATGAATCATTCGTGGATATTCTAAGCCCCAAATGCGGCAGCTTTGCCGATTTAAGAAGTTATCGAGGTGGAAATGGCCTGATCACTGAAAATGATTTTGTCCGCAAAATCGGCATTCACTTCTGTTTGCTCAAGTAACCAATTGGTGAACTCTCTTCGCTCTGCATTGTCTGTTGGTAGAAGTTGTTTAGTCAATTGGACCCTGTAGGGTGGGAGGAAATTTTGAGGCAGAATACGCTGAAGAGTGGCTGTTGTAATGTCCAATTCTTGTGCACGATGACGAACCGACGTCTCTGGACTTTCGGCCACACTCTCGCGAACTGCCGTGACGTTTTGTTCTGAACGACCTCTAGGAGCTCGCGTCGTGTGTTTCATATCACTAACCGCACCAGTCATTTCGAATTTTTCGATTATTCTTTTCACTGTAGCTGAATTAGGAACATTCTGTCGATCGAATATTGGACGCACTTTACGAATGGTGGCAATCAAACTTTCGCCATTTTGATAATAATGTTTAACAATTAGTACGCGTTGTTCTATCGTGCAATGATCCATGTTTTGCTAACTCCCATCTGTCAGTTTTCGATCTGTCACATAATAATCACGTGTCATGACTATCACACATGGCGAGCAATTCAAATCTTGCACTCTTATTGAAACACTCATTACAATTTGTGGTGTAGAGTTTAATTGAGATGGTCTAACTCTATTCCTTGTTCCTTTAATTGGACCTAGCAGCTTCGAGAGAAAAACCTTCATTTCTTTAGGTGGATTTACCTGGATTCTCCCGATATATATGATGAAGTCAGTTCTGTCTACAGTTCCCTCTTCATTTTTTTTTAATATCTTAAAGGTTTGAATAATTTAGCAAAATTGCTTGAACTGCTTATTGATCTGTCATTAAATACTAGAATATTTGTTTCTATAACTCACAAATTAAATCCTTTAGAGTTAAGATTTAATATCGTGGAGTAGTGGAGTCTTGTTTGAATTAAATTTTAAAATTTCATCAACTACGCAGTAATATAAAATCATATTATAATTAATTGTTTAAATTACGAGAAATATTTCGAATAACAATAAATTATTATCGAATTTGGGGCGAATATGTAATAAATCCGTTTAACATAATTTCTTTATCATATGATGTCATCTACATTAAGGGAACTTGCTTCGATCAATCCAAATAAATTTATTTTTCGAATGTAATCTTACAAACGACAAAGGAATTTTTAAATGCAGGTAATATAATGAGCACGTGGAAATCCCACCGTTATTTGTTCGCATCTTCTCCAAAGATATTTTTCATAAAGGAGAAAACGAGAATAATAGGGCTGTGTGGCATTAATCATTCAAAATGAAAAAAATGTATATATATGTGAGTTGGAAAGGTTTTTTGCCAGAAGGTAGTAATTGCCTTATTTGTTATATACATACTCACACACACACACACACACACACACACACACACACACACACACACACACACACACACACACACACACACACACACACACACACACACATATATATATATATATATATATATATATATATATATATATATATATATATATATATATATATATATATATATATATAGTTGATTTAGATATTCGGTGATTGAAGGTCTGTTTTACATTAATATGTATATATTTAAAATAAGATCTTACGTATTACCTTTATCAAAGAATTATAAATGACAAATATTAATGTCAAAGTTATATAAGTGATGTAGTCATGGTGAGAGATACAAATTCATAAATACATTCAATTCAATTAATAATAATTCATGACATAACAAAAGTTTGATATCAATTATAAAGAATATATAGTCCGTGGCATATACAAGGTGACATCTACAAAACTACAATGCATGGTACCACGCGATAGAAGGCCATAAAATACTTTAAAAGTTCTTATACAGTAATGTCCGATCGCCTTTTGTTGTCAAGATACAGGATCTTAAAAGTTTGTTAGAAATTTTTGTTTTTTCTTTAAAAATATCGTGGACGACCGGATGTTGATTTTTGTGAAACTTGTATAAAAATAGTTCACGGAAGTGTCATCACTAAAGGCCGGATTATATGAAAAAAAAACTGAAAATATGCGCATAAATATGTAGATGTTTTAGCCTAAATATGCACTTCCTCATGAAAAATATGCAGGTAAGAAAATACGAGGAATGTTAGAAAATGGAATACTGTAGAAAAAAATATTCTATTATGTTTACTACAAGTTTATTTCGAAGAAGCAGAAATATCTGAAATGGCTGACGACAAAAAGTGAACGGGACTTTGACGACTACAAAGATACGAAAAGACAACTAAGAACGAGCATCTCTATAGCTAAAAACGAGTCATGGGATAAGAAATGCGAAGAAATTAATAACTACATGGGAGGTAGGAAGTGTTCGGAGGTGTGGAGATTTATATCAAATGTTAAAACCCCAGGAAGGAACAATGCTAACATCCGAATAATCAAACCGGAACAGTGGCTAGAACACTACAAAGGCCTACTACAAGAAGATAGACAAGAGTATATAATAGACTCCCCCAGACAGTTTGTGGTACAAGGGGAAGAAGTTGAGATATCGGAAGAAACAATAAAGAAGACTGTTAGGAATCTTAAGTCAGGCAGGGCCAGCGGCCCGAAAGGGATATACTCCGAAATGCTCAAATATGGAACAGAAAGGCTCTATAAAAGTCTTACAGTAATTATCAATAAATGCCTAAATGGACATCCTGTTCCGCAAGACTGGAAAACGGCTTTCATATCATCCATTCATAAAAAAGGAAATAAGCTAGACTGCAATAACTATAGGGGCATATCAGTCACAAGCACAATAAGCAGACTGTACGGTAGAGTCCTGCGTGACCTCATTGAAGAAGATTACCAAGACAAAGAAGAGGAAGAGCAATGTGGTTTTAGAGCAGGAAGATCATGTACGGACAACGTATTCTGCCTAAAACAAGTTATAGAAAAAAGATCTGCTAGACAGCTGGAAACCCACCTCACGTTCGTGGACCTACAAAATGCATATGACACAGTCCCAGTATCAAGATTATGGAAGGTATTAGAACAATCTAACATCAATTACAACTATATAACGGCCCTTAAAGAGTTGTATAAAGACTCCACATCAAGAATTAAGATGGGTAAAGAACTCACAGATGCATTTACGGTAAATAAAGGACTACGCCAAGGATGCTGTATTTCTCCAACACTCTTTAAGATATATGTAGCGGTGGCACTAAGAAATTGGAAGAGGAAGGTCCAGAGAATGGGTATAGAGATAAATGACAGGTGCTTATTTACCCTTCAGTTTGCTGACGACCAGGTCATAGTGGCCAATGACAAGGAGGACATGCAATACATGGTGAGGAAAATGATGGAAGAATATCGAAAATGGGGCTTGACAGTCAATATAAACAAAACAAAACAAAATATCTATGTATTGGCAACCAGGACGGAAGTCTGGAAGTGGACAATGGTCAAGAAATAATGCAATGTCAGGAATATGAATATCTGGGCGTAACTTTCAACAACACCGGAACAGATGTGAGAGAGATCGAAAAACGTATAGTCAAAGCAAAAAAAGTGATCGGATGCCTGAATGGAATTCTATGGAGCAAAGAAATAACAAAGAAGAGAAAATTTAACATATACGAGACTATGGTAAAGAGCAGCCTTCTATATGGAGCAGAAACCTGGAGGATTGCAGATAGACAAAGGAAGAAGGTTGAGGCGGTTGAAATGGATGCCATTAGAAGATCCATGCGAATTTCACGAAGAGAAAGAATAAGGAATGACTATATAAAGCAACAAATGGGAATAGAAGGCACGATAGTTCAAGACATCGAAAGGAAACAACTTACTTGGTACGGACACGTAGAACGAATGCAAAATAACAGGTGGCCCAAAACAATAATGCACTGCCACCCAAGAGGGAGAAGGAAACGGGGAAGACCGAAACTGGAATGGCAGAAGAGCATACAAAGATCCATGAGTGAAAGAAACCTCACACCAGAGGAGTGTGGCGATAGAAGAGGATGGAAGTTAGGTGTCGGACAACGAAGAAAAACGTTCTAAACCGGCATATATATATATATATATATATTTCGAACATTTGACAACATAATTAACTATGAAAACAATTTACAATCACATATTTCTCAAAGTTTTCAACAGAAAAATTGTGACGCATGTCTGAAAACATGTATTTATATATTGAAAAGGTTTGTTCTACGCCCACGTTTGTTATAGGAGCATATTTCAAATTAGAAATACCATCTATTGTCAACTCAATATTTTCTACTGAATCACCACACAAGATTTTAGTAATGTCCTTTAGCTTTTTAAAACCCTAATTTTTTTCATATTTTTCAAATTTTTCATACACGAACTGTCCCACTCCTCCTTTAACATCAAAACATGACTTTTCAAATTTGTTTATTATTTCAACGCTCTCGATTAGCGACATAAATTGTTTTTCCAACTGCAATGTAGCAGTGGAAATAAAATTGAAATTGGCTTTAATAAACGCCAACTGTTGCGGTATTTCTTCACTCGAATACATCTTTTGGGAGTCCATCACAGATTCTGCATTCCTATCAAGATTCATAATAATTGTCTTTATTTCTTCATAATTATTTGCATGAAAAATAGCAGTCTCCAACCACGTTCCCCATCGTGTGATTACTGGTTGAGGAGGCAGCGAAACACCGGGTAGATGTTGTTTGTAAAACTGAACTCGTAATGGGGTCTTTAAAAATACTTTCTTAACACTACTAATTAAAGTATTTACTAAGGGAAAATGGATTCTGACTTCTTCTGCAACACGATTTAGTCCGTGCGCTAAGCAAGTTGTGTGAATTAAATTTGGGTAAAAGATTTTCAAGTTGAAAGCTGCCATCACCATGTATGGTGCAATTTTCTATGTTGGAATCGATTCCGGTAAGAAGAAAGTTACCAGTTCTTTCTGTATAAACCTTGTTACTGTCAAATTATTTGCCTTTTCTAACTGTTTGGATGAAATTAAATCAGATTTTGCTGGAACCGATACGTTAAGGATACCAATCATTAAATGAACTATGTATCGGTCCACACTATCAGTAGTTTTATCTACGCATATATAAAGATAATTGTTTGCAACAACCTTCTTAAAGCTATTCAATGTATCTGCATAGATACACCGAATATAATTTTTTCTTAACGTGCTCTCGTCGGGAATGTTATATTTGCTGATGTACTTTTGGAAAAATAACTTGACATTTAAATTGTTTAATTGATGTAGTGGAATATCTGCCCACACAAACATTTGACACAAATCTTCATTAAATTGTTCTTGTTCCGATTTTTTGGAAGTTGATGGCAAACATTGCGGTAATGTTTGCTGACTCTTTTTCGCCAATTTCGTCTTTGTGTCTTTGTGTTAATTTTGCAGCATGAGATGGAGTTTTCATATGTTGGTCGACTTGGAACTTTCTCTCACTTGTAATTTGCAAGAAAAATATCACATTATCGGTTATTTTCTTATAAAATAAATGGTAGTAAAAGATAAAAGAATAATTGTAAACTTAATTAATTAATAAGAGGAAATAAACTTAAAATTTCACTCACCATCTTGCAGCATGCTACGCAAAACACTTTTTCTCCATCCATACTCACTTCTGAATAAGGTTTAGTCCATCCAGGCACAGTCGCATTTTTGCTATTATATATCGCAACTCACAACTCACAGTAAGTTTTATTTTGTGAATATATTAGTGTAAGAGTAAAGTGTATTTTGCAATTTTCTAGCTACTTCTGATGAAGTCATAAATATGTCGACGAAATATTGAGATATATATATATATATATATATATATATATATATATATATATATATATAATTGAAACGAAATTATCGACCGTGATATATTAAAAAAAATTAATTTAAATTCGGGTAAGCGGTCAATTAAGAAACAAAAAAAAATTCCTTTATTAAATAACCCTATATTTCGCAACAGACTTTGTCGCTTCTTCTGGGGTAAAAAATGTAGAGTTGAAGAAAATATAAAATTGACGTGCAAAATATAAAAACGATTGATCATTTTTATATTTTTTACGTCAATTTTATATTTTCTTCAACTCTACATTTTTTACCCCACAAGAAGCGACAAAGTCTGTTGCGAAATATAGGGTTATTTAATAAAGGAGTTTTTTTTTCCTTAATTGACCGCTTACCCGAATTTAAATTAATTTTTTATTATATAAATATATATATATATATATATATATATATATATATATATATATATATATATATAGTAAATTCAATTTGTTGGCGATTTAAGGTTATTTCTTGGAATTCGACTTGATAACTATTCATTAAATAAAAATGCTCATTTTAACATTTCGACCTTTATTTTGTCTTCATCAGAATAAATTTGATTATAATGCAAAGGTAAATTTAAACTAATAATAATATATATAATACCTAATGTTTTTCATAAAATGTTTCGTAAAATTTGTATTCTTCTTTTTTACATTTTTTTAACAATTTAAATATTTTACTTAAATTTGCACGTTTTACTTTCAACATCTGGAAGTAGACTGAATTTTAGTAGGCCTAAGCTATGTATATATTTAAAATTTTTGTGTTTTGTCCTTGCCTGTAATTTGATACTTAAATTTATTTATCCAACAGCGTTAAGCCAAATGAAGGATAGCAAACTATACTATAAGAAATCACTAAAGTATTGAATCAATTAAATATACCAGGTGTGACAGTTAAATAACGGGACTGCGCATGCCCTAGCCATTAGGCCAAGCTAGGAATTTTTTGTAAAAATTGAATCTTATACTTAATATCGTTTTTAAGATTATAATCGAAACCATATGAAATTCTTACAAGCCTTTTCTTTTAAAGTTAAATTTACACTTCTTCTAATTAGTAAGAGAGAGAAATTTGTATAGTTACCTTTTGGTAAACTTTATATTTAACAATGTTATATGTACCAAAGAACACCTCTAAATATGTAATGAACTTTTCATTCTGGTTATTACGGCGTGTTATAAATATTTTAGACGGGGTCGGTGTAACTAAAATCGAGTTATGCCAAACCAACCGCTCAAACACAGTGCGGTCCGTTAAAATAAGGGTTCTATTAATCTATACTTTTTCGATCTTTGAAACACACTGTCAAAAAGGAAATGTATCTTTATCTTTCTGTACATTGACTTTCCTTTTTCTCTTATACCTCTGAGTCAGTCCATTCGTAATTAAGTTTGATATGGGAGTCCAAATCTATTTAAGTCTGTGTCTGTAAAAAGAATGTTTTATGGATTGGCCGTTCAATATAAAAATTATTTTAATAATAATTAACAGCAATCACTCAAAAAAAATTGAAAAATATACACAACTGAAGATAGAACTTCAGCGTATCTGTAAACGTGGTAAGTTAACGGCGGAGACGTGAACGATACCCCACCAGTACACTAGATAAGAGAGAAGGGCGGTACCATACTAGATACGTCGACGATGGATAGGATAGAAATACGAGTACATACGCAATATGTAGGTGTATACCACACTTACTTCTGATCTATGAAAACTTCAGTTTTAAGATAACATCATTATCATTAAAATTAATCTGATACCTTTTTTGATTACAATTTAAATGGGAGTAGGTGGAAAAGGTACAATGAGCGATACTCATGAATCATGCATAGAACAGTATACACAATCCCCTTCCCCCTCCCCAACAAGCGATTTACCTTGACAGATTTTTGACAGACGACACATCTTTGAGATTTTCATTAATTGATTTGACGAAGCTGTGGATACTACACCAGAAAGAGCCGCTCAAGTAGTCGCTCTGTTGCAAGAAGGACTCAGTCAGCGAACAATCGCCGCTCAGCTGTATTTAAGAGTACGGCCACACTCGGCGTCTCTGTCGTTGCGACTGGAACGTAGCGACAGAAAAAAATTCGATCAACATTGATGCAAACAGTGCCGGCCACACTTGTCGTTCAGCGACAACGACAGCGTTTCGAACGCTGCATGTACCGTTTTTCGTGCGCAATTACAAAACGCTACCCATGCTATTATATGCATTCTGTCACACAATGGACAACACTTCACCAAACGATGCAGCACCCAGTCGAAAATAAGAATTTTTCCTCATCATTACGCAAATAGTTAGCTCATTATTGTGTGATATTGGCTTTGGGCTAAACGCACAAAGTTGATCGGGGAACACTAAACCTCGTCTTCCTTTTCTTCTTCAAATATGACCTTACCGCAAGAGCCAGTAATACATTTGCGGCGAGTGAAGTCATCTTTCAATGTCAAGTGCGCCCCAAGCTAACGTACTAGTATCTGTCGCAATGCACGCATGCATTTCAGTCGTAACGACAGGAACGGCGAGTGTGGCCATACCCTAAGTCAATCAGCTGTATCAAGAGTATACAGAAGATTTCTACAGACTGGTGCCTTTAATTGGAGACCAAGACCTAATCACCGGAGAGACGATCGTTTGATTGTTTCGACCTCACTACGAAATCGTCGTTTGACACGTGTTGCTGTGGAGCTGAGACGCGTTCGAGAAGTTCGAGCGAGTGGACATTCCGAAGACGTTTCAAAGAAGCGAATCTCACTCCAAAAACGGCCTGCTACAGGCCCGAAGCGCCTTCAATTTGCTTGAGATCACCTGAATTGGGACATTGAGCAATGGCGATCGTTCTTGTTCACTGAAGAGTGCATAATGCGTGCATGGAAGTGACAGGAGGCGTTGGGTCTACAGGCGTCCGGGCGTGCGAATTGCGCGTTGCTGTTTAGCTGAAAGAGTTGCGTACGACAGCGGCTCCTGTCTGATGTGGGGTGGGACCTCTTCAAAGGGAAAAACCGAACTGGTTTTCATGCCAGGGAGAGGTCGTGGTGGATCGGTACATTACAGATATTCTAATGGAAGATGTTGTTAGTGATAAGTTGATATTGATGCACGACAATGACCGTTGTCACACTTCACGTACCACTAGAAATTTTCTAAACGAAGTCACTATACGGACGATGGACTGGCCAGCGGTCAGTCCAGATGTGAATCCAATAGAGAATTTATGGGAGCTACTTAAACGGAGGGTCCGGGCCAGAAATTCAGTTCCTGCTAATGTTCCGCAACACTTCGTAGGAAGGCTGATAGCATCAATGACAACTCGATTACAAGCTGTTATCAGGGCTAGAGGGGTAATAACATGTAGTGATTAAATAATGTTTCTTGCTTCATTTGAAAAATAAACAATCAATCCTTTTCGTAAGTTTTTATTTTCGCTACACTTTGACTGAAATTATTTTAAAAAGTACCGAGTTGACTGTTATGCTGATGGTGTCAAGTTAAAGCCCAAGCTTCAGGGTTGATAACAAGATATGTTTTTCATGAATCAATTATGTCTCTTTTGAAAGAAACATGTCTGTACGCGCGTTTTATGGGTGAATCGATTTGGTTGCTCGCAAGTGTATATACACTGCCTAAAAAATTTAGGGGAACACTTTTTTCAAAACCTGTAACTTTTTAAATAATAGTTCAAGGCAAATCAAATTTGGTATGTTTTAACGGCATATATTTAACTAAATAAAAATTCAAAAACAATTTTACAACTCTTAGTTACTTCTAAGTTACACTTAAAAATGTAAATTAATAATTTTTTTGAGCAGTGTATTTATTCGACTTTCAGACCTGGTTCGAATCTCATACGAGTACATATCGCAATAAAAAAAATCGGAAGACATATACTAGTATATCAGACACCAGTTTGGCAAGAACTGGCCCTTCTCAGGGCTACCCTGAAGACGCCAGTAGATTGGCTGCCGAAACGTCGGATTGTTAAAATCCTATAAAATCCATCGGCAACAACTTCTTGTTACGAGAATATGGCTTTGTAGTTTAAAAATACTCAATTATATTTTATTATTATCACTGCCATAAAGATTGTAATTAACTAGATTAAAATATCAAATAAAATTAGTAGTGAAATATCATGGCCTGTTAGAGAGGTTCAGTGGAAAAGGAACAGTATTATTATGATAGAATTCATATTTGAAAATTAATTACATTTGGCATTACTGCCTGCATAAAATTTCATTACGATTGTCCTATATATTTTATTTTGATGTACAGGACAGCAGAAAGTAATGTTTGAATTAAAAAGTCTTTTTGAAATTCGAGTTCGTTCATTGATACTGTAAATAAAAGTAAAAAAAATGAAATGAAACGTAAAATCCAATATGCAAAATTTAAATTTTACGTTGGAAGCTAAAATTTTGCACGCTACATTTTCTAAATAAACATTTTTGTGATTCTTTTCAAAGTAAAATAGAAAAAAAAACGCGCTCCATTAAAAAAAAAAGGATATCAGTCAATACGGTTTAGTATTTCTTCTTTCGCCTCATAAACGCTTTTCGTTGTGGCAAGCCAGATACAAAATGGCACAACTGTTGGGAAAACTACATACATCTTATCGAGTTTGCAGTAAATTGAGTAATATGGCAAATACCAGACACAGTCTCTGTTACTATACGGCGAGCAGTAAGCCTCTTCAAATGAAGAATAATATCGGAGAATATTTTTATGAACACAAACACCCACCACCGGCCTGCTACAATTTAGGACACGCTCGGGTTCATTACTATTAATCACGTCCTAAGAACGTAATTATGTATTAAAATATTAGCATATTAAAATAACCATGTTCATGCCCTTTTGCGATTAAATATTCTCTCTTGCGAAATATTTAATTCTCGTATTTTTTTGGTTTTAATTTCCTAAAAATTTATTTTATTAAATACATTTTAGTTATTGAATTAAAGATTTATTTAAATAAATTCAATAGTAACTAGTAACGCTAAAATTTTACTTAATCCCAAGCAACGATGCTTCTTACAAATGAAACAGATATGCATCATACACCTTGTATTTTCCAACATTTACTTCTGCCAAAGATACGTGTTTCTGTCACACAATAGATGTCGTCAGTTTGGCTGGTGAAGTAAACTTTGTTGGAACGCCTTATAGGAATAGCAAATTTTGTCCTATCAGGTGGCATTATTGATCTATGGAAAATCCAAAGTAATTCCACCAAAAACCATTACACAGTCCGATGGTAACGGTATGGTGTGCAATGTTCTCTATGGAAATTATTGGTCCCTACTTTTTTGGGGATGAAAATGAAAATGCTGTAACAGTCAATTCTGCACTCTATGCTGACATAATAAACCAGTTTCTGACACAGCAATTGAACCTGTTTCCACAAAACAACCAGAATGCATGGTTCCAGCAAGCTACTGCACATACCGCAAGGGTATCAATGACTGCTGTGCGACGACTGTTTCCAGATCGCGTTATTTCTAAACACGGGGACATTGAGTGGCCTTCAAGATTATGAGACCTAACGGCGTGTGATTACTTTTTCTGGGGCTCTCGAAAGCAATGTTTTATTGATAAACCGCGAGATATTTCGCAGCTGGAAATTATTCAAGAAATTGCCAACATTCCGTTAGATATGTTGTGATGTGTTATGCGGAATTTCAACGTCCGACTTCAGGAAGTTATAGAAAAAAACAGGAGGCCATTTGCCTGGCATAATTTTTAAGAAATAAAAATTGCCAATATTTGACTTCTTACTGGTACACTGTGTTTTAGTTAAATACTGTTGCTTTTAGAATAATAAAAGTCTGGAGATCTCCTGCTACCATGGACCACCTTGTCCTTGTAGTATGGATCTGTGCCTCGAATGTATATGATTTGCAATCTCATCTTGTGTGTGGTTTATACAGTTGATTATAGCTGCTTTCCGTTGGAGCAAATTACTTGTACTTTCGCTTGGTTTAATAGCTTATATTTTTGGGACGATTGGTACGAGCACATCATTGGTTGGTCTAACTTATTATATGTTTGACATTTAAATCTTTTTTCAAAGTTCTATCGAATAGAACTCCTAGGTCTTTTATTGATTTATTGCACTCCAATACGTGGTCGTTTATGTTGTAATCATAAGATATCACATACAGTACGACCAAAACCTCGTGATAGCGATGGGCCAGTCTGCGCATATTGTATTAGAGTGGGTGGAGTTAATCTTCGAATTACCGATAATTACTCGTCACATTAAAAGGTGCTTATGGTAATTGTCTATTAATTTTTGTGAGCAACCAATATCAGACCGGCAATTAGGCTTATCTAGCTTTACGCCCGCCCCTTTTATCAGCACGCCAATACGATGCGAGCAGCTCTATACGTTTTGCTACCGCGCAACTATCACGAGGTTTTGGTCGTGTGTACCTTCGCCTCGAATACCTAATAACACAGCACTTTCCTATGTTAAGGGATAATTTATTATCCGAGCACCATTCTTTGAAAATTTCAAGATTATGCTGTAGGTTCATTGCATCTTCCAAGTTGTTTATAGTTTTGTACACTTTGAGATCATCTGCATACGCGAGTGCAGAACATAATAATATAGTTCGAATAGGTCATTGATAAAAATTAAGAATAAAAGAGGACCCAAATTCCTGAGGTACTCCTGATGTTGGGATAAATTCTAACGATTGATAACCATTGTAGTGTACCCGATAAGTATGAGCCAATGAACGACATAAAGTTGTCACTATTTCACTCAATTTCCATCGAATGATGTTATGGTCTATAGTATCAAAGGCGATACATCTGTGTAAATGACATCTACTTGTCTTAAATCGTCAATGGGAATATTTATATCACGAGAGATACATGCTAAATTAGTTACAGTCGATCTTCCTGGGACAAAGCCATGCTGGAGAGGTGGAAGTTTTGATTTGAATTTGTTATAGACTACATTGTACAGTATAGGCTTGAAAACCTTAGCAAAATTACAAAGTATTGATATTGGCCTATAATTACGCACATCAGTAATGTCTCCACTCTTAAATACTGGAGTAACTCTAGTTCGCTTCCAATATGATGAGAAGGTATTCTTTCGAATCGATAAATTGAAAAACGATATGAAGAGGAAATGCCTAGCATCATTCTGCAATCCCTTATTACAAATGAAGGTACCTGATCATCATCAGCTTTGCCTGAGTTGTTTAATTTTAACATACTGTTGATTACATCCAACATTACATTAAAGTTATCTACGATTTAATTCTTAAATTTCCTGCAATCTCCTTATTTTGTTTTTTTGGGGGAATTTGTTACTTCCTTGGTTCAGATTTACGTATTTATGCATTTTACTAATCAAAAATATAATGAATAATGTTTTTTGTTCTGCGTGTTTTTCAATCTGCTAATGAACGTCTTCCAAAATATCTGCTATACAAAGCCGAAAATAATATATGTATTTGTTTATCTGGGTTAATAAAAACACGTACGGTAAAATCTCGGTTTCAGATTGAACAAAAATATTTGCTATGCCTCCAAAAAACGTGACAAACGCATGTTGAAATATGATCTTTCTTATGTTTCGTCTTTTCACGTTGACCTTTGGAAGTTGCTCTAATTTGTGTTATGTCACTTTCGTTATAACAAGAAAATTATAGGAGTTGGGAGTCACGCAATTAATATGTTTTGTATCATTTTTTTCATGCGCACACATTTATCTAAAAGCGTCTCAAATTTAACAGATAATATTTCTTATAAGTCGAATATTTCGTATAGTCAACTTATAAGATATATTACGAAATCCTATTAGCCTTGGCACTTTGGATTTTGTCTTAATTTCAGCGTACTTTCTTTCGGAACTTCTTCTTGGAAAATTAATGTATTTTTAGATCCATTTAAAATTTATGTAACCACTTAAATAAAACTGACATCTTAACCAAAGTCTTCGATTGATGTTTCACATAAGTACGAATTTACAATTAATAAATGTTCTGAGAAGATCTTTTTTTGATGTAACCGTAATTTTTTTTACACTTAAATATATCTCCATTCGACATTGCGACAGACTAAGGGATTATTTGGGACATTCGCAAATTACTACCAGTCTCAAGGATTTATGATAATCAATGGTGTTTTTACGGAAAAAGAATGTTGGGAAAATTTATTTTCATGTAAATACGTTAGCTAGTTTATTTCAGCAGAGCCTTTTTAGCAGGCCATAGTATTTTAATACAAAATTTTAACATAATTATTTACAGGATTAATTGAAAAATATATTTGAGTATTTGCGTAAGGAATCTTGGAATTGTACAAAGAGTATTAATGAACAGTGTTTTTTACAATTTCAAAAGCGGCTTAAGTCTCAAGGAATGTTTTCAGGAAATTAATTAGGTATTTTGCGACAAGTATGATCGTGAAGCCGTGGCATAATGAATTCTAACGTAGTGATACTAAGCAGAAAATGGTTGATACCGAAAATAATATTAATCTTCTCTTCTCTCTCTTCTGTTTTGGGTTAGACGTTAGCACGTCCAGGCACTTGAGCACACTACTCTTTGTACTATCCCCAATAGATCGCTCATTTCCACTCTGTTAGTCTTGTGTCCTCGATAAAAGCCACTATCCTCCTCAGGGGAAGTTTGAGTACACTCGAAGGATCCAATAGATCTCTCCCGAAATATTTCTGTCTGAGTTCCTTCAGTTCCTCACACGTGCATACTACATGAAGGCTAGTTTCCTCCTGTTTTTCACATCTCCTACACAAGGGCTCGCTAACCCGGTAATTATTTTAATTTCTTTTTTGCTACTACGAATTAGGTTGGCTGAAAACTTTCGGTCCAGCTCCCTTAGTAGTGTTTTGGTATGGAGTTGACCTTCCGTTAACCTTCATTTATTTTTATGTTCTTTTTCTAGCCATAACCAGATCTCGCTTTTAGCGGAATCCTTAGTGATTCCACATACAGGTTCTGGAATCACTAAGGTTTCCGCTAAAAGTCTTGTTCAGAACACGATTGAAGAGGACCGGTATTTTACTGTAAGGATTATTCATGCAACCTTAAACCCTGGTATCACGGCACTAAACACAATATTTCACAAACACATGAAGGTATGCAAAGTTTATTCCCTTTAGATACCCCCGTCTCACTACAGTTAAAAAAGTAGATCCTGTGAGAGGATCGGTGTCTTTGCGAATGGTTTCAGGACTTCGTAAATGTATCTTTGAGCTTTGAAATGACATTAAAGGAATATTAAAGGAGTTCTACTTCCTATGCTAACTCTACCGCAAACCATCCATCTTCTAACAAGTACATTCTTATGTTCTACGTTCTACGGAAAAATTCAAAATCTGCTTTTCTTCTCCTCAACGTCGGAGTCAGCTGCGACCATCATGGGTCCTCAAACAAAAACACATATGCCTTTGGTAACCTGTGTGCCAATTTATAAAACATTTGCAATATTATTAATTTTATTCTCTGTCAGTTTCAATAATATTTACATTTTTAACCAGTCGAGAGTTGCAGGAGTTGTTTTGCTCAGCTCACAGATGCCACAAGAAAAACTTATTCTGGGACAGTAGTTTATTATGTAGGCCAAATTTTTTTCTACATATCCATAGTCGTAGAAGCTAGTATCTGCTAGTTTCGATTTATACAACATTGAGTTACAAATTCTGTGGCCTGTGCGGAAGCTATTTAATTGAGACCATTGTGAGAGTTACGCCTTTAATTTCCCTTTTTAATATCGATTAATAGTCTTCATTATTTATTGACGAGTCCCGGTATTTTATATTAAATACGTTCATTCGGATACTTTGGTAACTATATTACCCCTTCCGCTTACACGCGGGTGAGATTCGAGGATTAGCAGAGAGACCTTGATAGTGTAAAGTCGTTTAAAAAATTACGAGTGTACATCTTCTTAATGGAAGTTAATTCACGCATCTTTGACTTATAATTAATTCATCGTTCATAAACGGATCATGTCAAAAGGTGAATTCTAATTTTTTGGAACAGCCAATTTGTCGTTTGCGACTTACGTAGGTTTGAGGAAAGTATAACCCAACCTTGGTTTTTGCGTGGCGTTCCATTTCGTCTTTGTAAACGGAAAAAAAGTAGTTTCCTGCTGAAGAGTTTACGAGCACTGCAGCCTATACTTCAAGGGCAATTTATGGTCGTCTAATTCCCCGAACAGGAATCGACATGAGAAATTAATTACGACCTTCGATGTACAGACAGGATATCAAGTAATTCGCATGATTAAAGTTTTTGTGTAATTTAAATTTCGTTTTATAATTTTTTATATATATATATTGCTTTCATATTTTCCCGTAATCAATTCAACTTCTTTTAACATAACTTAAATTCATTTTTGCAATATTAATATAGTTAATAGCATTTTTAATGCCATATTAATCAATTTGCATAGCGGCTTAGAGCCCAACACATTTAAAATTTAATATATCTTGTATAGTATAACTTAAAAGAATTAATTCTTGTGAATTAAAGTATTTTTTTACTTGCATTTAAGGCCAAATTATTCTTTCGTATTTTGGAAATTAAAATCTAAACTTTGTGGTATATTCCGATATCGATATATTTTATAGTAATTTCTTCTGCGGTCACAATTGTTTTTGCCGTGTCGTACGTGACCACAGATGTTCTTTTTTTTTGCATAAATGCAGGTGTCGATAAATGACGACGCATTTTTGTAATTTCATAATTTAGAATTTAGAATTTAAATCATCTGTATTTGTGAGTAGGATATTTTGAATATCGCTATTTCTGTTTATAAAATTATTGTGAATTTTCCAATTTTCCAAAGAATTTCTGGTACAACAGAAATGAATAACTAATATAAACAATTGAAAAGAAGTGTTTCTAGATCTATCGAAATAGTAAAGTGTAAGCAACACGCATCTAAATGTGAAAAACACTCGCCTACATTCACCTTTTACGTTCGCTAGGGCGCTGACTACCAGAAAGTGGAAACCGATTCTGTGTCTACGGCTGCATGACTCATTAGAGGATAGCGTCGGTTCCGCAGTCTACTTATAATCCAGATTTAGCATCCAGTGGTTACTTCTTGTTACCAAATCTCAAAAAACACTCACAGCACGGTGACAAACATATAGCAGATATAGAGTACCATTTTGCATCAATAAGAATATTTTTAATATGGATTAAAGATATTTTTAAAACGATGTAATACCTGTAAAAGCAAAGAAACTATATTGAAAAATAATATTTTATTGATGCTCTAGTCCTTTGTTTCCAAGTTGCTTGAAATGAACTTTCATAGGACTTCATAGACGATCTTCTTAGAAGTATGTCCAGGCGAATAGCAAAATGTATTCGCGTACGGAAGAGGAAATTATATAAAATGAAATTTTTTCATGAGAATTTAGTCATCTTTTCGATCGTCTTTTTTTGTAATATAGTATACGTAAAAAGATATTTGTTTGTAAGTAGGTAAAATGGTATAAAATGAATGAAAAACGAAATTACCGATTACTTTTTATCAAATCTTCGTAATACTTTGCTTTTTTGTTTATATTTTAGCAGCGGAACAGTTATTAACATTTTATTTTCTCCTGTACTGCGTGCAGCAAATTTGAATCGAAAGTTTTTAATAAAAACTACTGGTAAATACATTTTAGTTAAACGTTCTATTTAAAAATTAATGTTGTAAAAATCGAAATGCGATTTTTCGTTTTAAATTTGTGTAAATTCACATCAACAGTTACGAATGAATGTATTCCGTTGGAATAGAGTAATTATTTAACCCCTAAGTGCCGAACTGAATTTTTTATTATACAGCTGGCTATAAACTCTTCCCATCTCCATCAGCATTAACTTTTGATCGGTTGGAGGTATAGTTTTCAGTAAAAAAAAAAATTGAAGGTTTGCCATACTAACCGACGATGTTTTTAAATGTTGCTCTCAATAAAATTGGATTTCTTTATTTTAAATATAATTAAAAAATTCATAGTAGAGATTTTCGAATAATTATCACACCATTTTGTTTATAAATTCAACATTTTGTAATTTAAATATCGAGACCATCTACGCAATTGCGGATTTCCCTAATAGATGGCTTTAGTTGCATTTTTAGGTATTTCATTCTTTTAAGTCTTTAGGGTTAAATACTAAAAGCCTAACTTCGTACCTTCGGAAGCTTCAGTAGATCGTTACCGAAATGTTTCTGTCTGAATCCTTTGTGTTTCTCACAACTAAAGATTATACGAGGGTGACCTGAAATGTTTCCGAAATCGACAAGAAAAACGCGGTATTGGTGTGGTTTTTTATTTTTATTTTTCGATGTAGTCTCCTCGAAGATCAATACACTTTTTCAAACGGTGCTCCAGTCTCTTCAAGCCGTCGGAAAACTAGGATGTTTCGAGGTCTGCAAAATAGCCATCTGTAGCGGCGATGATCTCCTCATTTGAGGCAAATCTCTTTCCTCCCCGATTTTTTCAGGTTTGGGAATAGGAAAAAGTCGCTGGGGGCTAGGTCCGGTGAAAATGGAGGATGAAACTCAAATTTGTAGCGCAATTAATTCGATTTGGACACGACGATGCGAGATGAATGAGCCGGTGTATTGTCGTGGTGGAAAAGCACTTTTTTCCGCTGCAAACGAGGCCGTTTCTCCTTCAATACTGCATCGAATCGAGTCAATAAATCGCTGTAGTATTGCCCCGTGATCGTCCTTCCCTGCTGCAGATAGTCGATCAGGATCACACCTTGGATCCCAAAAAATGGTCGCCATGACCTTTCCGGCCGATGGAATGGTCTTTGCTTTCTTCGGAGCCGATTCGCCCGGAAAAGCCCACTGCTTCGACTGTTCCTTGGTCTCCGGTATGCAGTGGTTGATCAAAGTCTCATCCACGGCTACGAAACGCATGAAGAAATCCCTTGGATTGTGTTGGATCCTGGCCAGATACCTCTCCGAAACGGTCACCCGATTTTGTTTTTGCTCCGGTGTGAGCAAACGCGGTACCCATCGCGCCGAAAGGTTTTTATACCCAAAATTTCATGTAGGATATGGCCAACGCGTTCTTCTGAAATGCCTGTTGTCTCTGCTATCGCTTTCAGCTTCAATCAGCGATCGGCTAACACGACATCATGAATCTTGTCGACTATTTCATCGTTGGTAGCGGTTTTTGGGCGTCCACTGCGTGGTTCGTCACTTGTGCTTATGCTTGAACTCGTTCACACAGAAGCTGATGGTCAAAAATGATGGAGTAGATCCGCCATGAACCTCTAGCGAAGTATTTCGAATTTCGGTAGCCGTTTTCCCAGCCATCCAGAAGTGTTTTTTCACTGCACGAAATTCGATTTTATCCATTTGTGCGAAACCGCCTAACTTGCTACACAAAACACACTCTTAAACTACAACTATTGACAGTAGACGTCTGAAATTTTGACAGTTGCCATGAAAAAGGTTGCCCTCGGACACTGCTCCTTCAAAAAACATCTATACAACATAGGAAGAAACTAATCTGCATACGAGTGCGAATTGAAATGTTTCCGGAATCGGCAACAGATGGCGCGCGAAGGTTGAAGTGGATTCATTTGCCGACCAATGAATCCACTTCAACCTTCGTGTTGTATAGATGTTTTTTGAAGGAGCAGTGTCCGATTGCGAAACTGGTGTCATTTTTACTATTTATAACTAGGTTGGGTTAGATCTTATCTTCCAGATTTTCAAACAGTGCTTTGGTATTGAATTGACCTTCCGCCGACTTCAATTTTTTTTCAGGTTCCGTTTCCGAACATAACCCGATCTTTCCTTCAGTTGAAGAAGATTCCTTATGCAAGTTCTGGCTTCCTTCTCACTTATCTTTAATCTGTGATGTAGTATTGTCTTGTGCCAGTAGATTGAAGATTTCTTTGCAGTAGTTGAGCAGTGTCGATGTAACAATAGAATTAATAATGGTTTTTATAATCGCCTGATTATGAATTATATTTATTTTCGTTTTGATTCAACTTGGAAAACCATGTGTTTTCTCATACTCAGTTGATAACTTTCTCCGAGGAATAGTCCACAAATATCGGCTCCTATGCCTTTGTGATTATGATCCATTCGCAAACCAAGCGATAGCAATAGCTCGAGCAATTCTACATATTGCATTGGTTTGATAAATTTGTACGTTTATGGGTTCCTCGTAAACTTAATTCAACACAACGCATTGACATATATGAAATATACTACTACATTTTAAGCAATTGATAATGAGCAATTTTACAAAAATATCAATGGAAGGACATTATGGAGCTAGTAAGTGAACGTGGAATTATTATGCTGTTAGGAAGATGTCAAAATGTAAATGATAATAATGGATAATACATTACTAAATTAAAATATTTCCTTTCACAGACAAATTGCCTTTGATATTATTAAAAATTTTCAATTATTTCGTTTCTAAACCTATTTTTGTATGTACGATTCTATTAAATGCTTGAATCTTCATAGGACGGTTGACTTTATTTAAATTTGTTATTCCAGGTATTCTGAAATTGGTGGAGACTGTGGCTTGTAATCTGAAAACACCCTAACCACAATATATAACAATAAATACTATATACGTATTTCGGCAACTAAGTTGCCATCTTCAGTAGAATAACCTTAAAAACTGAAAAAAGTGTTAAACGTAGCGTTTTTGGCTAAGGTAAACCTTAGAAGATATGCTCTTCACCAAATCGCCAGTGGGATAACACTGGAGTGTTAGCCAAAAACGCTACGTTTAACACTTTTTTCTTCAGTTTTAAGGTTATTCTACTGAAGATGGCAACTTAGTTGCCGAAACACGTATATAGTATTTATTGTTATATATTGTGGTTAGGATGTTTTTTCTTATTTCTGTTTCATTCCAGGTATTAATTATTAGATGATTAAATTTCTTAGTTAATGAATGAAAGTTGATGGTAAAAAAATAATGTGATGGCTGTCACATACTCTAGGAAATGGAAAACATCCAGTAATGGATTTGCATATGAAGTTTTAGTTAATGAACAGTTTTTACATTTTTCTTTGCTCTCTTTTAAAAGTATGCACATTCGTTTACTTTATTAGTAAATAATTTTCACGTATAACATTATCTATTTAGTTTGATTTTAAAATTAAATCAACATATTACACGAAGCATGCAAGGGTATCTATTTGGTAGGTATAATAAATAATCTAATGGTCTTTATTCATTTGCATTACAGTGGTAAATTACTGTTAAATTTATTACACTGTCAGTTTATGAATGAGGCAGTTGAGCCTAACAAAGAACCTTGTTTCTGTGTTATGTAATTTATGTTTTCAAATAAATTAGCTATTAGAATTAGCTTGAGAGGGAAAATTGAGGATACAGATATATATATATATATATATATATATATATATATATATATATATAGCAGATTTAATTAGTCGGCGATTTAAGGTCTGTTTTACTTTAATATGTATATATTTAAAATAATTCAAATCTTATACGTTTCGGAAATTACTGTCTTTAAGGCAGTAATTGCCGAATTAATTATTAAATTTCGTCGAATTTTTTCGCGGCGGTTTGTTGAAATGTTGTCCTTCGGGATATTTCGCCGCGTTTGGATGATTTCGTCCTGAGAAGGACGACTTTTTGTGCATCATCGCAACGAGAAGAAAAGGGTGAAAGTGATGTCGCCGAAACGTCATCTATAATCTATCAGTTTTTCTCAACAGACGTTAGATATATGGGGTTACATCTTAACAGAAAAATAACATGGCGAAAAGAACGAAAAGGAAACAATTGAGCATAAAATTTAATCAAACGTTCAGAATAATTGGAAAGAAATCTTAAACAACACTTGCAAACAAGCTCATGATCTATAAATCCATCTCTAAACACATTTGGACATATGGAATTCATACTGTGGCAATGTACCAGTATTTCAACATAGAGACTTTGCAAAGATTATAATACTGCTTCGTTCACCAGTTTTCTTAATGCTTGTCAGCTATGGGGCGCGGAGGATATTAAATATCTTGAATTGCACGTAGATAGAAGAATAATATGCGGTAAACATATAATCGCGAAAAGAAATTAATGCTGATAATATTCAATTCCAATAAGATACATCAAATGAGTGATCGGATTTGCAAACAGTGTTAACAAAAGAGATGATACCCGTCTTCCGTGGACACGTGAACCTATTATAAATATCAGCATAACCATAGGTAATATACACGACCCAAACACAAAATATGAATCCTACATACCACAAAATCGAAAGTTATATCCACAATATGTAGGGATTACAGTAAAACTTATTACATAAATCTCTGAATAAAATAAAGAAGAGCTCATCGAAACGTCAGGATGCCGACAGCCTTCTTCAGAACTATTCTTCATGCATGGTCTTCCAGGACAGTACACAAACATTAGATGACCATAAAAGCATCACAATCGATTATATATTTTGTTCATTTTTGCATATTTTTCATGTTTCAGAAAGAATTAAAAATTGTATAAATATTGTGTACATAAATAACACAGAATAAAGACTTAAACTTTTACCTTTTTAACTTTGTCTTAGAAAATTGATCCCTTGAGCAAGATCAGAATGCAAAACAAGGTTCTTATTCTCGTTGAATTTGGATTAAGTTTCGACCTCTTTCATTCTATTTAAATATAGATGTTTAAGTTTGTGTAGTTCACTCCTCAAGTTCTACAATATATGGTTAAAATATTTTAATTATACCACGTTCATAATAGGCCTATATTATTATACACATTTACGAAACAATTATAACGATGTAATTGTTATTTTAGGTACACCACTTAATACATTCCATATGGTAAAGTACATCGTATTTCATCTTTATATGACATACATAAAGTAACAGCAGACTCGTATGCGCACACTGAAATGTTAATATCTTTCTACAGAAAAATGTATTTTCAGATGCTATATGGTTAATTATATTTTTACTATTTATATTCGTGCAATATATAATATTGGTCTTTATGGAATGTTCTTGTCAAAATTCTAAGTGATGTGAATGTCCTAACATTATGATAGATCGCTAATTTTTAGTGCAGTAACGAAAGTACGTAATCAGTGGGGTGCAGTGAAGTGGGGCAAATATATAAGGTGAGTATGACAATTAAATAATTCTTTATTGAAAACGTATAACAAACAACTGTTAATTCTTTTCAACATATCCTCTTTGTCTATCTATACATCGCTGCATAGGTGTTTTCCATCGTCCGGCACATTGCTACAGGTCTTTAAGTATCACCTCCTTCAACGAGTCTGGTGTTTTTGCCTTGGCCTCTTCTACAGACTGAAAATGTATGCCTCTTAAGGCACTTTTCACTTTTGATAACAGGTAGAAGTCGCATGAAGTGAGTTTTGGTGAATACGACTAGTGTTCGATCACAGTAATTCTCTTCTCCGCTAAGAACTGCTTCATAGACAATGCATTGCGGGCAAGCACATTGTCTTGGTGCAGCATCTATAAGCTGTTGTTCCACAGATCTGGTCTTTTCTCCCTCATCATTTTGTAGTACCTCTGGTTTACCGTTTGATCCTCAGGTACCCACTCAATTATGATGACGTCCTTAATATCGATAAGCACGACTTTGAATTTCGACTTGCTCCTTCGAGTTTTTGTGCTCTTTGGCGAAGGGAAGATCTTCCAGTGCATGGATGTGTCAGTGTCGTATTGTAAAATCCACGTTTCGTTACATGTATGACTTTTTCAGTCATCTTTTTTCATCTGTCCAAGTTTTGCTGTGAATCGCTCACGTGTGAGGTTTTTTGGAGACATTTTTGCCCAAACTTTTATTATTTGAAAATCCTCGTCCGAAATTCTTCTTATTGTTTCCCTCTCCGTCGTGTGTTAACTTTCAATGTTTTCATCAATTATTAATGTTACACATGATGACATTTAATAACAAATTGTTTCTTTAAGCGAAAAAATTTCCATAGCTGGATATAAAATCAGTAACAACTGTAATTATAATAAATATGCCGAAAAAAGAAACAGGCGACCGTTAACAAAAGAAAATACTAGATAACTGCAAACAATAAATGGAATTAGTACAAAATGTGACTCTATGATAGATGCATTTCACTCGATAGCTAGTACGAAGCTGACGCTGGTCGAATTGAAATCGTACATGCGTTTAGCAGTTATCGCTAGCAGTAGGCACGACATGCCTGTCGCCCCTCTATTTCGAATATTACCGATTACTATAGATTATATAGGACACTCGTTCATACTACATATATATATATATATATATATATATATATATATATATATATATATATATAAATATATAATATTTTCGTGACCTTGGTATGATAAGGTAAACTTAATAAGTCGGCGATTAAAGGTCTGGTTCATTACTTCAAAGTATATATATTTAAAACAACCCTACATGTTTCGGCAATGATGCCTTTGTCAAGGGAATAAAAAATATAAATGACAGAATATAAATGTCAAATAATTGAGTTGCTATGGTTTAAATTATTCAAAGATACATTCCAATAATAATAATAAATCATGCCTTAGTATTCCAAAAAATATATAGCAAGGTGTGAACATATGTGTACAAAACCCTACACTTACGCGGTCACACAAATACAAAACCACACACCCAGAGAGAGAGACGCAAGCTGCCAGCAGCAACCAACACACAAATTCATACCCAGAAAGAGACACAAGCTGCTGGCAGCGAACAACACATATGTTCACACCTTGCTATCTATTTTTTGGAATACTAAGGCATGATTTATTATTATTATTGGAATGTATCTTTGAATAATTTAAACCATAGCAACTCAATTATTTGACATTTATATTGTCATTTATATTTTTTATTCCCTTGACAAAGGCATCATTGCCGAAACATGTAGGGTTGTTTTAAATATATATACTTTGAAGTAATGAACCAGACCTTTAATCGCCGACTTATTAAATTTACCTTATATATATATATATATATATATATATATATATAAGCTTCTGAAGCTGAACAGCTTCTATAATTTCAATATTTGATAGGAATTCTTTCCCTCTTACTAGAACAATATCAATACTTGTATTTTCACATATGACGAGCCATCGAAAAAATTCATAATTGGAGTAGACTGTGAAATTGGGTTGGCACTTTAGCCACTTCCACATAATGACACATTACTTGATGCTTGACAGTTTCATTTGGTTTCATTGTAAAAAAATATTATGTCATTGAAATGATACTACAACAAAAAAGAAAACAAATAATTTATTTAAAATCGAAATCATAATCAAAATTTACATATAGCTACAGAAGTTGTTGAAAATGTTGTCCATTTACATCTAAACACAAACCAACTCTTCTCCGCAATCCAGCAAAAACTTTATGCAGCATTTGCGGTGAGTTGTTGATCTCTTCACACTTTTCTGTTGTGCGAATTCTCAGTTGTTCCAGATTATGAATTGGCGTTGAATAAATCGAATTTTTGACGTATGGCCATACGACAAAATCACATACCTATGTTTAAATCGCAAGACCTAGTTGGATATGGAATTTAAGTGTTCCTGCTTATTATTCTGTTATCAAAAAATTCTCTGAGATATTGAAGTGTTTTTCTGGTCGTATGTGCTGTTGCACCATCTTGTTGGAAATACCCATTTTGTAATTCTTCATCATCCAGTTGATTTGTGAATGAGCCGAGTATCTCATTGCGATGTCGTGCAGTAGTAAGTGTACCTTCAAAAAAGATGGGATCCACCAATCTTCTTCGACATATTCCAACCCAAACACCAACTTTTTGGGGATGCAATGTTTTTTCAACAAAAAAATGAGGATTTTCGGAAGACCAACACCTCATATTCTGTGAATTAACATATCCAGAAAGATAAAACCAGGCCTCATCCGTGAAAAAACTGTGTTAAGGATATCTTGATTGTGTAGATTATTTTGAAACCATTGACAAAATTCCACTCGTCTTAAATAATCCAGCGGATAAAGTTCATGAAAACATTGCAGCTTGTATGGATGACAATGTAAGACTTTTTTAAGAATGAATTGGCACGTACCATAAGATAAATTTGTTTGTTGGGTCACTACTGAAATGGCTGTTTTTGGATTTTCATCAATAATATGCTGAAGGGCTTCAATATTATCAGCTGTACGTTTAGATGGCCGTCCACTTCCAGTTTTTCGACCGACACTACCAGTCTCTCTGAATAACTTTACACAATTTGTCAAAACATTGTAAAAATCATTGTAGTCAAACACTAATTCAGGATGTTCTTCACTAAAATCAGCCATGCATTCCGTAATTGAATACTGCCACTCGCCATTTACTTTCACACCTTTACGGAAGTAACATTCGATAATTTTTGCTTTTTGTTCTATGTTGAATACCATTTTTTAAATAAATTTAATTTTCTTAATAAGAGTTTTGAAAAATTTGACACAAACTTATAGTTTCAATGTCAAATAATAAATGTCATTATGTGGAAGTGGCTAAAGTACCAACCAAATTTCACAGTCTACTCCAATTATGAATGTTTTCGACGGCTCGTTATAACATATTTATTCAAGAATTTTAATTTTAATAGGGCGTTCTTAGAAACTATTGGACCTTGAGTAATGAAATATTCTTTACTATAAACACAAAATTTAAAGGTTTATCTGATATGTAACTCTTTTTTTAGCTTAGGTATTATTTTCGGCTGCAATTTTATAACATTAACGTAAAAATGATGAAAGTTTTTTAATATTAAAAATTTAGACTGTACAACCTTTTTAAAGTTATTTAATAAAAAATTTAACAGCGTTTAGATAGCATATATAAATTGCGAGCAAACTTTAATAAAACCAGGGGTATTTAAGGAATTTCATTGTCGTTTTACTACTTCTTGCATAAAATATTATGATGAGTGTTTACTTTAAACAATGTTAGGGAAATAACATTTTAAATAAGAAATTTTGTTGTGCTGTTGCAATACAAAGGGGTTAGTTACTCTTTTTGAAAAGTGACAACGTTATTAATATGCTAATATTGTTTGAAGAAAATTATAATTTTCTCTTTAATATCAACCCAATGTCAGAAGTTTGTTCAGCTCTACCCATAGACATTATCTAAACCCCCACTTCTGTATTTGAATTGATTATTCATAATTAATAGAACATTTTATATCTATTAAATTTGTTTGTTTTAATTTCCTCCTTTTTAATTAGATTTTTGTATTAATAAAACATACTTTATTAAAAGAGGGATTTAGTCTGTATTTAAAATCCCTTAAAAATCTCTTTTCGTTTTACAAAAAATTGTGACTGTATTTATTAAAGTAGTTTATAGGTTGGTCTTAAAATAAGGACTGGAGTTGCCGCTGTTTTGTAGATATATATATAAAATATAAATTAAAGGCATTAATTTTGTGAAATATTATGAATTATTGATTGTGACTTTTAATAAAAGTATGTAACATCAAATACCCTATATTATTGAATTGTCAAATGAACAACATATTATTTCAAAACTCCTGAACATTAATGAAATAGGTGGCACCATCTATGAATGATATACGCAAGCTAAAAATACATCTAAAATAGAAATAAAACTACGGCTCTAATCTTCACTTTTAGTTTTTAATCGTAACACGACAATTGTTTCGCCAGCACAGTGGCTTCCTCAGGTGCTTACATCTAAAGAGTAGGTTACAAACTGTTAGCTGTTAGATGTAAGCACCTGAGGAAGCCACTGTGCTGGCGAAACAACTCTTCATCAAGTAAATGCCGAATCAATTCAATTAAAAATACATCACCGCCCAGTATCCCGTTAAAAATTTTCAGGAGACACATTAACAAATCTGTTTGGCAACAAACATGTTGGTAAACAACAGTTTTGAAATTGAATTGCGGAAATACGAATACAAAAGCACTTCCAATAAATAAATTCAAACGAAATTAATAAAGGTGTATCGTAATAATTAAAGAAACAATCTTTAAATCTGTCTATTTACTATTATTTCATGGCAACGAATTTTTGGAAGAAAGGGTGAAATTATAAGACGACAAACATTAATTATTAATGATAATTTAACCCTAAGATGATAAACCAGAAATGTAAATGTTAACATTCAAATTACCCAATATATCCGAATGAAATAGATTTCCCTATTTACCTAAGTAAAGAAATAGGAAAGTAAGCTCCTCCCCCTTAGATTTAAACGCAAATAGGCATAAAGTTACCCAATGTATCAGAATCATATACCGCCTAATTCTGAGCAAACGCAACGACCCGAATGTATGAATATTTCTCCCGCTTCAAATACAATTCCCCTGAATGCTGTAGGCGCGTCAACATCGATGTCATACATATAGCAAGCGCCAATTAAGTTGGCGCGAGGAGGGGGTTTAGCAACAGACTGTTTTGTGATTGGCTTAACATCGATGTCATACATATAGCAAGCGCCAATTAAGTTGGCGCGAGGAGGGGGTTTAGCAACAGACTGTTTTGTGATTGGCTTAACGCGTTCAGGGGAATTGTATTCGAAGCGGGAGAAATATTCATACGTTCGGATCGTTGCGTTTGCTCAGAATCAGGCGGTAGAGTAAACACCAAATAGGATGGCGAGCGGTGGGAGTAAGTCCGCCCAGATATTAAAAGTAACGGGAAAGCTTGAGTAAGTTCGCCATCTTATTTGGCGCTGCTAAGTAAAGAAATAGCATAGTAGGCTCCTCCCCCTTACATTTAAACTCAATTAGATAGATGTGCAACTGTACGTCTGTTTATTCTATTTATGCACTTAACCCCTCTTCTCAATTGAACCAATAGCTTGTATATAGAGAGTAAAGAGTATATTGACTACCTCCACACATATGGCGAATTTACACGTATCAAATAGCTAATAGAAGTAACTAAATCAAGTTACTAAATTAAGATAGTTGTATCATGTAAATGAGTTGCTTTAGTAATGCATTTAGTAAACGACTTGAATCAGAAATTAGAAACAATTCTACTTACTGCTATAAAACACTAAACATCGTTTTTTTAGTAACTCACTTAAGTTATTTCCTTTAGCTACTTGATACCTGTAAATTCGCCTATAGCTTCGCAATATCATGCAATTGAATTACGTACTCTGGACCCATCGCGAATTTTCTATTAGGGATGCTACTAAGGAATTGGCATTAAGTTATTCATCAGTTCAAAGAATTTGGAAAAAGCATAAGTATATCCCCTTTAAGTTCAGAATCTCTCGAACATTACAGCCAGGAGATTCCGCCAGGAGATTAGCTTTCTGTCATTGGTTTGTTAGTTTTTGTGATGAAAATTTGAATGGAGCACAGTGTATTTTATGAAGTGACGAAACAAATTTTTCAAATAGAGGCATGTTTAATAAGAAAAATAGTCACTACTGGTCTTAAGAAAATTTATTATTAGTTCGTCCACATGCTGCGCAAGTTCGATTTAGTTTTAACGTTTGGTACGGATTAATTGGTTCGGTAGTCGTTGGTCCACTGTTCTACAATGGTACGTTGTCAGGAAACAGATATCTGGAACTTATTCGTAACGTTCTAGTGGATTTCCTTGATAACGCCAATTACCTGATGCGCCAAAATTTATACTTTCAGCAGGACGGTGCTCCTGCACACAACTATAACCTGGTGCAAACCTACCTTGACACCATCTTTGCCGAAAAGTGGATTGGTACAAATGGTCCAATTCAATGGCCAGCACGCTCCCTTGACCTCTCACCTTTAAACTTTTTCCTTGGGGATACTTAAGAAATGAGGTGTACAACAACGTGCGCGAATTGCAAGACAAGGTCAGAGAAGTTTTTCGCCAATTAGATAGAAGGACAATCTTAAGAGCCACCCAGAGTGTACTGAAGCGGGCACGAAAATGTATTGAGCAGGAAGGTGACACCTTTGAACAGTATTTATAAATTATACATGTACTTTCTTCTTTTTAATTTAATTTTGTAAGCTGTAATAAGTTAAAATAAACATTAAACACAAAATATGTATCTGTTTTGTCAAAAGTTAGCGGAGCAATGACAACATTTAGAAGGAAATAGAAACTGCTATAACTACTTTATTATTCGTTTTAGGACAATAGTGTATTGAAACTTTTATATTACAAAGAACATTAGCATTCAGAATTTTAAAAAAATATACAGGCTGTTCTATTTCAAAAAATTATAAATTTCAAAATTTCTCGAAAATGCGTTATTCAATTTTTTTTTCATGAACTGCATGCTAATCAATGTTAAAAACAATAATACTTTGCTAATTTAACCTACTTTCTAGAATCAATAATAACAGAGACAGCAATGGTGCGCACTTAATTTGAATCAGCCTGTATACATTCTACTCATAGGCGACATATTAAAAGCTTCAAGTCGTTCTAATTTTGGGATTAGCATCGTAATTGACAATATTTTGGATTTATCTTCTATATAATTACATATTTCCATTTTTCATGTTTTGTCTCTTTATTTCAAGGACACTCTGTATATTTAATACTTATTAATATATTAATTCAAGCTAATTTTTTGCAAATCTACAGAGGTTCCTCCAAAATAAAGAGCATCCAAATATTTTATACAAACAAACAAAGACCAATTTCTAAGATCTTTACATATAATTGTGACAATTGTGTGATATTCAAGATATACTTGATAATCTTTTATAAAAATTGAGAAAGCAGAAGCAAAACAACAATAATAACAAAGCTGGATAAGTCTAAAAAAAACAAATTACAGAAATATAAAATTTATCTAGAAATGTAAGATGAATGCTTTGAACATTTCTAATAAAAATATTAGCTGGAATAATACAAATTCTCTTTGTTCTAATCTGAAGGGTGTAATATTAGGAATTTTTGCTTTATTTTACCCCGTACTATATTGAGCATTCTGTATATGCATAGATATATATGTAGTTACACAATTTATTGCTGGTTATATGTCAGAAGTTATCTTCGTCACGGTATATATAGAATACAGTCGAGAGCGTAATGTGGTATACGTATCATTAGCTTAGGTTTATGAATAGTTGTTATCGACAGGCTGTGGCGATCAAAGATGGGAATTAATTTCCTCGTAATTTTCCAATATGTCGCAATAATTCATCAACTAATAATTCTAAATTGAGATATTAATACGAGTGTGTTATATTTAAAAAGGGATTCAATTCTATTATCATACTAAACTTGTTAATCTATTAGGGAACAAAATTATTTGTTTTCTTAATGCAACGTTATTAAGCAAACTAGTTGTTCGTCGCATAATTATCTTTCCATTTTTCATACGCCTTCTTTCTATTTCAAGGACACCCGATATAGAGAGGTTCACTCAAGTATTTTGTATTTTAAATTGTATTCGTAAGTCCATAAAGGGAAATCCAGTGGTGTGTTAAGTCACATGATCTTGCTGGCCAATCAGAGCATATGTCTATGTATTATTTGGCCATTAAAGTATTAAGATCTTCTATCCAATCTTTCAGGTATGAGGTGATACACCATGTTGTTGAAAATATCCTAATTGGAGTTTGTCATCATTAAAGGCCGGATTATATGCAGTTTGCATAAATTTGCATATTTGCATAATATATGCATTTTTGCATATTTTAAGTATTCGAGTTTTATTTAATATAATTCGGCCTTTAGTCATCATACAGTTCATTCATAAACGGCTCTAAAATTTCTTCACTCCACCTCTCCGCATTAATATTTCCTATAATAAATATAAAATTTGTTTTCTAATAACACTTAATGTTCATTTTACTTTCAAAAAATATGGGATTAACCGTCTTCTTGGCATACTTGGCCAAACTCCAACTTTTTGCGGATAAAATAGGGACTCAATAAAGATGTGAAGAATTTCATCAGATCACAAACACATGTTTTTTGAATGAATGTACCCGAAAACACGAAACCACCATTCATCTGAGAAAAATCTCGATAAAATATCATCGTTGTCCAAAGTAACGAGCCATCGAAAAAATTCATAATTGGAGTAGACTGTGAAATTGGGTTGGTGCTTTAGCCACCTCCACATAATGACATTTATTATTTGACATTGAAACTATAAGTTTGTGTCAAATTTTTCAAAACTCTTATTAAGAAAATTAAATTTATTTAGATGTAAATGGACAACATTTTCAACAACATCTGTAGCTATATGTAAATTTTGATTATGATTTCGATATTAAATAATTATTTGTTTCCTTTTTTGTTGTAGTATCATTTCAATGCCATAACCTTTTTTTACAATGAAACCAAAGGAAACTGTCAAGCATCAAATAATGTGTCATTATGTGGATGTGGCTAAAGTAACCAACTCAATTTCACAGTCTACTCCAATTATGAATTTTTTCGATGGTTCGTTATTAATTAACTATTCACAAGAACGCGGCCTTTAAGGTGGATCAGTTGGTGGTTGTTCTTGACTGCGTGTTATTTTATTTAAGCGTAAATGCAGATCTTCTTCACAGCTGCATGACAAGCGTCAATGAAAAGTTGTATTTATTGTGCTGAGGATATTATTGAAGTTTTTGGTTAATTATTAATTATTTTTTCTATATTTTCAATTGGTTCCACTGCGCGTTTCTTAGATCGTCGACCGTATTCTTTTCTGCTAATACTCCCTGTCTCACGAAAGAAAGTTTTACGGAACTGATCGTATTTGGCAGTAACTTGTGGATATTTAATTTGAAATTCAACTAAAATATTTATGAATTGAATAAAACCAACTCCCATCAACTCTCTGACCATTTCGAAAGTACGATTCGATAATAATACTTTTGAATAAAAAAAATTAAAAACCCTTACCACAATAGAATTTAACAATTCTATATATGTATTTCGACAACCACGTTGTCATCCTCAGTAGAAAAAGCAGTGTAACACTTGAAAGCACAAAAAACACACGGCTTCTCGTTTAACACTGTTAAACGAGTGTTAAACGAGAAGCCGTGCAATATAGCGCTCAGTGAGTGTTGTGTGTTTTTTGTGCTTTCAAGTGTTACACTGCTTTTTCTACTCGAAATACGTGTATAGAATTGTTAAATTCTATTGTGGTAAGGGTTTTTAATTTTTTTGTTCACTTAAAAGCCACAGTCTCCGATTTTTCAGTAAATAATACTTTTGTATTCTTGAGATAATGCCTTGGCTAGCAATCAATGTTAACAATTAATTAACAATATGTTTGTCTTAAGAACAGATTATTTTCAACATTTAATTAATATTTGAGATAAATAAACGAGGTAAAACATAATAACATACACTAAATACATACAGATATAGCGTTTGACTTGACAGCGAAATCAATGCTATCTTGAGGAAGATTTTTTTGAACGCACGCTATATATTTAAGAAAGAAGTCGACTTTCAAAGTCGTTTTAAGGAGTTTTTACTTACATGTCTCTATAAACCTCTCATAACTGTCAAGCTACACTGAAATCGGAAATTTCATGTCAGAATATTTTCCATCGTAACCTTATCATGTAGAATAAGACGCATCACAAAAACATTGTTTGAAATTGAAACTTTTTATGCAAAATACATATATGTAAATTCCATAAATTACTATATATTATATTTAAAGCGCGCGTAATACATAAACACAATGTAAAGCGGATGTCGAGGTGAAGTTTAAATTTTCGGAAACTCGTTGATAACACCATTAAGATCCTGCGATAAACCATGTATTTCAGTCGCACATATCTTCTAATCATGGGGGAACTCATGAGATTATGCTTGGAGATGAGTGCAGAATACAAATGCGTATGTTTCTCTTGAAACTATATTTGTAAATGAATCTTTATTATTATAATTATTCCTCATAAAGCCTCAATGAGATCTTTGCCCGTAAGAAATTTCGTAAATGAATTACGGATTATAATATATTCCAAATTACGAATAAATTATCATTCATCTTGTAACAAGATTGTCAATAAAATAACAAGAGAGCAACAAAAGGCCATTCAATTTTTTCCATCTGTCACTTCTTCGCCATTTTATGTTATTGGACTTACTGAAACGGTTTTCGAGTGATATTTATAGTGCCGAATTTTTTCCTGGTACCTATTCACTCATCCGTTGTGATCGACGATTTGAAAAACTACGACAGCCTTATGGAGGCGGCATTTTGCTAGCATACAGGAGTACTTTAAGTTTTATTGATTTAAATTTATCTCATGTGTTTCGTGAATTTCCTTATGTTGACATCGTTGGAGGCAAATGTACCATAAATTTGGTTTCGTTCCATATTATTATTCCTTATATGCCGCCTTAAATTTCGATTAAAAATTTCGCATCGTTTTTTGGAATTATTTTGAAGAAGTCGTTTTCAACTATCCTAATTTAATCATCGTATGTGACTTCAATAATCCTCAGTTTAACCTCAATACGGATAATGATACTAAATCGATACTTGTGACATCTTTTATGGACATATGCAACCTTAATCAATACAACAGCATTACTAATTCTAACAACAAATTGCTAGATCTCGTCTTATCTGATATGGAATGCGAAGTCATACGCGACAGTTCACCATTAGTTCAAGAGGACATTCACCATCCTCCTTTATTTATTAAGACTTCCATTTTCCCAGATACCACGGCGAACTTTCCCATTAACAATAACAAATCTTTCGACTTTCGTAAAGCAAATTTTCCTCTTGTATATAATGCGCTGTTGCGTATTAATTGGGACTCTTTGGACAATGTCTCAAGCTGTTGATACCATGTGTAAAGTTTTCTACGATGCTCTATATTCTATGTTCGAAAAATACGTTCCGACTTACGTGAAACACCTAGGGACGAAAGTTAACGTTATATTTTCTCTCACTAGTGACGGAAATTAAGTTTTCGCTGCAATATTCGGTGACGAAAAATGTCTTTTTATAAAGGATCGTAGAAAAAAAAATTGTTTTTTATATAACTAGAAAATCAAGCCTTACAGCTGATACCGGTTTACATCAGTCGATTTGTTGCGTCGGTTGATGAGAGACTTAGTTTACAAGGTATGGAGATGATTAATGTATGGTAAAAAAATTGAGAATTTTCACCATAACTGCACCGCTTCGCACCGCTATACTGGGCGTCACGACGTTGAGCAGCAGAAAGTTCCTATGCCATTGGCGCAGTTGGAGAAAGCGCCAATAATAAGGAGTACCAGACAAAATGTATGTGCGGCCTCAGCATCACAGGAGAGATCAACAAAATCAACAGAGAAATCACAGTGCCAGCGATACTAGTAGCAAGAGGAAAGAATTAACAGAATTCTATTTTCATTCTACACGTGAAAGCTCAACGTCACGAATTATCGCCGCCAATTTGTTCGGGCTAAAATTTGCAGCAAATTTAAACTCTCGCCGAGTGGATTAAAATGAGTAATTTTCGCAAATTTATGTTACCAGAAGAACGTTACCAGAGACGCAGCCTGGAAACTTATTCCGGTTTTCACCATTCGATTCAGGATGTCAATACGCACCCGAATATGTTAGAGCGGTTGGCGTGAAGCCAAATTAAACGCAAAGAAAATTGCTCGGTCAATATAGATTTAATTTGTATTTTTAGTTTTATTTAAATATAATCAAATAGATTTAGTCGTATTTATTTTACGTATTAATTCATAGGTTTTAATTTTGTTCTATTTGTACATATAAAGTGTATAGAAAAGTCTTGGAGTTTCTCAAACATTTAATGTGTCAATTACCTAGGTCTGGTCAGGTATTATATTGCTTTATGCATTGTTTTGTTTTTCTACGGCTGTAAAACTATTTATTCAATACAGGTACAACCTTCTTTTAAATTCGTTCATTTGCTGTTGTAAACCTTTATAATAGCATAAGTTCTATTGTTTATTTTATGTATTGTATTGTATTTAATGTATTCGTATTTTTAAGATAGGTTTAGAGATTTCGTTTACCGAAAATTCCTTTAAAACCAGGAGGAATAAACAACCATAACTCTGACAATTCTTGTCCGATCGGCCTGAAATTTTGAGCAAATAAAATGTTATGGTTCCTTTTATTTATTTTTATATTCATTTTTTGGCGGTAACTTCTCCTTAACAAATATTTACATACTCAAAAGAACTGTAGCAATTTTATTTTACTCAAATTATCACGAGTAAATCGAACACTTTCAAATACTTCTCTGTTTTCATTTTGTAATCTAGTAAATGATTTGTTTTACATTGTATCGCGAGTCTATACATGGGAAAACATAATTCAATACAGATTCCGAGTCACATGAAGTTTCGTTTTATTCCACGCTCCTTTAAAGTGATTTTAAAATTTTATGTCCACTACACAGAGTTTCGCACAAGTCATAGGATAAATGTTGCGGATAAAATGATCATAAATTTTCTAGTTTAATGGGGAAGCTTTCCCAGTTGCGCTGTGCTTATTGTCGTTTATGTTAATTACGCATAACGGGCTCTAAATTCCTCAATAATCTATTAGTTCCGAGTTATTGACAGGTTCTATTTTATACATAACAAGTTGTAGACCTTAAATTAACGATTATAATTATTGTTTATTAGTTATTTTTCGTTATAATTCCACTGTTGAAGACTTAATTTAGATTGACTTAAAACAAAAAATAATTGACACAGTGGAATTATAATTTGGGTTTACTATTTCCTGATTTATATGTTTACACTTGGAAGATGACATTTATTATAATGGATACAAAGCATTTGAATTTATTGCCACATCAGGAGTTCCTCAAGTATTGCAGTGTACCACGTGTTTATCCCTTGATTTTACTTTTTTTCGGGCCATTCGATACTCCGCACGGAGTCAGGTAAAAGGATTAAATGTATACGAATCTCCGCACATCCCAAAATTTTGCTTGGAAAGTGGTGTATAAAACACCCCACAAATTAGTGTTTTATTTAATTTTAATAAAAGTAAATTATTCAAATAAAAATCCTTATTTATACACAAATAGGAATTTACATTAATATACGAGGTGTCCCGTATCGTTATGTTCAAATTTTAGGAGTGTAAAGTAGACTTCATTTCAAGTAACAAAAACGCAAAACTTGTATATCCATTTTTATTTATTTCAAAGTTACAGATCTATGAATGTGATTGTCAGATCACCAAAAAAGAAAATGTAATCGTAAAGTCAATACAAACTGATTTTATTTAAAAAAAGTTATACTATTCAATAACAGGCCTGTGTTTGTTAACGTCGCATAATAAAATGTTATCCTAAAATAAATAAACACGTGTCGTAGTGCATACAGTAATTTCTTGGAGATATACAAATAGAGTACTGGAAATTGATTTATGATAAAGAAGGTTCTTACTTATTTCGTAAGTGCTGAACCATGAATATCCCACAATAAACAAATGTTCAGATGACTGTTAGCGTTGCATTTTTTAATAAAGGATTACATTACGTTTCAGTTCATACAACAGCTTATTAGTGTGTGGACACGTTTTCTTTATTCAAAATGCCTTACCGATTTTATTCTCAAGAGTATGCGGACATGTATTTTGTGCATGGCTACTGTAACGGCAGTGAACGTCAAGCAGTTATTGAATACCGACATCGGTTTCCTGATAGGCGCATTCCTCATTACAGGACGTTTCTGGAAGTACACAGACAATTTCGGGAATGCGGACTGCGTGATTATCTTTTCGACCGAGGAGTAAATTTGCCAGCAGACTTAGAGGAAGAAGCAGTAGCTATTGTTACAAGGGATCCAACTCTCAGTGTACGTCGAATCGCTAGACAACTAGGAGTTCCACGAAAGGCAGTTTGTCGAATTTTAAAACGTGAGAGCTTATATCCCTATCACTATCGCAGAGGACAAGGTTTGCTTGAGGCAGACCACTATGCTCGTCTAGTTTATTCTACCTGGATGTCACGGCTTCATTTTAATTTCTGCAGAACAGTCCTCTGGACAGATGAATCTACGTTCATTAGAAGTGTTGTTACAAATCTAAGAAACCTGCATAGGTATCACCAGAACATCCCAAAGCTGTACGCCCATCTAAATTTCAACATGAATTTTCTATTAACGTTTGGGCGGCCCTAATCGATGACTTGTTGATTGGTGCTGTCGTTCCTCCTGGGAGGTTAAATGCGGACAATTACTTTCAATTTCTTATTGACGAACTGCCAGGTCTTTTAGAGGATGTCCCACTGAATATGCGACGAGACATGTGGTTTCACATGGATAGGGCACCGCCTCATTTCGGAATAGCTGTCCGAAATTGGGTTAACGTCAATTATCCAAGATGGATTGGTCGAGGTGGTCCTGTTGCATGGCCACCCAGATCACCCGATCTTAATCCCCTTGGCTTTTATTTATGGGGTACATGCAAAATTTAGTCTACGCGTAAGTTTCGAACACAAGGGAAGAGTTGTTGGATTGTATTCACCTGGCTGCCGAGCAAATCCGACAAATCAAGTATGAAATTCGGATAAGTACTTCTTCTGTTGGCTTACGGGCACAAACCTGCATTCAACAAAGAGGAGTACCTTCCGAAAATATTATTAATTGAACTTTTTGAAATAAAATCAGTTTTTATTGACTTTAGGATTACATTTTTTTCATGATTTGACAATCACATTCATAGATCTGTAACTTTGAAACTAATAAAAATGGATATACAAGTTTTGCGTTTTTGTTACTTGAAATGAAGTCTACTTTATACTCCTAAAATTTGAACATAACGATACCGGACACTTGTATAGTGTGTAGGGATATATGTTAGTTTAATTGTCGTTCTATTTGTATTTTTACATTTAGTTTTGCTTTTGAATACGGGTATATTCGAAGATAGTAAATTTTTGAGACACATATCTACCTTGTTGAATAGTTAACGCTATTAAAGTTTCAGGTCTCGGTGGTTTGTCTTTAAAAACACTAAACCTGTCTATACAGAAAATATGAGTCAAGTAATAAATAAGTGGAAACTAATATTTTATAGTAAATACTTGGGTTACACTTTAATTTTCCATTCTACGTACTTACAATATGAAGCAGACATGTAAATAACTTACATATCTGTAACTGTACACATGTGTACAGTTACAGATATGTAAGTTATTTACATGTCTGTTTCATATTGTAACAAATGCTTTATACGTGCATAACGTATTGTCATACATAAACACAACCTTTTTGTATATTCTACGTACTGTTGAAAAATCTTTCATGTTAAATTACCTCGCCTAAACTTAAACATTTACAAGATCTTATTGATCCCTTCACTACTTTCAGTTTCAACATTAGTATTTTTGTTTATATTATACAAAGCGACATCATTTGCTCCCTACGTAAGCTGGTTGGGCTCCCTTAGCTATTTCTTCAATGACATCTAACAGTAGGGTATGTTTTGATTAACCAGTCTGTTATGGGAATTGCTTAATTTTTTAGACTCTTCGTCTTGTAAATGTAAACACTTTCGGCAATTTGTTACACCACATCCACCAGTCTCAAACTAACGTCTAATGTCATTAATTAACACGTTATTTGTACAAAAAAGGGATATTTATCAATACGTTTTTGCCGTATTACGCAGTTGTTATATAATGAAACAGATATGCAAAATACATATCCGTCACTGTAAACATGGACAAACACCTCGTATTTTTAGCATTTACTTCTGTTCAATACATATGTTTCAGCCATCTAGGCCTCATCGGTTGAACTAGTGAAGCAATGTGTATACAAATTAATACAGATCTGTTAAACAACGGATCTGTATCTGTATCTACATTTACGCTAAAATCGTCTCCAAGCTATAACCAGTTTCGTTCTATCAGGCGACACTAATTTAATCAGTGACATCTGACGGAAGAAAGCGACTAGGCCAGAAAAGGCGATCTTCCGCTCGAATAGCAATGCTATTACGAAAAGCGGAAAAATACGTATATTGGTGCTGTCCATTAACACGCGCCAGATGGCGGTAAATATACAAAAAAGGGATATTTATCAATACGTTTTTGCCGTATTACGCAGTTGTTATATAATGAAACAGATATGCAAAATACATATCCGTCACTGTAAACATGGACAAACACCTCGTATTTTTAGCATTTACTTCTGTTCAATACATATGTTTCAGCCATCTAGGCCTCATCGGTTGAACTAGTGAAGCAATATGTATACAAATTAATACAGATCTGTTAAACAACGGATCTGTATCTGTATCTACATTTACGCTAAAATCGTCTCCAAGCTATAACGATACAGATACAGATCCGTTGTTTAACAGATCTGTATTAATTTGTATACATATTGCTTCACTAGTTCAACCGATGAGGCCTAGATGGCTGAAACATATGTATTGAACAGAAGTAAATGCTAAAAATACGAGGTGTTTGTCCATGTTTACAGTGACGGATATGTATTTTGCATATCTGTTTCATTATATAACAACTGCGTAATACGGCAAAAACGTATTGATAAATATCCCTTTTTTGTATATTTACCGCCATCTGGCGCGTGTTAATGGACAGCACCAATATACGTATTTTTCCGCTTTTCGTAATAGCATTGCTATTCGAGCGGAAGATCGCCTTTTCTGGCCTAGTCGCTTTCTTCCGTCAGATGTCACTGATTAAATTAGTGTCGCCTGATAGAACGAAACTGGTTATAGCTTGGAGACGATTTTAGCGTAAATGTAGATACAGATACAGATCCGTTGTTTAACAGATCTGTATTAATTTGTATACACATTGCTTCACTAGTTCAACCGATGAGGCCTAGATGGCTGAAACATATGTATTGAACAGAAGTAAATGCTAAAAATACGAGGTGTTTGTCCATGTTTACAGTGACGGATATGTATTTTGCATATCTGTTTCATTATATAACGTTATTTGTCATAAGCTCGATGATAAATGTCATGATAATTAATGGAATTTGACATTAGTGTGACAAGTTGGCATCAATGTTGCACCAGTGCATTGTATTACGATGGTAATGCCTATATTAATACTCCCATACGGAATTAAAATTTGGCGCTTACGGTATAATAGTATTAAAATTCAATAATTGAAGATTTAATTTCGCTTTTATTTTTTGACTTATAACAATACGTTGCTTATTTTACTACACTTTTAATTCTTGTTAATGTAATCAGATCCAAAAATCAATCTGCTAAAGGTAAATGATATAATTAAAATAAAATTAATCTCTCTATTTCCCAGTCTATAATATCTTTGTAAACATATCGATTTAAGATGGTAGCAGTACTATGCATTCCAATAATAATTTAAATGTGTAATTAATTAATAAATATTGGATATAAATTATATTAGCTCTGAAGGAATATTTCCTTTAGTGTAATATAAATATTCAATTTAGAATCCAGCTAGACATAATACCGAATACGTCATTATAGATTATTTTTAGAACGATTTGTTTAAGATACTCCCATTGAAAACTTCCAATTATGAGGACATTAATGACGGCCTAATATTATAAATTGACAATTTTGCTTAACTAACACTTTCTCGTCTGTTTAATTTGAATATCATAAAATCATAAAAGAAAATACATGATTTTCCCACTCTCAACTCAACCTATGTGAAAATACATTTTTCATTTTCTTTTGTACCATAAGTTTACTCTAACTTTGCAGAATTTCCCTTTTGTTTAATACGTATTAATCTTAATTCTCAAACAAATTGCCCACTACATGCCATATTTCATGTTCCTACAGGCCTGTTTTTCAACTTTCAAGTTTAATTATAATCCGTACCCTTTTAAGAGAAAAAAATCATCAAATATTAATTTCCACTGTATTGCTGAAACAAAAAACGGGAAACAAGGTGAATGATTCAGGTACACACAAAACTACGCTGTTTATTTCATCAAAAAAAATTTTCCTAAAAACATTCACAACCCACAAAAAAATTATGCATTACAAAAATAAACATACAAAAAGAACTATGTACTAACCACATATTATTTAAAAAAAGTAAATATATGAAATTTCGGTGTATACAATTTTTTTTTAGACTAGAAGAAGTATAAAAAATTAATAAGGAAATTGTACTATTCTTTCTGCTTAAGAGTTGCTTTATGTAGCTGCTAAAAATCTGTCCATGTACAGTTTGTTGAAAAACTAGTGTCTCTTCCTGAAAATAATTGAAAATTACCTGTCTATATAATATATTATACAGACATGCAGTTGAAAAAGGTTCAAGTTTCAAATATTACAGTGTTAGTGTTGTTTTAAAATGTAATTTTCAAGTGTTTACTAGTGAATTACTAATACAAAGGTATTTTTAATAATATAAAATATTATTAAAAATCTTAAATTAAAAATCAGCAGGGGCGTACCGATGAGCCTGTAGAAAGGTGAAATACGTATCTACGTCTCTGGGGATGGGATATATTCGGACACGTTCACAGAAAATATTAATAGTGAACCTGCATTTGTGTTCTTCACACCAGATTTTTAATAATATTTTATATTATTAAAAATACCTTTGTATTATACAAAACTGGTGGGGTTTACCTACTCATGTATGTTTCAATTATTCTGATAGTGAATTACTAGTTACAATTATGTGCAAATTAATTAATAAGACTACGAACGCTTAACTTTAGCTTATCTCCTGACGAAGTTATTAATAAATAACGAAATTTTGAGGGAACCAGCATTTGAGTTTTAATGTAAACAGACCGATAATCCAAATATTAATGAATTTATATTAGTGCGGTCAAGAAATATTCTATAGTTATATATATATATCATTTGATGAATTCTTCTAATTTTTGGGCTTTTATATTAAATATTTTCAAATTAGTATGTTATTTTGTAAAGTAAATGTGAATGTAAACATTGCTGTCTACAAATTACAACGCAAACTATACGAAATTTTATTTGAAAAATTTTTGCCCACGTTGAGACTTGAACGGTTTACCCGACCGTTGCTTTAACCAACTGAGCCACCATGGACCTTGGTTTTAAGTCTTTTGGAAACGCCTTATAAGCCGCTGATGTTAATATTCAGATGTCCGTTTGAAAGCTTGAAAGTTTTAAAATTTCTAAATTTTCGTCCTTAGACATTTAATATATAGATATAATTTCTTAGCCGTTCATTTAATATCATTTGATAAATTCTTGAAATTTTCAGCTTTTATATTAAATATTTTCAAATTAGTACATTATTTTGGGAAGTAAATGTGAATGTAAACATTGCTGTCTACAAATGACAACGCATTTTTTTGTCCACGTTGAACGGGACTTGAACCCAAGTCTACATCTGAATATTAACATCGGTGCCTTATAAGGTGTTTCCAAAAAACTTGAAACGACGGTCCATCGTGGCTCAGTTGGTTATAGCGACGGTCTGGCAAACCGTAGACTTTGGTTCAAGTCCCAACGTGGACAAAAACTTTTCAAATAAAATTTCGTATAATTTGCGTTGTAATTTGGAGAGAGTAATGTTTACATTCACATTTATTTCGCAAAATAACATACTAATTTGAAGATATTTCAAATATTATATAAAGGCCGAAAATTCCAAGAATTTATCAAATAATATTAAATGAACGGCTAAGAAATTATGTCTATATATACAGGGTGTTTGATCACTCGTTTTCTTAATTTGGAGGGTATAAAGTTCCCAACTTTTATAATGTTCTACCAAAAAATCGCTTAGAAAAGGTTTTCAAATAAGCGCGAAAAAAAAATGAAAATATAGGAAAATGTTTTTAAGACGGTCTGCATGGAAGTATGTGTGTGTGTCCTTCTACGTAAATTTCATGCGATCGACTGTTATTTAAACAAAAAATGCTGACTTGTAAGCAATAAACCCACTTGTCGAACATCTGGCGCTATTTGCTTACAGTATCATATCAAAACATTTTATGAATGACATTTTATGAATGACCAGTCTGATAATAAAGAGCGAACGAAGCCATATTTATTTACTACGTTTTTTTTTTGTAAAGATCAGTGGACTTTGTGTTTGAACTTACTACACAGCGACTTCTTCTACTTTATCACTACCTCAACACAATGTGTACTATGTAACATAAAAACGTTGACTTTTTCTCAAAAATTTACACAATTAAAAAATTTTTTTTTTTGCGGATAATGGAATGCGTGACGTACATATACATACTGTTTATATTATATCAACGAATGAACAAACAGCCTGTATATATATATATATATATATATATATATATATATATTAATATATATATACGCTATCCAAGATGCCTGCCTGTCAATGAACATCTATAGTCTATTTTTAAACTAAGAGGAGTAAATGGAAAAGCCACATTTACACTGTAAAAGTTACCAAATCAATGACATTCTGAATGTTTTTTTAAATTTTCGTATTTTATTAGTTTTTCTTTATTCATTGAGCTCAAAGGCAACATTTAATTTAGCGTTATTTCCCGCTTAATTTTGAATATAAACTCTACATCAATAAAGTCACAACGTAATTAAACATTTATTAAAAATTATTTACATTAAACACAAAAATAACATAAATAAAGGATTTAAAGAAATCAAAGGCTCCGTTAACTACTTGTTACTTGCAAAAATTAAACAAAATAATTTATTCTAAATCTGAACTGTCTGAGAAAGTATCACTGTCACTATCAGCATTAATTAATTTGCTTCATAAATTTGTACAATGACGAACGGGACATTTGTGGTAAATCTGGACGTTTCTTTATTTCCATCAAAATTTTGTCCAACGTAGGTAATTCGCTTCTATAAAAGAAAGCATGCACTATTTGCCGCACAGACTGTTTAACTACTTCATCGTATGCAGCAACATTACCAGGTCGTCCTCCATAGTGTTTAGATGCAGTAACTGTACCAGTCTCATTATACTCTTTTATGGTGCGATATACTGTCGATTGTGCAACGCCTAAAAGCAGAACATTATCAAATTTGTTACATTATTCAATCCATGAAAACTTACCCACGGTGTTACTAATTTTAGAAACAATAAGTTATTTTTTTTAAGATTCGGTTCATCAGTTCGCAGCTGTTTATACATATTTAAAACACATTGCTTTTCAGCAACAGATAAATGCCCTATATCTAAACGTTTGCGTTTTTTCGGAGGTGAAAATGATGCTGAACTTGTTGCAACAGTATCCATATTTATATGAATATTGAATAATTATCGATAACTACAGAAGGGTATCTTAAAGGTTTCGCAAATTCTAAAAAGAACGGATTTATTTACGTTAATACAACAATACAACTGAATAGAACAACGGGAACACAACAGAAAACGAAATTTGACAAGCGTATGACATCGATAGGTCAACACGCAATTTTTGCATAACGTAATCCTACCTCTGAAGCAACCAATCACGCATAGTAATTTTGGCGCGATTAATTTAAAACGCTCCTCTTAGTTTAAAAATAGACTATAGTAATAACAATAATAATAAACTCACATCTGTGAGTTGTCATTAATTTAGATTAGAAAAAGTAAAGGGCGCAAGTTTGATCCTTGTGGAACAGCTGGTTTTTTTTTGTGGTTGTTGGTGTGACTGTCGAAGACTAGATAGAACTGTAAAAAAGAAGCTAATGCAGTAAAAAAGAGACATCAATCCTAACTTTTTCAATCAAAGTAATGATAATAATTTCAGTTAATGTATTCTGAAAATCTTCCAATTGATCCCGTTTGTCTATAACTTCAAATACAAGACAAGCCAATAACAGACGAGCATTCCACCATAAAGCCATGGTCTAATGGTGTTTGTCAGAAAGTAATGTAAGTCATCAAAATCTTTACAGAATTGCAAGTAATCGATTTGCTAAATATGGGTGAATCGCATGCACTATTACATGAAATTTTAAATTTTAAAATTTGAGTAAAGATATCCTGCCAGATCTTAAATGTAAATCCTTGCATTTTCATCTTCAGAAATAGATAGGATCTAAATACTAGCAGAATCCATCTTTTAACAATTTGGCGCTCCCACGTGGTAAAATACACAATCCAATCAACGATATGGTAGAATTTCTAGTATTTTTCTCTTTCAAAGCGTGTCCGAGTCGAAGTGCTTCAAAGGAAAATTTAATAAATACATTCAAAGTCTACATTCGTTTTATTTAAAACATAAAACAGAAACTTCGTGACAGATCTAATATTATACATGAAGTTACCTCTCTTTTCAGCAAATATGAAAAATTAAGTATTGTTCCAATTTAGTGATACGCTCTCTTTGATTTTCTTTTTAATTTAAGTTGTCATCTAGTTCGCAACATAAAAGAAAATGAAAATATGAGATATTTCCTTAAAATTGCTTTCTCCTAAAAGGAACAGAAATGATTTTTTAATATCACGAAGTTCACTACAATTCTGTCGAATATTGTAATTTTACACTACGTCAAGTTTCTTCATAAACGTAAATTAAATTTATTAGGTGTAAATAATGAAAATCAAAATTATATTATATCTCCTGAAATCTAGATACCTATAGATTTAATTATGAAATAATTACTGAAGCACGCGTTTATTCAATGTTAAACTAAAATCATCGGAAAATATGCCATTGAGATTATCACTTTATTACTTTATTAATTATACCATCTCAAAAGTAACTTAACCGTAGTTTGAAAGCGAAATTTTCACAAACATTAAGTGTTATAATTTGGGAACGCCACACGAAAAACGATAATAAAACATTTCTTGGATCGAGCAAGCTGTGCAAAGCTAATTTCCTTAAAATCAATACTTCATATCAACCAAGATTACCCTTCGATAATTTTATAAGGCGATTAAGAAAAAAATTACACGAAGAGCTTTACTTTATAATAAGCGAATACGGTGTCAAGGCCACACAGGAGGCGACATTTTGAAATATTTTACATACATTTGCATCACACAGTTAGTTATACACGCTGTGATGATGAAGGCATGTGCCAAGTTCGTAATTCGTCGATTTTGTTATAATGGACGATAAAACTTTTATTGTTTTTTAATTGAAGCTTATGATTTATAAATTGCACTTTGCACGCGTTGATCTTTATCATCGAGAAAAACCGAAAAATACGAGGAAATATCAGAAAATAACGAGACTAATGTTGTAGTACAAAAGAGAAACATTTATTTGGAAAACTTGTACTCTTGACCCATCGTTTTGTCCACTTGTCACAAGCATATGAGAAACCATTTTTTCAGAGTCTATTTAGTATACCCATCACTTGAGCTCTAAATTCGACTTAAATTTTCGCCTTCTCAATTCTTTTTTGACTTCAGGAAGCAAATGTAAAACACATGGAGCAAGTCAGGTGAGTAGGGAACCATAATTTCTACCCCCAATTCTGCAAGTGTTCGTTGACAAATGGCTTATCTGTGGGCCGGAGTATTGTCGTGACAAACTTTTTCTGGTGGGAATTTAATGTAATGGAAGTAAATGACATGTGGATTTAACAGAATGGTGCAACATGCTGGACTGCACGCCGTGTCATCTCTCTCGTTTTGGAGACCACAACTGGCCGCCGAGAAATTGCGATTTAACCCCTAAAATGATTCTTGAAATAAGAATATTCAATAAATTGCCATCACAAATCAAGGAAGAAAAGATATTTAACCGAATCAAAAATTCCGTAAAGAATATGCTGCTGGATAATTGCAAGTAATTGAAAACAGAGAGTTAATGTTTTAGATATCTTAAACGTATTTTTATCCTTATTACAGCAATTTGAACTTAAATTACCTCTAAACCTCTCCATCTGACTATTATTATGAAGCGAATAAAATATTAAATTTTAATTTCAGTTTCTTTTTTTTTCCTAGCTTTAATAAGCACAGAAAAAAAATCCCATTGGAAATACGTTCATTAAATATATGTATGTTTCAATCTGTTATGTTAGATTAATTTATAATGTTTGAACATTGTGAAAATTCTTTCAATGGAGACTGTGGTTAAATAAAAATTTAAAAAAGGTATATAACCCCTTACCACAATTATTAGTCGTATCCTAAATACGTATTTCGACAACTAAGTTGTCATCATCAGTAGCTAAAAACTACTAATTAAAAGTCGCACATGGGGCACAGTAAAGTAAGAAAAACGCATCCGCACGACTACTATACACTGCATCCCCGTAAATACTAAATATAACATGCCAATCTAAACTACGAGACAAACACTTGCCTCTTAAGGAAAAGGTCTAAACATGTGTTAAATTGTCGAACAAAGGAACGGCAGACATTCATCTCTAATGGAGGCGCCACTAAATTCGATTTTTAAAAACGATAACCCACTATTAAACTTAAATGAAACACCTTATATTTTCACAAAACAATAGTATATTTAACTATATGTATATTTCATGTGCATTGCACACATCAGTAGTTATTATTTAAACGTATTATTTCGAGTACATGTATAGTAAAAATATCTATTTTGGGTAGGGGTGTAAAAATTTTTCAATTACAAATGGTTAAAAAGTATGGTCGTATATTGTAAAAACCGAACTCTATTGAAATTCTGAGAAGGACAAAATTGGGAAGGGCCGTTACATATGAAAAAACAAGACATCTGACTGTGTTGTGTTATATTAAATAACAATCAAGTAATGTGAAAAGGATCTATGAATGATTAGATATTGTAGGTATATAATTTAAAAGATAATTATAAATAGGTGACATGTCATTGTTAAGGAGTTAAGCACTTTTAATATAATGTATAGAATTCACGGTTGGCTCTAGGTGAAACATGATTAATAATTTACTAAACAAAACACCCGGTACATTTGTTCCACAAAACGCGAAACAGTTTACATTTTGTGAAACAAACACACCAAGTGCTTCATTCAGCAAACCATTGTTAAGGAGGTAATTTTTGCATTCTTTCACGTGTATGGCTTCCCACATGTCTAAATTTCTGCTGTTACCCCCCCCCTATTCACATTTTTATTACCATAAGTGGGTGGGGGGGTAACAGCAGAAATTTAGACATGTGGGAAGCCATACACGTGAAAGAATGCAAAAATTACCTCCTTAACAATGGTTTGCTGAATGAAGCACTTAGTGTGTTTGTTTCACAAAATGTAAAATGTTTCGCGTTTTGTGGAACAAATGTACCGGGTGTTTTGTTTAGTAAATTATTAATCATGTTTCACCTAGAGCCAACCGTGAATTCTATACATTATATTAAAAGTGCTTAACTCCTTAACAATGACATGTCACCTATTTATAATTAACTTTTAAATTATATACCTAAAATATCTAATAATTCATAGATCCTTTTCACGTTACTTGATTGTTATTTAATATAACACAACACAGTCAGATGTCTTGTTTTTTCATATGTAACGGCCCTTCCCAATTTTGTCCTTCTCAGAATTTCAATAGAGTTCGGTTTTTACAATATACGACCATACTTTTTAACCATTTGTAATTGAAAAATTTCTACACCCCTACCCAAAATAGATATTTTTACTATACATGTACTCGAAATAATACGTTTAAATAATAACTACTGATGTGTGCAATGCACATGAAATATACATATAGTTAAATATACTATTGTTTTGTGAAAATATAAGGTGTTTCATTTAAGTTTAATAGTGGGTCATCGTAGTTTTTAAAAATCGAATTTAGTGGCGCCTCCCTTAGAGATGAATGTCTGACGTTCCTTTGTTCGACAATTTAACACATGCTTAGACCTTTTCCTTAGGAGGCAAGTGTTTGTCTCGTAGTTCAGATTGGCATGTTATATTTAGTCTTTACGGGGATGCAGTGTATAGTAGTTGTGCGGAAACGTTTTTCTTATTTTACTGTGCCCCATGTGCGACTTTTAATTAGTAGTTTTTACCTACTGATGATGACAACTTAGTTGTCGAAATACGTATCTAGGATACTACTAATAATTTTGGTAAGGGGTTATATACCTTTTTTAAAGTTTGAACATTATTGTAAATTCCAGCTATTAATGGAAACATATCTTAACAGAGGGGAAGATTAATCTATTACAAAATTCATATTACATATTAAATTGTAAAGTTTATTTGGATATATAGTCACAATTACAAAGTTTCTGTCAATCCCTTTCTCAGAAATTTCAACACACAATAGATTTTCATTCAATAATGCATTATTAAACTTAATAATATAGTTGAAATTAATATAAAACGGACCTACATTTGTATTCTACTCATTTCTATTTAACATGTGTATGTAGAGTGGTTTTACTTCAAAACTTCTCATCCCGAATTATTCTTGTATTTATGCTAATGTAATTGCGAAGGAGAAATGTTAAACTAATATAGTAAACTTTATGTACCATTCCTTCATCAACCATCTTCGAAAATATGGAATTTATATTACTTAGTTTCAGCTTATAACTTTATAAAATATTTTATTAATAAAGTAATGTTGAAGTATAAATATACACCGCAAATATAATTTTTATATTCGAGAAGGATTTGATGAATGAACTCTAATTTTAGAGTGAAAAATTATATTTTATTATTGTTGTATACACTTAACTAAGCAACTTTTGTATTCTTTTAATCCGTCCAAAAAGTAATCTTTCGAAAGCAGGTCAAAATATTTTAGACCTATTCTAAAAGCTCTGACAGTATATACATACAAGGTACTAACCCAGAAATTACCAAAATTTGAATGCGGCGCGTGAAGAGATGGTAGTATGGCTTTATAGCGCTAGATGGTGTGAACTACGTCTGTACTAAGTCAGTTTGTCAAACGGTACTTTGCTAGATGGTGACAAACAGTTTTTATGTTTATATTTGTTGAGTTGTGTTTGAATTATTCTACGTCACTACAAGTCTTATGTGAAAGACCAAAGAACGTGCATCAAATTCTATTTCAAACTTAGTAAAATGTTAACGTAAACTCTGAAAATGTTTAAACACACGTTTGGTGAGGATTATTTCTGCCAGAAGCAAACTTATGAGTGTTACAACCGTTTTAAAAATGAACGTGTGTTGATGATAAGTGTAAACGCGTGCTTTCCTTCTAGTAGTAGCTTAGCTACTTAAGGAAAGCGTTGCCGACGTACCTCTCTTGGCCGTCGGATGTCTCAAGACGTTTTCTCTTGACATTTGACGTACAAGATTGCGTTATATTTAACGGCAGTGTTTGGCAATTGGTGTATACTTCACCACGTACACTGATGAGATCTAAGAAGAGATCGAAACACGTGTCTATATGTAGAAGTAACCAATGCCTAATATACGTGTTGTGTATGTCCAGGTATACCATTGACTCATCCTTGTAATTCTTAGCTTTCCCTAAGTTTATAACAACAATACATTAATTTGCATTAGATTATATTTAGCTAAATCTATATTTTAGGTCTAAAGGCTTGAATCGTTTGACTCTGGGCACTTCATGTGTATTGTCTAGTAAGTTCAGTCCAAGGTTGTTTGGATATTTCCTGTTCTGATATTTCCTTTTACTTTTTGTGATTTCCTGCTTGACTGTAAGGATTTTTAAGTCTTAATAGATCATTTTATTTGAAATATACTATGGTGTATTGGCGATCATTCGTAGGCCTTGGGATCTTTGAAGAATTTCAATATTGGAATTACTAGCCATATCCCACACTCATTTTCGTCCATGCTAATTTCAGTATGGCTTTGTAGACAACTATAATGAACAATCGACAAACCAGTACACTTCTAGGCCCAGAGTTTTAGGCCTGAGTTACTTCTATTTAGTCCATATATGTTTTTTCATGTGAGTTTGCGGTAGAAATGTATTCCAATATACATAACTTCTTCTGTTTGAGGCAGCTTAATATTGTTTAAAGTGACTGGTGTACATGTTTATCTGCACATAGTTAAATTTGGATTTGATTCGTTATCTTTTAGCCACTGTTCGAGTTTGTGCAGGTGTGTTTGCAAGTGACATGAAACCATTATCGGATTGGTATGGGACGCGAATATAGTAATATCATCGGCGAAAATTGCATATATACAGGCTGTCCCGTAAAAAACGCCAACATTCATAATTCCGTTATTTATTGTCCGGTTTTATTTAAACACAAAGTAAATTTAATAGCATCAAAAACACTATAAGATAGCAGTGTTTTATTTGTTTTCAATTGTTTTCATTAATGTCAAACGACAGTCAAGTTTTTTATTTTAAATGGCAACATATATATTTTTGGCTATATTCGGATTGGTTTTTTTTTTCTGAATTCAACGATGTATAACATGTTTATTTTTGATAAACGTTTATTGCAAAAAAAAACTTTATAAATTTCATCTTTGTCTTCCATTATTTATAAATATTCGAATGTGTCATGAAACATTGGAAATGTAATTATTATAAATATTATTATAAGAAACAAAACACTTTACAATAAATGTTGAAATTGCCCGCCACCTTGTTCAACATATATCGCACATCTCCTAATTACTCCAAAGGTCGCATTTAAAAGACAAGCGGCAGGTACTTCTTGACAAGTGTTAATAATTCTTTGTCTTAAAATGTCAACATTTTCTGGAGTTATTAAATAAACTCGATCTTGTAGATAAGCCCACAACCAAAAATCGAGGGGCGTAAGATCCGGTGAACGCGCAGGCCACTCGATAGGACCGGATGTTCCTATCCACCTATTTCCAAATTGGGTGTTCAACAAATCAGTATTTACTCTGGCATTGTGCGCGGGAGCCCCATCTTGTTGAAAAAATATTCTATTTAAATTTGCCAAAGGTAATTCATCTAAAAAGTTTTGGAGATTTTCGTGTAATAAAGTGTAGTATTTTTCTTGATTTAAGAAACCATCTATGAAAAATGGCCCAATTAATTGATCACCTAAAATGCCACACCAAACATTTACGTTGAAACGTCTAAAATACCGTTGTTGCTAAAAGTGCATTCATCAGACCAAATTATCCTTCTGTAAAAATTCGGGTCTTGTTCTAATGCATTTAAATAAAAACGACAAAACTGGATTTTTCGGCCTGGATCATTTTGTTCTAATGCATGAACTTTTCGAGCTATGTACGGTTTAAGTTTGTGTTTTCTTAAAATACCATGAACTGTAGGTTTTGATACCCCAATATTATGTGCAATTTCGCGAATCGAAGTTCGTGAATTTTGCTGTACTGCAAGAAGAACATCTAATTCCTTATCTTCGGAGAATTTCCGTTTTTGTGTTTTTGGTTTGGTAAATGATCCATAATTTCTTAAATTCTTTTCAATTCTCTGAAATATTTTCGAACCTGGAACTTCTCTGTCCGGAAAACGAGCACTGTACCGACGAACTACTTGAAGGCGATTTTTATTACATTCAAAGAACACTTGTAACATGTCCGTTAATTCATTGTTATTCATTTTTAACGAAAATACGCTTTTTGTTGCGGCAAAACGTTCAAACAGGATAATACAGAAAACTTAATAAAGTCAAACTGACACTTAAGGCACATTGACATAATGCTAGTGGACTGGGCCAAGTCTACTATAATGAAAGATGAAATTTATAAAGTTTTTTTTTTATTTTTTATTATTAGGAGATGTGCGATATGTGTTAAACAAGGTGGCGGGCAATTTCAAAATTTATTGTAAAGTGTTTTGTTTCTTATAATAATATTTGTAATACTTACATTTCAAATGTTTCATGACACATTCGAATATTTATAAATAATGGAAGACAAAGATGAAATTTATAAAGCTTTTTTTTGCAATAAACGTTTATCAAAAATAAACATGTTATACATCGTTGAATTCAGAAAAAAAAAAACCAATCCGAATATAGCCAAAAATATATATACAAAAAAGGGATATTTATCAATACGTTGCACGTATTACGCAGTTGTTATATAATGAAACAGATATGCAAAATACATATCCGTAACTGTAAACATGGACAAACACCTCGTATTTTTAGCATTTACTTCTGTTCAATACATATGTTTCAGCCATCTAGGCCTCATCGGTTGAACTAGTGAAGCAATGTATATACAAATTAATACAGATCTGTTAAACAACGAATCTGTATCTGCATCTACTACATTTACGCTAAAATCGTCTCCAAGCCATAACCAGTTTCGTTCTATCAGGCGACACCAATTTAATCAGTGACATCTGACGAAAGAAAACGACTAGGCCAGAAAAGGCGACCTTCCGCTCGAATAGCAAGGCTATTACTATTACTATTACTGCTTCACTAGTTCAATCGATGAGGCCTAGATGGCTGACACATATGTATTGAACAGAAGTAAATGCTAAAAATACGAGGTGTTTGTCCATGTTTACAGTTACGGATATGTATTTTGCATATCTGTTTCATTATATAACAACTGCGTAATACGTGCAACGTATTGATAAATATCCCTTTTTTGTATATTTACCGCCATCTGGCGCGTGTTAATGGACAGCACCAATATACGTATTTTTCCGCTTTTTCGTAATAGCCTTGCTATTCGAGCGGAAGGTCGCCTTTTCTGGCCTAGTCGTTTTCTTCCGTCAGATGTCACTGATTAAATTGGTGTCGCCTGATAGAACGAAACTGGTTATGGCTTGGAGACGATTTTAGCGTAAATGTAGTAGATGCAGATACAGATTCGTTGTTTAACAGATCTGTATTAATTTGTATATACATTGCTTCACTAGTTCAACCGATGAGGCCTAGATGGCTGAAACATATGTATTGAACAGAAGTAAATGCTAAAAATACGAGGTGTTTGTCCATGTTTACAGTTACGGATATGTATTTTGCATATCTGTTTCATTATATAACAACTGCGTAATACGTGCAACGTATTGATAAATATCCCTTTTTTGTATATTTACCGCCATCTGGCGCGTGTTAATGGACAGCACCAATATACGTATTTTTCCGCTTTTTCGTAATAGCCTTGCTATTCGAGCGGAAGGTCGCCTTTTCTGGCCTAGTCGTTTTCTTCCGTCAGATGTCACTGATTAAATTGGTGTCGCCTGATAGAACGAAACTGGTTATGGCTTGGAGACGATTTTAGCGTAAATGTAGTAGATGCAGATACAGATTCGTTGTTTAACAGATCTGTATTAATTTGTATATACATTGCTTCACTAGTTCAACCGATGAGGCCTAGATGGCTGAAACATATGTATTGAACAGAAGTAAATGCTAAAAATACGAGGTGTTTGTCCATGTTTACAGTTACGGATATGTATTTTGCATATCTGTTTCATTATATAACAACTGCGTAATACGTGCAACGTATTGATAAATATCCCTTTTTTGTATATTTACCGCCATCTGGCGCGTGTTAATGGACAGCACCAATATACGTATTTTTCCGCTTTTTCGTAATAGCCTTGCTATTCGAGCGGAAGGTCGCCTTTTCTGGCCTAGTCGTTTTCTTCCGTCAGATGTCACTGATTAAATTGGTGTCGCCTGATAGAACGAAACTGGTTATGGCTTGGAGACGATTTTAGCGTAAATGTAGTAGATGCAGATACAGATTCGTTGTTTAACAGATCTGTATTAATTTGTATATACATTGCTTCACTAGTTCAACCGATGAGGCCTAGATGGCTGAAACATATGTATTGAACAGAAGTAAATGCTAAAAATACGAGGTGTTTGTCCATGTTTACAGTTACGGATATGTATTTTGCATATCTGTTTCATTATATAAAAAATATATATGTTGCCATTTAAAATAAAAAACTTGACTGTCGTTTGACATTAATGAAAACAATTGAAAACAAATAAAACACTGCTATCTTATAGTGTTTTTGATGCTATTAAATTTACTTTTTGTTTAAATAAAACCGGACAATAAATAACGGAATTATGAATGTTGGCGTTTTTTACGGGACAGTCTGTATATGTATACATATAGAGATATTTTTTTTAACATTTTTTGTCTTACTGTACGGACAATTTGTACTATCCCAAAATAAATAACCTGTTTATTCCAAATGAAAATCTCTTACTTGTCGTGATCAATACTTTAGGGAAGACATTTCATTTCTTGTATAATATAAAAAGAAAATAACAAGGGATTTGATATCAATGGAATATTATAATATAAAATAACATAATTCTGATGAAAGAAAAAAGCTTAGTAACAGCCGAAAATTTTGAAAGAATTCTGTTACAGATTTATTTCTACCTCGCTTTCAATTTCATACATACGCTGTGATGATAATGTGGTTTAAATATTTCACATTCAAATTACGTTTTGCTGGAATACCGGATTAAGAACTTAATGCCAAAGATAATTTCTCTCTGTTGATAATTAATAAAATATCAAGCTTTTGTTATTCGATAGCTGCCTTTGTTTTGTATATACGTTACGACCTCTAATCTTCTTAACCTTTGATAAATTCAATTTTTAAGTTTAATTGGAATTCAGTCGGAAGATTTGGTATACAATTTTTTTTTTAATATAAGTTAATTCGTTCGTAGCACAATGTAATAATGTAAACGTAAAATTATTAGAGGCGTTTTGAAATTCATTATTATAACGGGTGGGGCAAAAGTCCCGCTACCATTTTGATTGCGCGCCATCTTGGTTATGTGACGTTTAGTTCAGTTTAGCTTTAACCATTGTGTTGTGTAGACGTCCAAATTTTATTATGGATAAATATACGCCACAAGAACGAGCAGAAATAGTGACAATATTTATTGAAAATAATCGTTACATTATTGCCACTCAGCGGAAATTGCGTCAAAAATATCCTAATCGTCCAGTGTCTCACAAAACCACAATTTATCGTTTACATGCGAATTTTCGACAGTACGGTACGACAGCAGACAGGCCTCGTTCTGGAAGACAACGGACGTCTCGTAACGCTGAAAATGTGGCTCTGGTGCGCGATAGTGTTGCAGAGTCTCCAGAAACATCAATTCGGAGACGTGGTTCCCAGTTACAAATGTCTGCACGCAGTTTAAGGCGAATTTTGAAAACTGATTTGAAAATGCTCCCGTACAAAATTCAATTAGTCCATAAATTGCTACCGAGAGATCATGATCAACGAGTTGAGTACAGTAATGCAATCCTAAGGCTGTCTGATGAAATTGAAGATTTTTCGTCTAAATTGATAGTGAGCGATGAAGCCCATTTTCTTCTCAGTGGCCACGTCAATAAACAGAACAGTCGGTTTTGGGAGACACAGTATCCTCAATTAATTCATGAAACGTCATTTCATCCACAAAAAACAACTGTATGGTGTGGTATTCATGCTGGAAACATCATTGGTCCCTATTTTTTTGAAACTGACGAAGGTGTTGGAGTTACTGTTACTGCTGAACGGTACCAAGACATGATTTGAAATTTTCTTGTGCCTGAAATGGAAGAGCAAGGACTAGAGGAAATGTGGTTTCAGCAGGATGGGGCCACAGCACACACAGCTCGTTCAACAATTCAATTATTGAATGACGTTTTTCCACGAAGACTAATTTCGCGAAATGGCGATTTAGCATGGCCAGCCACATCTCCGGATTTAGCTGCACCTGACTTTTTCTTATGGGGTTTTTTAAAATCAAAAGTTTATGTGAATAAGCCCCAAACGATTCAACATCTTAAAGAGAATATTCGTCAAGAAATTGAAGAAATTCAGCCTGAGATGTTGCAGGATGTCATGAAAAATGCCTTAAAAAGAGCCGAAAGTTGCATAGCGAATCGCGGTCACCATTTAGCCGATATAATTTTCCAATCCTAACGAGAAAAAATGTAAAGAGCAAATAAACTTTTTATGAAAACCAAACTTACTTATCTTTCTCTTTCAACAAAGTTATAGGCAATCAAAATGGTAGCGGGACTTTTGCCCCACCTTGTACTAGGTGTAAGATTTCAGCGAAATTCTTCTAATTCCAAACAAACTACTGAATAAAAGATATTGTTTTGAATAAATTCCGCAAGTTATGCTATGATCTTGAACACTTTTTGCTTAAGGAAAAATACGTGAAAGATAAAACAGTATTTATTACATATTTAAAATAAAATATAGAACAAAAGAAATTTCAATAGATCTACAGAATTAATAAATGAGAAATGATATTCGAACAGAGCTAGATAGTATGTAGACTATCCACCTACTTATAACTAAACCTGAACAAAGCAAAGAGAGAGACATTATATATGTTACATATTGTACATGTAACAATCCAATTTTTTCCTCACAAACAAAACTTCTGTAAAATACCGCGTTTAAATTGAATGCTTCTTTTATATTGTGATATATCAATATTCGGACACGTAATCTCAATTGTTTAATCTCAGATTAAACAACATCATTTACTCTAAATAAAATAGTGTAATTCATATTTTATAATTAACCCACCATATATGTTACGTATTATAATTTAGTATTATTAATCTAAATAAGAGATAGTTACATATTATATTTAGCAATCAATAATCTAACCTAGATTAGTATACTGCTGATGCATAAATAAACATAGTTCAGATATTTAAAATAAACCAGTTAAATATTCAATATCGTCATCGCATAAATATGATGAAGTGCAAGAATTGTGAGGTCATCAAAATGCATCATAAGCATCTGTATAAACACTTAATTAAAGTAGGTTATATCAGCGATGCCACAACAAATAATAAATGAATCGATATTCAATTACGCTTAAGTAATGTACGTAAAATTAAAATGTTTAGAACTGTTGGAATTAAAATTGTAAATAGAATTTGTATATATACCATAAATTTTGTTAAATAAATCATTAAGGAATGTACTGTTCTTTAGTCACCTATACATAGACCTTCGAGTCTAATCACAATTGATATATGACAACACAACAGAGCAGTATTTTACAGAAATTTCATTTGTGAGAAAAAACACATTTATCCAAATTCATACATGTACACAAGTTAGATACAATAATGTCGTGTCGTATATCCTTTCGTTTGTCCAGGTTTATTTCTAATATATTTAAGTATAACATGTAAAAGATACCATATCGATGTTTAAGTAACATAAAGTGTAAAATACAGTAACACAATAATGTTAAAAAACATATTTGTGTGCGTGTTTCGAACTCATCCTAGTTCTCATCAGTGTGCCTGCAGAAGAAGCACGCCAAATGCATGCGTTGCTGCTAATATAAACACAATCCTTGTCATGAGAAAACATCTCAAGACATCTGACGGCCAAGCCAGACACGCCGACAACGGTTTCCATGAATAGCTACTACTAGAAGGAAGCTATAAGTCTAAATGTGTAGCCTAGATAGCACCAATATACTATGTAGAGATAGAATGTCAATATTTAACTAATATCAAAGGTAAAATACTGTGCGTAGATGTAAGTATATGTTATGTTGCAAATATAAGAGTTATTTTCAGAAAGTTATTTATTTAAACTAAGTAAAGTGAAGATAAGCTAAAAATGTCTTCTTCATAACTACATACTTTAATTTTTTTTGATATTTTTATTTTACAAATATTTGCCATTAAATATAAAACTTAGGAAAATTTAGTTCGTTTTATTCCACTAAAAAGCTTCCCAATTTCTTTTTTTTTTTCTGGTGGTGTTAATATCGAAGTCGAATCTTTTTCGTTCATAAATTTTATTGGCCATAATTGGCCTCTATCTGTATGTTTACCCTATCGATAGCACATTGGGGATAAGCTATTGTTTCTGTATTGTATTTCCACTAACATAACTTCCTTCAAGACTTATATACTTATTCCATCGTTTTTACAATGGCCTGATACCTCCAGAAAAAAATTCCTTCGTCAACTCTCCAAAATATTGTTAGGCAATTTCCTTTGAGTGTTTGATCAAATGCTAAATGCTTTACCTGGAAGTGCGTTTTCAAATTTTAAATGGAGCTAGATCAAGCTTTTAAGGTAAATGCCTTAACTCTATCAACCTACATATTTCTTCTGGAATCAAAAGTTTCTGATACAATTGCTTCTAGATACTTTAAGTACTATACTTCTTTCGAAAATTTATCTTATTTCGCCTTATATCATATGTATTTAAACCATTTTGATGAGTTTATACTATATATTTGCTCTACATAATGTGTTTTATATTAGAATTTAAAAATTTTTGCTTTTTCTGTATCTTTCTATGAAAGAAATTGTTCGTCTTTCATTGATTAATTTGTATAAATCCTTGAATTGGTCATTTTCAGTTAAAATTTTAAATGAAAAGAACGCATTTGAAAGGGGAAACTAAACAAAAGAAAGAACTAATATTATAACAGTACACATTTGCCTTGCGAAACATTTTAGTGAAAAGTTATGCGGGTTAGATGCCACTTTTTGCAAGTTTTAATTCAATTTCCTGCGTAAAGTAATAAATATCTAACTTTTACTGTTCAGATATAGTAAATATATTTGAAAAGCTAATCAAATATCTAAAATAACATCATTCACATTTCAGAAGAGAATATTCTTAATTATGTACTAGCGAAAGGGGTTTTATATTTATGGTTTCGAGGACTGCAGAGGTCTCGCACAAAGGAAGTATTCAAGTGTTCTCCTTTTCCCATGTATGAATTGAAAACAGCCAATTTTGTACCCTATATGCGAGTATCCACAATTCAACCAAAATGTCACAAACATTCAACATTTGACTTAACAAATTTTATTGATGAACATGTCTTCGGATAAATTAAATTATGTAATGTGTAATTTATTATATTCAACATTCATCATTCATCATATTTCGCGAATTAATCTACATAATCTTAAGACAGCGTTTATACTTTCAATCAACGCTTGCAATTAAGAAAATTAATTATATGATTAATTAGTGTTTGAAATACTTAAAAAAACACTTAAACGCGTGTATATATATATACTAGATAAAAATATAGGTGTTTCTTGGGAGTAGTGTCCGGGTAATTAAAATAATATTTAATTTATGTTTACGTTTCGGTTCTATACATAGAACCTTTTTCACAATTGTAATATTTATTAAAGTGTCAGAATGGTGAGAGTAATGTTAAAATAAATGTACTTACATTAGAATTGTGTTATTAATACATTGCACTATACTCGTTACATGAATGCTTTTCAAAATTTCACAATACAACTAATTTGTGTGTCTGAGTTGACAATATTCGGAACATCTGGTTACTATCGTTATTTGACGCGTGGAATGTGGGTAGTGTTACCATCATGGTTTGAACTGTTCTCGGATATGTCTTTTGTATGTCTGTTTATATTGTCATTATAAAATGCGTAGATATATTGTAGACAAGTTATTTAAGTCTGTTCTGTCATTTATGGAATCTGTGTTTTTTGTATGTGGATGCTTTTTAATATATACATTCGGATGTAATTATTGAGGTTTTATCGAAATTCAAAGTGTGATTGGCCTGCTTGATGTGTTTTTTAAGCCTGGACTATTGTTTGAGAATTTATCCATTTAAACGTTCTTGTAGATATTGTGTTGTTTGACCGATGTGTACACATTTGCAGTCGTGGCATGAGATTTCATAAATAACGTCTTTTTTAAATATATTTTGTCTTTTAATTTTCAATGTAAGTTGTTCAGATTATTAGAGTTTTTGTCAAGTATTATAACTGGTGAGAGATTTCACAGAAACATGAACCAAGTGAAATCACGCTATAATTTGCAGGGAAAATTTGGAAATCAGATTCGAAATAAGATATAAGTATAAATATCGGGATTACGGGATTCTTGAAGGGTAATCCCGGTATCGTGGAATTAATCCAGGGATTAGGCTATGTAGTTTCTAATTGGGCTCAAATGAAAAAAAAACTTAAGTAATTTCTTAAAAATTATTTATTAATATTGTTGCACAACACAAAACACAATATACTAAAATAAGGAACAAAAAAGACAATACAGAAAACTATTTTAGAACTTCGAAAATACAATCGCAGAAATATCAAAGCATCCAATGTTTGACTTCCAAGCCTGCTTCGTAGTTTATTGCCAACATAAGCTACAGGTGAAAACGCTCGCTCAGGTTCTACACTGGTTGGAGGAATAGACAATAGATATTTATATGCAAATTCTAAGTGATATCCACGAACTCCTCCATTTTCGAACAGGCTCATTTCGCGTCTAATACTATTTACCAACCCTGATTCATTTTGTACTTCAGGATCTGGGGATTCCATGCTCTTATTAGGTATAAGAATGACATTCTTCAGTACATATAACATTTAAAAAGGGCAGTGACAAAGATATAGTGTTGGTATTTGAAAGTCCTATTTGTAATAATATAGAGCAAGATTTTTTCACGAACGAAACATAATATCAGGGACTGTATATTCTTACAGAACAAAAATAACTGCAAATAGCGAAATAGTTCCAATTCATATTTTGGAAGCATGAATAAAAGATTAGAATGACTCCTAAATTATATGTAATTTGCCACAAAGAGTGGAAAATTTACTCCCCTCTGTCACATATAAAACACAAAAAGGTGCTTTTATTGTCTGTTTTGGGATTAAAATTGAATTGAAAACAGTTTCGGACTTATGAGCGGATATAAAAACAAATTGTTTCATTTTATTTAACGTAAAATGTTATGGGATTAATTTTAACAGAAGCAAAAACAAAAACAAAAAGTTTCGATACTCGTTCCGAACACAACGCATATTATGTCTCTACTATCTGTTGTGCTTTTGTTAAATAAATCCACTGCGTAATTTTACATTCGGTAATTGATAATTTGTGGGTTTAAATTACATTTTGTATCATCTCTTCTGTCTGTCAATGGTCTCTTTAACACAGAATGACAAATATTTAGTTACCAATTTTCATCCATATATATGCAATTTAATAGTAGTGTTTACTGACTATTTTATCAGTATATTGTTTTTTAATATTAGAAATATAATACAATATTATATTTCATCATATTTAACATAATTACATTTATTTAAATTACTTGTGTATTTGTAAAAATGTGTTAGCCATACCACCCAATCACGAAAAACATAGAGTTGTTAAAGAACGAGATCTCCAAGTTGCTTTCGGTCCAAAAACACCATCAAAATCCTCCTAGGTAATACCAAAGATGAAGTTAATTTCGATTTGAAATCAGGTATATACGAAATGAATTGCGACGATTGTAATTTAAAATATATAGGTCAAACAAGACGCTTAATAATAACCCGTTATAAAGAACACATATCACATATTAGATTTAACAGACCAGAAAAATCTGTCGTAGTTTATCATGCTCTACACACAGATCACAACGTGTCGGATAATGGGTTAAGACTTATCAAAGCCATCAATAACACCAGAGATTTCGACGAATATGAAAGCATTCATATCGTTAATAATAAACGTAATACGTTGAACTCGGACACCGGTCCTAGCCCATACAGTTGTCTTTTTTTATTCTTAGAAAAGAGGCAGAAAAAGTCGAGGGTGGAGAATGGAGTGTAAACACATGTGGTACCGTTTTCCTAAGAGAGGTAGGTTTGTCGTAATTTTTAGTCTGTGAATTTTATTTTAAAGTTAGTATATACGTGGGTACGTATACATTAACGTATACATTACGTAACGTGTGTTCATTTGAAAAGTCAATCTAGGTTACTTTGAAATTTTGATAGAATAAGACGCAAATATATTAGTATGTGTTTGTTGTTCCGTAAACGTAAATCCAAATGACATTTGATAATGTCGATCACAAATATCAGTTAGTGCATAAAATAATCGTGCGTCGATTCTGGTTTAAATAAATTGTTTCTCAGTTTTAAAATGGCTTTCACTTTAGAACATAATTTTTTTTTAGTCCAGGCTTATTTTCGAAGTGATAATAAAATTGATGGTTTATGGGTTTACTCAGTTCAAGGTTGCATGGTAGAATTTCAAGTTGAGTTTCCACATTTTGTAATAGATTATATACAATTTAAGAATACTTTGGATAGAACTTTAAAACTTTTTTCTGAAACTGGTAGTCTCTTAAGAAAATCAGGCAGCGGAGCAGTTAAGAAACGTACACCTCAAGTTGTCAATCGTGTTGAAGAAATAATGGAAAATGAACCACAAACATCTGTTCGACATTTGAGTAAACAAATAAACCTTTCTGTTGGTACAACTCACAAGTTATTAAAAAAAGATATGCAACTTTATCCATACCGTGTCACAGCAGTACAAGAATTGTTAGAAATTGATTACCCACGTAGACTACAGTTCTGTAATTGGTTTGTAAATATGAACAATAATGGAGAACTTTCGCAAAGAGTCATCTTTACTGATGAAGCATGGTTTTATAAAACGGGATACCTAAATTCACAACATACAAGAATTTGGAGTAGTGAAAATCCACATGTAATTAATGAAGAATCGCTACATCCAGAGAAAATTGGTGCTTGGGCAGCGATAAGCCAAAGCCGAATCATTGGACCAATATTTTTTCAGGGAACGTTAACTGCTCAATGGTACCGTACGGAAATTTTACAACCATTTGTCAATCAGTTGCATGATGATGAACTTCAAAATGCATATTTCCAACAAGACGGAGCACCTTGTCATTGTACTGCAGAATCTTTGGATTATTTAAGAGAATTTTTGATGAGCGTATAATTAGTGAAATTGCCTGGCCTGCACGTTCATGCGATTTAACACCTTGCGACTTCTTTTTGTGGCCTTATCTAAAAAATAACATATTTCGAACACCTATATTGAATTTGAATGATATGCCACAGAGAATCGAACAGAAATGCATGGAAGTTAATAACAATCCAGTAATGTAGCAGAATATCATCAGAAATTTTTAACGGAGGATTTTAAGGTGCATTGATCTTGAAGGACAACATTTTCAACATTTGTTATAGTTTTCAATAAATACCTACTATTTGTTATTTATTTCTATGTATGAAACTGTCAAAATATACGACTTCGTAGGTTAAGTAGTAAATTTTAATTTACGACATACTTCAAAATGTTCTCAGTAAATCACATGCTACTAGATTGACTTTTCAAATGAACACTTGTTATATGTGTTAGCTTTACTGTGCCCCATGTGCGACACTTTAATTAGTAGTTTTACCTACTGATGATGACAACTTAGTTGTCGAAATACGTATTTAGGATGCTATTATTAATTGTGATAAAATGGTTTTATACCTTTTTTTAATTGTGTATTTACTAACGTTACTTCGAAAATTAAAATCTGAATAAACAATAATAAAATAATTAATTGCAATTTGTGTTATACTGCGAAGCAATTGGTAAAAATGCATTCCTCTAATAGGCCGCAAGAAGCGGCAGAGTTTTTGCGGGTCCCGCTCAAGCTTGAAACAAGCGAAAGAAGACGTTTCAATTCCATTAAAAAATTTTCTATGTGAAGATTGAAGTCCACGCTTATGGAAATAACAAAGAAACTAATGTTTTAATAACTAGTAATACAATAAAGAAGTACCACCGCTATCCAAAAGCCTAACGTTCGCCTTTCTAAGATTATCAAACCTCTATTCCGAGACAGAAGATTATATCATGTCAGTATGGGATGTTCAGTACACCGTTCTATCAATAGGAACTCCCGTGTATTGACCTAGATAACAACTAAAACAGAATCTAAAAAGCACACCCAAAGACGTCACTTTCTAGTAACGTGACATGGCCTTTGAAACGATTTACTATTACACGTATACATACTAGAGATATGATTGGCAAATTGAAGCTGCCCATCAAACAGTAATCCCAAAATCTATTATTTCAGAGTCCTCAAATTCCATAAGGGTAGGTAATAGCAGCGCTGCTCCTAGAATATGTTACGATGGCGCATTTATCTATATTCAGATAAATCATATTTTCAAAGATACGGATAGATAGCATTAATTTTTAAACTTAAATGTTTTATAAATCGTTTCCGAATTCTCTCTAGAACTGACTGCTGGTATTGATAGGTTGTGCACCATACAACCGAAGCGTATTGAAGTTTCAAGCGAACTAGAGACAAAAATAGAACTATATAATGTTGAAGCATTCAAAAATTTAACCTGCCAAGATTAATCTACGAAGGACAGTCGAGAAATTTCGGAAATATGGTAACGCCATTTAATAAATGATGTGTACTACAATATGCCAAAAATATGACGTTCTTGTCCGATTGTCAAAATGTCAGTCAATTTGTGCAGTGTGCAATTTTAAAGTTTCCTAATCGCATTGAAAATGGAGTTAACTCGTAAAAATGCGCTATGATTTATTATGGTTTTTGTCGTGGCTTAACTCAATACTAGTGCATAAAACGTTTAATTTCTGCGTTTGTCATACTTCGCTTCATGATCAAGCAAGGAAAGAGCATCCTGAGACATCTGTTGTTGCGTAAAATATCGATGACCTACGTCGAATAATTGAAGAAAATCGTCATGTAACGTATAGTGAGATTCAGACATGCTTGCACATTTCTAGGACCACAATATATTCAATTTTGCATACTCATTTAGCCGCGAGAAAACTTTGTTCTCGTTGGATAACCGCATAATCTTACAATGAATCTTAATATTACTCTTAATCTTACAGGAACCACGTAAAATGGCGCAATGTAATGCAAAAAGAAATCAGTCATGGATCTTCTAAAAATATCTATGACATCGTTACAGGTCATGAATCGTGGATATACTCTTACGAACCGAAAACAAAACAAGAATCGACAGTTTGGGTATTTCAAAATAAACTTCTGCCAACAAAAGTTGTTCGTTTGCAAACAAATGATAACGCGTTTCATTGCAAAGTCTGGTCATGTTGCTGCAATTATTCTGGAGAATTGTCGAACTGTAAATGCAGAATGGTATACAACAATTTACTTGCTCGAAGTTAGTGACGAATGGTGAAAAAGCAACCCTAAACGTGCATCCTTCTTCAGTCGATTATTTTCGAAGTAAAGGCATTGAAGTAATGACTCATCCAGACAATAACCCTAACTAGGCCCCAAGTCATTTTTTTACGTTTCCAACAATTACCACCACTGTCCAGAAGAGGCTATCACTGCATTCGAGTTCATTCTGAAATGGACTCGAATTTCAGAATGGCGTAAATGTTTCAACGATTGATTTGAACGAGTGACAAAGTACATAGAATTTAATGGTGAATATTTCGAAAAGCAATAAAGCCGTTTATTTTGGTTTCCCGAAATTTTCCAACTATCCCTCATAGAAAGCTTTAAAACATGAGCCGGTCAATTACATATGTTGCAGATATGGTTAGAAAATTGGAGTTAATCATCAAAATCCATTCCTTCGCATTGTCTAATAATGTGTAATCCCGAATCCCAGGTTTCGTCAAAAAATGCACACCTCCTCTTGATACTGCAATTTCCATGTCGTGTACTATACAATATTATTATAAACATCTAACTTACAAAGTTAAATTGCCAGTAAATCAATTTAAAATATAAAATTACCATGAATTTATATTAAACAAAATGATGATTATAGGCTACAACCTTTGTAGCACATTTAATATAAAATGATTTATAATTTCTGTACGATCGCCCGCAAAACAAAGCAGTAACAATAAAAAGATAAATCACCAAATTATTAATTGCTTCCTTAAACAAAATTAAGCCAAATGGAAATATACACTTAATTTATAATTTTATTCATAAATCTTTTAATTATATATCTCGTGCTTGAAAATATATTTTTGGTTTAGCCGTTGTAACTCAGAATAGTCGCGATAATACATTAATCTTCAGACATAGCCCCCGAATTTCGCAGTTTCGAATTAATTAAGAAGCCAAATATAATTATTTAGGCGAAATTATTATGCGAGAAATCACTGCTATCTAATTTCGTAACGGTATCAATATCAAAGAACAATAGTAGCAAGACCGAAAGGAACGTTTAATGTTTTTTTTTTTTTTTGGTTCTTTTATTGACACTGTCAGTGTTTTAAGCTTCGTTTTCATGAGCTCGGAACTTTCGAGTAATAAAAGAGAGTTGACACAGAGCAATAGCGTACCAAGCGATCCTAACACAACAAAGAAATTTATTTCAAAGGAAGAGAAAAATTTCATGTATTCTCTCGTACTTTTCATTATGATAAATGTGTACTGAGCTTAAAAATTACGCTTTTTTCTGATTGATCCATAGAAAATTACTATTTCCTCACTTCATCGAGCTCTATATTATTCTATACCAATACAAGTAATGTAATGATTATAAATTTAATTATTACATTACTATTATAAAATACAATAAACTAAAAAATAATTCATTTCATATATGATTGTTTCAGATTTCACTTGATGATATTCCATTATAACTTATGTATTATTTTGGTACAGGTACGTGGATGATATATTACTAGGTTTCACAGGAACAAAAAGCCAATTAAATTTATTATTTCATTATATTAATACATTGCATCACAATGTTAAGTTTACAATGGAACAGGAAACAAATAATAGTATTAACTTTCTTGATTTAACGATTACTAGAATTAACAACAAATGTAACTTTGCAATTTACCATAAACCGTCAAATACAGATATAAGTATTTATAACACTTCTTGCCATCCGATACAACACAAATTAGCGGCTTATCACAGTCTTATACATAGATTAATCAATACGTTTAACCAAACAAATTTCGAGAAAGAGTTAAATTTAATTAAACAAATAGCTATCAACAATGGATATAAAAGTAATATAATAGATAACATTTTAAATAAAAAACCCAAAAATTTAAAATGATCACGTTTATAGGCTCTTCAAGCACAAAAAATTGTAAATATTTAAGAAAGTTTGACATTAATACAGCGTATAGAACTAACAACAATTTATCCAAATTTATAAAAAACAATAAAGATTTAACAAACAACAATAAAAAGTCAGCAGTCTATGAGTTAACTTGCGGTAGTTGCCCTATGACGTATATCGGACAGACAGGCAGATCGTTTGAAATGCGCATCAAAGAAAATTTTTCTTAATTTAGAAATAATAAAAGTGACTCTTCATATGCGTCTCATATTCATTTAACGAACCACAATTTTAACAAAGAATTTAAAATATTACAAAAAACTTAATTTATTAGTCACTTGAAATTAATAAATTAAAGAAAACCGACAAGCTCCTCAATGATCAATTAGAAACAAATAATTCACCCTTACTCAATTTATTTATTTGATATTCAGACAGTCATATATTGTATTTTTCCATAGAACTTCTTTACCTCCCTGTAACATAATGTAACCCCCAGTTTTATTACTGAAGAACAGTATTGTATAAACCGTAGTGAAAGTTGTGTGCATAGACATTTTAGTAATAAAAAGTACCCATTCCTTCTACTATTCAAAAGAAAACATGTGTTTGTTATGGTACATTTGTGTTAAAATTTGTACATAAGTTAGTTATATGTCTGATAAAGCTCAAGTTGGAGCGAAACGATCGTTACGGTGTAAATTAAAAAGTGAAATTCATTAAAATTTGTTTTTATATAAAATATGGTTTTAGATAAACAGAAACTAAGTTCTAAATAAAATATTTTATTCAACATTTTATATATTTATATATTTCAATATTTTATTCAACAAAACAAATTAGTACGATGACAATTATCTTTCTGTTGTGCCTATTAAAGCAATACACAATTTCTCATTTATTTATTAATTCAGCAATAAATTTAATCAGTCATGTATAGGCGACCACTTCGATCAGTGACCTCTTGCCATTTATCTATTAGCTCCTCTTGTAAGATTTTCCTCTTTTGGAATTGGTTAATGTAAAACTAATTGACAGCCAATTCAAAGGTTAATGCAAAACTAATTGACAGTCTTGACAGAAGTTCAACTCTGATAAATTTATACAATTAAAGGGGTTCTGCAAAATTTTAAATAAATTATAGTCTGAATGTGTGAGGTCCGAATCAAAACATACCAATCGAGCTGCAACATTTTTTACTAAATCTCCATAGAAACCTGTGAACTAGAATTGTCTTTTCTATTGACCAATTCTAACATATTCTTATCGTTTTCTTTCTTCAGCATGCCAAGTTTTTAGTAGTGAAATTAATAGTTTGGTCTAGTGACAGAAATCCGTAGTACACAATCCCCTTTCAACGCCACTAAATAGACAACATGACCTTTTTTGAGAACAATCCAGTCATTGCGATCGTCCTTGCACGGATGATCTTCTACTTCTCTGGAAGATGGACGATTCAACTCCCATTGAATTCCCGAGACTTGATCTAAATTTTGGCTAGAGTTTAAATCCAGCAAATTTGCACGGTTAAAGGATTTTTTGCAAAATTCTAAACAAACTAATCTGAACGTGCATGGATCGGATAATGTGGTGAAGATATTAAAACATCCCAGTCAAGTTTGCAACAATTTTTGCAAAGTCTTCACAGAAACGTGCCGTTTGATATTGTTACTCTGGCATTCTGACATCTTCCAATAATTTACTTCCTTCAGTTTGGTCAATTGTCAGCAGTTAATAATTTTGTTTACTGGCAGTATTTCGTAGTAAAAATAACCTTTCAGGCCCATCAGATACACAAAATGGCCGTCTTTATGTGCAATCAAGTTACTAGTGATGAATTGTTTCGGGAAAAAAGGCATTTTTATTGTTTTTAAGTAATGAATCGTTAAATTTTTTCCACTCAATTGATGCGATGTCCAAGTATTAAGTTAACGATTGGATTACGATTTGTTACTTAGACGAAACACCCAGATCTAAACAACAGTCGATCATTTGGACCAAACGCAGAGAACCAACACCAAAGCAAGCCAAAATAGTTTCATCGATGGAAAAGGTGATGAAATCGATATTTTGGAATGCAAAAGAAATATTGCTGCAAAAGGGCAAGACCGTAAGCGGCAAATATTCTAGATCGTTTGAAGACAGCTATCGCTAAAAAGATTCCGGAAATTACTTAGAAGAAAGTGCTCTTTCACCACGACAATGCACCTGAGCATTTCAGTAGGGTCGCTGTAAAAAAAAAAATTGAAGAATTAAAGTTCGAATTAATACCACACCAACCATATTCGCCAGACCTAGCACAATCCCACTTTAATCTATTTTCCAAATTAAAAGATTTCTCGTAGACAAAAAAATTTGCACAAATGAAGAGCTAACTTCAACAGTGGACGCTTATTTTTCAGAGTTAAAAGAAAATCACTTTCAAGACGAAATAAAAAAGCTTGAACAGAGATTGACCAAATGTATTGAATTAAGAGGAGATTATGCAGAAAAATAAAGTTTGTTTATTTAAATTATTCCTTTGTATTAGTACGATTGTTATTCCTTTGTATTAGTACGATCGCGCGAATTAATCGACCTGCCCTCGTACATACATACACAAGTGTACAACGCGTGACTTTTCAATTCTATTAACTTGTTAAAGCATGTAACGCAATGTTAGTAGCATTACGCCTAACCAGTATATGTAGATCCTATTTTAATATTGTTCACCTGCATGAAAAGGTCAAAGTTCAATACTATAACGCGATTTTACAAATGTGACGTATTATTAAAGCTATCGAGAGCTAAAAAAGCTCAATTTACCATTGCGGCATTGAAATGCGTTGTTATAGATTTATATCACGCTAATATAATCTTGACTTTCGGAAGGATCGTTTCAGATGTAAAAAATATTATAAAAGAGGTTTAATTTAACGTAAAAGGGAATTGATGATAGCCGTTGAATTTAATCAAAAGATTCAGATCGAATAATATTAAAATTTCTTTAGTAAAAGGCGCATAATTAAATCGTAAGAATCGCTAGTTTATATAGAACATTATACTATCTTAAATCACAATTTTTTGTATCTCTCTCAGAATTTCTGAAATCAAAAAACGCACAATTAAATTCAACGTAATTTGAACTATTTGTAAACTATTTGTTTAATATAAATTTAAAGCGATTAATTGACGAAGAAGAGTTTATTAAACAAATAGCATTAAAGTTGACATAATTGTGTAGTTATAGTCATAAGTGGAATTTAACAGTTTGGTAATGATATCAATTAGGCCTTTTTGCTAAAAAAGTGAATACCCTAACGGTTATTGTATTATTACAATCATCATCACCTGATGAAGCTCTAGCAGAGCGAAACGAAAGTAGTGAATTTTAATAAAATTATATTTTAAACCCAAAGTAAATTTTCATTAATTATATATGTCTCGAATGTGAACTGAGATTGTAATGTAATTGATTATGACACGAGACATTTGTGATTATATTAAATAATATAGGACTCACAACGCTACCTTGAAGAAGACCACTTGTACCATACATTAAGAAATAGGTTTCCTATTACAGAAGTATTATATTTTCTATTAAATACAAATTTAAATAAAGCTGTATTATATATAGGTAGTATAGTATATCTTCAAGCCCTAAACTTAATCAAATTAGGTGTTTGATAAAGGTGGTAATAAAATAATAAAAACAATTAATTTCCTTAATATAATACAAAAGCATTTGTCAATATTTAACTTCCGTAAGGCAACTTTAATAAATTAAAACTAAGAATAATCGATCTATTATCTCCAGATTTTATTACAAAGTATCATCAATAGGAAATATTTAATTTAAAAAAAAATTATCTAAAAAATCCGCTGTTCAACTTTATTCTTAATTTTACATTATTTTTTAAACGTTTTGAGACCACATGAAATACTAAGCTATTGTATAGACAGTCCAATGAACTCTGCTAACGTCGTTGATATCAAACGTTTACTATTTGTCAATGAATCATTCTTTCTTCCATAAATAAATCTTTGTTTATTCATTGATCGATATGTATGGGTGCCTTATTAATTTGTTATGTATATGTAAAAAACTAATATGATATGATTACTTCGTGGCTGTAAATTAAATAAATGTATCATGTAATAATATTACTGTCGGTTTATCTATTGCTTTGTTTTCAATTTGTCAATCTATTGTTGTTTTGATAAATCAATAACCTATATCCTATTTCAAAACATAAAGCGCATTTGTTTCCATTTATTTATGCAGGCAAAGTAAAACTACTTTTTCCATTACATTATCGAGGTTCATTCATAACTTACTTATGTATAAAACCATTCATTGTAAATAAACCGTATGTAAACAAATACGTCTGCATATCTATAAGCTGCACTGAATATACATATGGTATATATCGGCTGAATCAGGAATATCAGAGGTAGTCAACATTTATTTGTTTATTTTATTATTTTTTTATTTGGTTATTTTTTCACATTTGTTGCATTTTTCGGGAAGTAATGTAAATGTAAATATGCTTTCTACACGCTACGACGCTAATCTATTCGAATTTTCTTTTTATTAAAAAAAAATTCGCCCTGAAGTAGGATTCGAACCCACGTACATGGCTTGCCGGACCATCGCTTTAACCACTAAAAAATATCTATAAAAGTCTATAAAAAATTCGAATAAATTAGCGTCGTAATATGTAGAAGGCATATTTGCATGTACATTACTTCGCAAAAAATGCAATAAATTTGGACAACGGCCTACTACAGGAAATATATAGATCATCTGTTTCTTTGATGTAACTCAAGGCATCCCCACAAAGATTCGAAATCACTGGCTTTGATAGCTTCGTGGTCACAGCGATGGTCCGGCAAGCCATGCACGTGGGTTCGAATCCTATTTAAGGGCGAATTTTTTTCTATAAAAAATTAGTGTTGTAATATATAGAAAACAGATTTACATATTTTTTTTTTACATTTATTTTTTTAATTAAAAATAACATAATTGGCACATATTTTAGTAGTATAATCTAATAATTAAATTAATGACACTTATTCTGAATAACCCTATATATTTCTGAAGCATCTACAAACATTGTTACACTACTTATATATAACAAGTGTTCATTTGAAAAGTCAATCTAGGTTACTTTGAAATTTTGATAGAATGAGACGCAAATATATTAGTATGTGTTTGTTGTTCCGTAAACGTAAATCCAAATGACATTTGATAACGTCAATCACAAATATAGGTAAGTGCAAAATAATCGTGCGTCGATTCTGGTTTAAATAAATTGCTTCTCAGTTTTAAAATGGCTTTCACTTTAGAACATAAATTTTTTTTAGTCCAGGCTTATTTTCGAAGTGGTAATAAAATTGATGGTTTATGGGTTTATTCAGTTCAAGATTGAATGGTAGAATTTCAAGTTGAGTTTCCACATATTGTAATAGATTATATACAATTTAAGAATACTTTGGATAGAACTTTAAAACTTTTTTCTGAAACTGGTAGTCTCTTAAGAAAATCAGGCAGCGGAGCAGTTAAGAAACGTACACCTCAAGTTGTCAATCGTGTTGAAGAAATAATGGAAAATGAACCACAAACATCTGTTCGACATTTGAGTCAACAAATAAACCTTTCTGTTGGTACAACTCACAAGTTATTAAAAAAAGATATGCAACTTTATCCATACCGTGTCACAGCAGTACAAGAATTGTTAGAAATTGATTACCCACGTAGACTACAGTTTTGTAATTGGTTTGTAAATATGAACAATAATGGAGAACTTTCGCAAAGAGTCGTCTTTACTGATGAACCATGGTTTTATAAAACGGGATACCTAAATTCACAACATACAAGAATTTGGAGTAGTGAAAATCCACATGTAATTAATGAAGAATCGCTACATCCAGAGAAAATTGGTGCTTGGGCAGCGATAAACCAAAGCCGAATCATTGGACCAATATTTTTTCAGGGAACGTTAACTGCTCAATGGTACCGTACGGAAATTTTACAACCATTTGTCAATCAGTTGCATGATGATGAACTTCAAAATGCATATTTCCAACAAGACGGAGCACCTTGTCACTGTACTGCAGAATCTTTGGATTATTTAAGAGAATTTTTTGATGAGCGTATAATTAGTCGAAATACTGAAATTGCCTGGCCTGCACGTTCATGCGATTTAACACCTTGCGACTTCTTTTTGTGGCCTTATCTAAAAAATAACATATTTCGAACACCTATATTGAATTTGAATGATATGCCACAGAGAATCGAACAGAAATGCATGGAAATTAATAACAATCCAGTAATGTTGCAGAATATCATCAGAAATTTTGAACGGAGGATTTTAAGGTGCATTGATCTTGAAGGACAACATTTTCAACATTTGTTATAGTTTTCAATAAATACCTACTATTTGTTATTTATTTCTATGTATGAAACTGTCAAAATATACGACTTCGTAGGTTAAGTAGTAAATTTTAATTTACGACATACTTCAAAATGTTCTCAGTAAATCACATGCTACTAGATTGACTTTTCAAATGAACACTTGTTATGAATGTACCTACACCTATTGATTTGAACTAAAATTCAATACTTTTAAAGGCACATCAGGGATATTTCCATTACCTTAATTATTCTTATCTGTTTGAGATATTTCCTAAAGTGACTAAAACGTAAAAGTCATAAAATCAACATTACTTCATCCCGAGAAGGTATAAAATATATTCGTTTATATGTTTTTTTGATAAAGCACGACGTAAACGTATGAAATATTTTATTTATTCAAGATATTTTGGTCACGTAAAGGGCTCTAAGTGAAAAGACAGTTACGTGTCAGCAGGCGTATTTAATATAATGCACAGGAAAGATGATTTAATTAAATTAAATATAATATACTGCGGATTTTCAGCTTTGTCACCATGTGATGCATAGCTGTTTACAATTTCCTGTATGTCACATTTCTAGTTTTAAAACTAACAATAAACCACAGCTCTGTGAATTAGTTGAAAACTAACCCGATGCACCAGATGTGACTAAATAGTATATATCACTATATTATACAAAACAGCTAAATTTAGCGTGGAAAATGGTCTGAAATTAATTCTACTGTAATAAACGGAATTTTGTTATGAAATAATTATTTGGCTATTATAGCAAAATATAAAATTTTCCCTAATTTCTTTTATTTGCTATGCTTTAGTATACTGGGTATTAAAAAAGGTTATCGAGTAAATATCGATTAATATATAATTAATCGAGTTAATATTGTTTTATTAAGATAAAAATTACAAAGAAATTCTGATGACAGTGTATAATACATAAACGCGAGTTTCCTCCTATTTTCTACATCTCCTACACCAAGACTAGCTAACCAAACACATGCTATACAGATGCTTCCTTAAAGGACAGTGTCCGGTTATCAAACCGGTAATAACTTTAATTTATGTTTTATTACTATGAATAGGTTGGCTGAAAGACAACCTATTCATCATCAACCTAGGGGTAGACCTTCCGTTAACTTAAATTTATTTTTATGTTTTTTTCTAGCCATAACCAGATCTCTCTTCTAGCGGAATGCTTGTCGATTCCACATATAGGTTCTGGTTCTATGAAGTTCATCTTAGAATATTCCTTGGCCAGTTCATCTGTTATTTCATTGCCTTTAATGGCCTCATGGCCTGGCACCCATATGAATAACACAGTATTGTCTTGGGCCAGTCTATTGAGGACCTATTTATAATTTTTAGACTGGTACTTAGATTCATAATGACATTAAACCACCTATTTAATCTGTTAAAAATTGTCAAGTCTTCCAATAAAACCGATAACTCATTTCTTAAAGAATCCTAGTTTACTTTTGCCGTTCCACCATTAGCGAAACCAATTACATATTGGACCAGTTAAACAATCTTCCAATCTAGCAAGCTGAACATTTAAAATATTTAGCGAAAAACAGTATGGAGATTTTCATTTCCTCACGCGTGATTTTTTCTTTTCCTTATTTTATAGAGTTGAAAACTTTATATCTATCCGCGTTCGTATATAAGTTTAGAATTTGTAATAAAAATGTAATAACGTATTAATATAATAATAAAATTTTATGTAAACGATCACTTCGGTTACCCTCAACCGTTGCGGAAGATTAATCAATAGTTTTTTTTTTCCCTTGCAACTAGAAATTGTAAAATAACAAAACCACTAGACATTTTATGCACACAATTTATAGGTTTAGAACTTCCAAGACCTTAACCACCTTTAAAATTAATGCCCATGCATTACAAAGCGACATTTATCATTAATTTTCACGTAAACTGTAGTTGTTTTTAAAACGAGTTTAATTATTATTTCGCTTTCCGTCTAATAAGTTTTATGTTTATTAAATTTAATTCATATACGGAAATAATTAAACTAAAATTAGTAAATTATTCAATATTTAATTATTTACGTTACATATGTCGAATGACCAGTATTTAACCCACCGAGCATCTATACAATGAAATTTTATTTATTTACAAATTACACGCTGCCAATGCTAAAATTGATATAATAGACCAATTCCCTGGTAATTAATCAAATCACAGTTAAAATCCAGAATTATCGTTGGAGTGCTCTTTGCCAAAAATCGTATTATGAAATTCGAATATTATCGATGAACGTTATAACAAAGGAATTACTATAATAATGCCATTCTTATCGTCTAATAAGCGAATTAATTTAATTGCATTAATTAATTATTGTATTATTTAATACACCGTAGGTGTTTCGATTTTAACTAACACTAAGACGCATTACTGGACAATTAATATAGCAACAGCTTAATTTAATGTTTGCAAATTAAATCAGACGATTTCCTTAATCCTTTTAATTCGAAAACTATCGCGATTGGTTGATTTAATTGACAACCTAAGTATACTAAAAGATGTTAAGTAAAAATCAACAGATATAAGTTATTATTTGAATAAAAGTTATTTTTACACGATATATGGTGTATATTCATTATACAGTGCTGCTATAAAGATTCATTCATTTTAAAAACCCTATATATTAAATAGTATTACAAGTTCAAATATAAAATATAATATATACTTTATCATCATGAATATATAAAATTGTTTTTTAAATATTTACACACTGGCTTATATTGCTGGCAGTTACGACTTTAGATCCGAGACTAGGCTGTCCGAGTAGATTTTCGTGGTTTTCCTTCTCGTTCTAGGCGACTGCAGACAGCTGAACATCTTAAGTCACTCCAGGGGCACAGACATAATAATAACTCATGACTTACCAATGGAATTGGTGTCAAGCTGTTAGGGAATGCTAAGGCAGGAATTATTATTATTAAACTTGAATGTATTTATTAATAATTATTTTTATCCATGACAACTTCATATATATAAATATGATATTAATATACTGTCATTTATAATTTAAAATTCTTTGAAAAATGCAGTAATTGCCGAAACATGTAAGAAATTATTTTAAATATATACATACTAAAGTAAAGCAGACCTTAAATCGCTGACTATCTAAATCTACTATATATATTATATATAGAATATATAGTATTTTAGAATACTAAGGCATGATTTATTATTATAATATTGGAATGTATCTTTGAATAATTTTATCCAAAGCAACTACAAATGTATACGTATGACATTAATATACTGTCATTTATATTTTATGTTCCTTGAAAAAGGCATATTTGTCGAAACATGTAGGATTGTTTTGAATATATACATTTTGAAGTGAGACCAGACTTTAAATCGCCAACAAATTGAATTTACCATAACATACAAAGGTCACTAAATAATTATGTTTATATATATATATATATATATATATATATATATATATATATATAGGTAAACTTAATAAGTCGGCGATTAAAGGTCTGGTTCATTACTTCAAAGTATATATATTTAAAATAACTCTCTAGATTTTATATTTTGTATTCTCTTGACAAAGGCATCATTGCCGAAACATGTAGAGTTATTTTAAATATATATACTTTGAAGTAATGAACCAGACCTTTAATCGCCGACTTATTAAGTTTACCTTATCATACCAAGGTCACGAAGATATTATATATATATATATATATATATATATATATATATATATTTATATATATCATTTGATAAATGCTTGGAATTTTCGGCTTTCATATTAAATATTTTAAAGATTTTCAAATTAGTGTAACTACACCTTACAAGGCGTCTCCAATAGACTTAAAACCTAAGTCCTCGTGGCTCAGTTGGTTAGAGCGACAGTCCGGCAAACCGTAGACTTGGGTTCAAGTGCCAAGGTGAACGAAAATTTTTCAAATAAAATTTCCTAAAATTTGCGTTGTAATTTGTAGACAGCAATGTTTACATTCACATTTACTTCGCAAAATAACATATCAATTTGCAAAATATTTAATTAAAAAAGCCGAAAATTCTGTGATAACTAAACTTGGTCATGTATTCACAATATCCATTTCATCAACACAACCTTGTTAAAGTTAACATTGCTATCATCTTGTAACCAGGTCACTAGGCTAAGGAGGCACACTCCATTGGTATATAACGAGACACTGAGAGATGTCTAGGGCAAGAAGCAGTCACTGCAATGCCAGAGTAAGTGAAAGCCTAGTGCCTCATATTTACAATGATTGTTATCGTTATTGAATTATATGATATTATTTAACCGTTCCTATGCTTGTTATTTGTGTCTCTATTAAACCTGCCGTATAAATAGAACTGCATCGGCAACAATGTTATCTACGTAACCAGGTGACATTACATGGCGATCCTGCCTTTAGCTAGATGGTCAGATATTATATGTCGATTCTGCAATCCCGTCATCTCACATTACATAGCGATCCTGTCAGCCACTTAAGACTGTATATACATTAAGTGGAAAGTGGAACGAGCCCGAATATTACATGTCGATCATGCCTACCACTTATGCATTTAAGTAAATTAAATGGAATTCGGAACGAACCCCCGAACACATGGTAAACAAAATGGGAACCACGCGACGGAAGAAAAAGACATCCTCCGTCAGGCCCGTCATCTGACATTACAATTCCAAGAATTTATCAATTTATCATGATATATTAAGATGAACGGCTAAGAAATTATCTCTATATATTAATAGTTAAGAATGAAAAATTAGCAATTTCAAACTTTCAAACTGACATCTGAATATTAACAGCGGTACCTTATAAGGCGTTTCCAATAAATTTAAAGCCAAGGTCCTCGTGACTCAGTTGGTTAGAGCGACGGTCCGGCAAGCCGTAGACTTGGGTTCAGTGCCAACGTAGACCAAAATTTTTCAAATAAAATTTCATGTAATTTGCGTTGTAATTTTTTGAGAGCAATGTTTACTTCGCCAAATAACAGACTAATTTGAATATTTAAAATATTTAATATAAAAGCTGAAAATTCCAAGAATTTATCAAATGACATATTAAAATGAACGGCTAAAAAATTATCTATCTATCTATCTATATATATATATATATATATATATATATATATATATATATATATATAAGGCCACCACGATCTAACCACGTTAGATTTTTTGTGAGGCTGGACGAAGTCTAGGGTTTATTCTACATCTATTGACACACAAGACGAGCTTAGGAACAGATCGTGGAAGCCGCAACAACTAACAAGAATCGTCCTGATGCTATAAGAAGTGCCGAAGAAGTATGGAATCGTCGTGCCAAATGCTGCATTCAGCAAAACGGTGGCCAATTTTAACGGCTGCTCCAAATGTTGTATTGTTAAATAAATATCTTTATACGCCAATATATTGGTATTAAATTAATTTGAGACATATGTTTTATGAACTTTTTGTTTATCTTGTGCTAGAGAACACATACCTACAATAGTGCCGTGCAATTCCGAAATATCTTGTGCATCAGACGCGTGTTTGGCAGATCCAGCCCATCTTAGGGTTACCCTGAAACCGACAGTAGATTGACTGCCGAAACGTCGGATTATTAAAATCAACAACTCAATAACAACTCAATTAATCGTCCATCGTTAACAACTTCTCGTCATGAGTTAAAAGTATATAAGCCACTTCTTAAGCCAGTTATCTACAGGAATGGAGTTAAATTTCCGTACTAAAGCAGTAGACGAAAAAGCTTGTAAACAACTTAGAATATATGCAAAGGTTTTCTCAATATATCCCTGGCATTATCATAATCGCATACTCTTTATTTTATAAATCATTAATTAATTCTAATAATATATTACAGAAAAATCCTATTTACACGTATCTATGATTGAATTTAATAAATAAATAGATCGAAACAGAATTCGCAAAACCTTTTTATCTAAATAATTACATGCATCACATATACAGCGCACATACCGACACAAGCACGTGAATATATTTACAGATATGACCTGACTTCGTGATTTGATATTTACTAGTGAGAGACGTAATCTATTGTGCCGGTTTGTTTAATCACTAAAGCATTCCCGGAATCGCAGAACAAAAACACATTTAATGGATAAACAATAATTAACATACTGTTAATGAAATAATGTAATTATAACTGTTCATTGTGGAAAACAGTTTTAATTTATCCCAGCGCATCCACCAAAAAAATCTTTTTTGAAGAACTTTTGAAACAATCAACATATAATTTGCAAGTCTTTCCCATAAAATTAAAATTCGGGAGAAAAACGTGTAAAGATATAAAAGTGGAATTAAAATTTGATTAGTGAAACTTCTACTGCGTTTGAGTAAGTTAGTTAGTATTCCTCCAGAATATAACCTCGTTCCGACGATGAAATCTACAATTTCTGAGCAGTTTATTAACGTAAATTTTCTGTCTCCGAGTTGATTAATCTGAAATGTTAACTAATTTTAAATATAGACAATTAAGTCATACAATCAAACACTTCATCATTATTTTGGTTGTACGAAACGGTTGAATTAATTCATTGACAGAGGAGGGTATAAGGTATTTTATAAGGAATTAACGAAAATGATTTTTTACTCAACAAGTAGGAAGACCTTTTTACTAATAAACGTCACATAATACAACTATCATCTGTTCTTACTTTCAATTATTATAAAGGGAATTATATAATCGGAGAATAATTGATTAAGAACGAAATATAGTCAACTCAAAAGTGTGATAAAACGTTGTGGCGGTATCAGGTACAGTATGCATGTTATAACAGCCCCACTATTTGCTTGCTCGATTACATTCGTTGAGCAGATGTTATTTCCGTCATTATGAATAGTATTGTGTGTATTTCTTCATAAATTCAATTAAACAGTGGCGTGTTAGACGGAATATACATTTATATGTTATTTCGTTAGATTTCGTTTAAATAATCTTAAAAAATTGTATCCGCTAATTTCCAAAGTATATTCTCGTGTTTACATGCTGTTATACATGCATATTCATATACGTATTTATTGTTCTTGAGATAGTATATTTTCTATTCTCTTTAAGGGATTGTTTCTGGTTTCGTTTGTTTCAGTGTTATTTGGCTACAACGTTTTAAAAAATCCGATCTATATTGTTATATTGTATATTTATCCTATAATTTTGTATAAATATTAAGTTTAATTTACTAACTTATTTTTGGGGTAGTTTTCGTTTCTTCTTTTTAATCCATTTCTTTCTGTTATTAATATTTATCTTTATTTTCATTAACTATGGAGAATTCTCGTAGGGCAACCATTGTAGGATGGATTAGAGGCCATACAGATCGGTTGCATATTCGTAATGATACCGAGATATATTGCAGTGCCTGTTCATTAAGTTTAAAGCGTCCACATAAGTGTAATCTGCAGAGACATGTTTCTTCGAAAACTCATCTAGATAACATATTATTGTGGATTTTTTCCCCGAAGAATAATTTTGAACAATTAGTGATTTTATTACATTTATTTAACATGCACATTTATTTTATATTGAATTATATTTACATGTTTATATGGATTTATTGTAATGACTGTGACTGTACGTCTATTTATTGTACCGGAAATAGATCGATTTGCGGATTTATTTTGTATTATATGGACCTGATGCCCGATGATGTGTCCGGCTGAGGTCAGAGATATTTGGTTCTTTGCTTGATACTGTTGGAAGTAAAAAACATCATTTTTTATTTCTATATTTGATTTAAATTCGGTTTATTTGGTTTTGAGTGTATTGATGTATGTTTAAATATCATTTTCGTATTACGAGTGGTTGTTATCTCGTGTTTTGATTATTAATTAAATTTATACCTGATATCTCTCGTATTAGTTTTTTTTTATCTGCGTGTGAAAAAAGTGTTGCGTACGTAAGTATTTTACACAGTTGTTTTATATAAATTCTTTTCACTATAATTCTATGATATTTGTACCTATTTGTAATTTTGAATTATTTTTATATTAGCTTATAATATAGATAGTTAAGAAAATTATCATGTTTTTATGAGGGAGTTTTTTCGTCATGATATTCTAGAAGATTTTTGAAAGTCAGGTTGGAGGGGAGATTTTTGTACTTGTGTTAAGTGCGCACTAGTAAAGTAAATTACGAGTTTGGCGTTTAGTCTTTTTGCGATAGAAATTTTTGGGGTTATTTATTTAGATTTTTGAATTTGAGAGTTTTCTTAATCATCTATTAGATATTAATTTTGTTCGCGATTCACAAGAGGCTTTTCTTTGTGTGCGTGTCATTTATCACACAGATTTTTTCCTCTAGGCTTTTGTTTATTATTGCATTAGCTCTCTTTGCACTTTGTAAAGAGTATTTTTTTTCTTTTTTTTTTAAATAAAAAAAATTGTAAAATTAAATTGTGACTATTATTTATTGAATCTTTAATTTTCCACTTTCTCACTCGTGGGAGAGTGAGCCCTAGATGAAGCTGTCTCAAGCAAGCAAAATCTCCATCTGAATTAGCACGGACATATTGTGGATGAACAGTGGACGACCATTTAAGCAAACTCACAGTTCACAGCAATATGTCCATCAGCACCTGACATTTTTAACGAAGAATTGTGTGAAACTTTCATGGCGGCCAATATCCCATTCAAAAAGCTTACTAATCCAGTCCTCAAGATGTTTCTTACAAAATATACTGATCGTCATATACCAGATGAATCTACTTTACGTAAATACCACTTACCAAAATGTTATTTGAGAACCATTGAAAAAATACGAACCAACCTATCTGGTCATTACCTATGGGTAAGTGCAGACGAAACAACGGGTGTAATGGGACGATATGTGTTAAATGTAGTTGTTGGTGATTCTTCATCCGACAACTTCATACCAACTATACTTAATTGCAACTAAAATATTACCACTCGTAAATGGTGAAACAGTTGCAGAAGTAATTGATCAATGTATTCATAATACTCTGTCATCGGATAATAACTATAAAGGCAATATGCTATTATTTTTGACTGATGCGGCAGCTTATATGTTTAAAACAGGGAAGTTATTAAAGCAATCTTATCCCAATATGCTACACGTTACCTGTGCAGCACATGCTCTACACAGAGTATGCGAATACATCAGGGGTCATTTTCCAAATGTTGATAAGTTAGTTTCATCATTTAAAAAGATATTTCTCAAAGCTGAGACAAAAAGTTGATGCCATATTTAGCAGAAATCTAGATTTGAATATATTATATCAATCCTGCACAGAGTCGATTGAAAAATGTATACATTCGAAGTATGGTGCAGTTTTGCAACATTTCAATCACGCACCAGTTGTGATGTGGAACGGACATTTTCAATTTTTAAAGACGTTTTAACATCTAAAAGAGCTAATGTAGCACAGGAACACCTTCAACAAATTTTAGTTGTTCATAGTAATGTTTTACACTTTCAATGAGTCACAGAAAATACATAGTTTTGAGTTTTGTTCTTTGAAAATTATTTTTAGTCAAAATTCGATATGCAAATAGCTTGTTAGCATTACTTTTGTTTCAGCAGTAGTTGCTGCCGGTTACCAAACCGTTTATTACATTCGCTCTGTTGTGCATTGACGAATACATATTAACTTCATATTGCTGTGAATTGTAGTTTTAATTTGCTTATTGACTTATGTTCACAATCCACAGTAGCTTCTCCGAACTAGACTCAGATGGGTGGGCACCTTCCTTGAGCTTCTTAATCGTCAGGGTTATTCTCACGAATATCGTGGTGTAAAAGAGAAATAATACAAATTAAACTCAAGAAATAAAACTAACATTAACACCACAAACATTTAATTTAAATCAAAAAGAAAAAAAACACTACTTTATCAAGTATAAAGCAGAATTGTGACTTAATTACGCCGCAATATAGAGAAAAACTCTTGTAAAATATGACTGATACAAGAGAAAAAAAAACTCTAAACTGAATTCCGAACAAAGATCTAAATAAGTATCAACAAACTTTATTAGCTGTCATCAATTACTTTATTCCCTCAAAAAAAATCAAACGTCAAATAGAACTTTCTCTATTTTTCGCACCCAACCAAAATTAAACAAGCGCATGTCAAGCTTGTAACAAAATAAATTTCCCCCCCTTCCTACTATACTACGATAACTTAAATGAACAAAAACTATCTTAAAAAAAAAACAGTCTAATACGTTTTGTTAATATTTCAAATGATTACAAAAATATTATAAATTAAATTTATAAATTTAAGAAGCTTCAAATTTCAATAGAATTATTACTACAAATATATCTATATAAATATCATATTAAAAATACATACATTTAGTTTTGTACACGTTACGCCACAAAAACTATTATCTGAGAGATTCCAGATAGGTCAATTTATTCAAATTACAAGTTTAAAAGACTTGTAATAACCCGTAATTGAATTTTAATCACAACAAAACACTACAAAATACCAAACGAAGTTATCCAAACTACATTAAACAAAATTAAGTTCTGTTCAACATTAATAAAAAAAAAAAACCTCCTATCTGTTAAAGGACTATCAAATCTCTAAAGCATGATGAAGCCACAGGAAACCGCAAGACATCCCTACCTAACATAAAAATAAATCAACATAATAATAATATATATATCTGTATTATTATGACTTCCAGCTTGGCGCGGACTTCGAACATCTAAATAGGCTCGTGCAATCTACAGGCATGGACAAAAATACATATTACAATAAATTATTATAAAAATTTTTCATTTTAAAAGTTATCTCCCTGGAATAAAAATTTACAAATAAATACAATAATTTTCCTATCTTCTTTAATTTCTTCTGCAGGGAAAAATTCACGACAATATGTAGGTATGTGCCACTTATGCAGTGGCGAAACGTATCAAATTGTTCAAAACTCACGGATCGCTTACAGAAACAAGCTTATTGCGAATACAAGGCAGACGCCTATGGGCTATAAATTATCAATCGCTCGAGTCCGCTTTCTGGTCATTATTAACTTTGGGCATCGGAAACGATTGAGAAACTTGGCTGCAACAATCAACGAAAAACGACTAATTTCTGCCAATAGGAAAGAATTTTTTTTCACACAAAAATGCTAGACCGCATACTCTTTGACATGGGAGAATTACTAGTTAACCATATTCTCCAAAAATAGCGAAAAACTCTTCGTGCCCAAGATGACATTGAAGAGGATTTGACATTTTATTTCCAGGTCAACAAAATTATTTGAAGAGGATGTTAATCAACTGCCTAAGAGGTCACACAAAATATCTGTTATCATTCAAAAATTCATGACAAAATTCGAGACATTAATGAAAAATTGCTATAAGCAATATCGTCAAATACAAATTATTTGTTTCAGAATTATCTAAATTTCAAGGAAATAGTTCACTTTCTCAATGTCAATAGTTTCAATAATTAATAATATTTGTAGTATAAGATTTGAAATGGGATATATTAACCCATTAAAAGTATACTGGAAGGTAATAAAAAATCAGTATAAATATGTAAAATGGCAACGAAAGTACCTGCCTAGATATATTCACAAATACAATTGATATTTCTATTCGCGACAGAGAGAAAAGAAACATTTCAATAAGAGGAATAAATAGACACATAAATTGAGTTGTATACGTCAAAAGTAAGCAGCAAATGTGTACAAAAACCCAAACGTATAAAATATAGTAGTGTACCAGATAAAATACTGTTTTCCAATATATTATTCGAATGCAAAATATGTTAATACAACCGGAAAAAGTACATGTTTTAGGGGGAAAAAACAAACATTTCGATTCTGTTCCTTCAACAATTTCTCTCACTTTTTTCATGTGTACATACATAACAATTGTTCATTTGAAAAGTCAATCTAGTAGCATGTGATTTACTGAGAACATTTTGAAGTATGTCGTCAATTAAAACTTACTACTTAACCTACGAAGTCGTATATTTTGACAGTTTCATACATACAAATAAATAACAAATAATAGGTATTTATTGAAAACTATAACAAATGTTGAAAATGTTGTCCTTCAAGATCAATGCACTTTAAAATCCTCCCTTCGAAATTTCTGATGATATTCTGCAACATTACTGGATTGTTATTAATTTCCATGCATTTCTGTTCGATTCTCTGTAGCATAACATTCAAATTCAATATAGGTGTTCGAAATATGTTATTTTTTAGATAAGGCCACAAAAAGAAGTCGCAAGGTGTTAAATCGCATGAACGTGCAGGCCAGGCAATTTCAGTATTTCGACTAATTATACGCTCATCAAAAAATTCTCTTAAATAATCCGAAGATTCTGCAGTACAGTGACAAGGTGCTCCGTCTTGTTGGAAATATGCATTTTGTAATTCATTCATCATGCAACTGATTGACAAATGGTTGTAAAATTTCCGTACGGTACCTTTGAGCAGTTAACGTTTCCTGAAAAAATATTGGTCCAATGATTCGCCTTTGGCTTATTGCTGCCCAAACACCAATTTTCTCTGGATGTAGCGATTCTTCATTAATTACATGTGGATTTTCACTACTCCAAATTCTTGTATTTTGTGAATTTAGGTATCCCGTTTTATAAAACCATGATTCACCAGTAAAGATGACTCTTTGCGAAAGTTCTCCATTATTAGAATAATTGAAACATACATGAGTAGGTAAACCCCACCAGTCGAAATACGTATCTACGTCTCTGGGGAAGGATATGTTCGGACACGTTCACAAAAATATTAATAGATAGTGAACCTGTATTTGTGCTCTTCACACCAGATTTTTAATAATATTTTATATTATTAAAAATACCTTTGTATTCTCCATTATTGTTCATATTTACAAACCAATTACAAATCTGTAGTCTACGTGGGTAATCAATTTCTAACAATTCTTGTACTGCTGTGACACGATTTTAATAACTTGTGAGTTGTACCAACAGAAAGCTTTATTTGTTGTCTCAAATGTCGAACAGATGTTTGTGGTTCATTTTCCATTATTTCTTCAACACCGATTGACAACTTGAGGTGTACGTTTATTAACTGCTTCGCTGCCTGATTTTCTTAAGAGACTACCAGTTTTAGAAAAAAGTTTTAAGGTTCTATCCAAAGTATTCTTAAATTGAATATAATCTATTACAAAATGTGGAAACTCAACTTGAAATTCTACCATGCAATCTTGAACTGAATAAACCCATATACCATCAACTTTATTACCACTTCGAAAATAAGCCTGTACTAAACTGAAAGCCATTTTAAAACTGAGAAGCAATTTAATTAAACCAGAATCGACGCACGATTATTTTATGCACTAACAGATATTTGTGATTGACATTATCAAATGTCAATTGGATTTACGTTAACGGAACAACAAATACATACTAATATATTTGCGACTTATTCTATCAAAATTTCTAAGTAATCTAGATTGACTTTTCAAATGAACACTTGTTATATAAACTTAGTTCTAACATTTTATTTTTGATAGTTTCAGTTCTCAAATGACAAATGTAATATGTTACAGAAAATGCGTATATTACCATAAAGAAGAAAATGCGATAAGCACTGAAAATCTTAGTATTTATATTTATTTATATGGAAACATTCAAAATTATCACTATTTATTAGAATCACAAAAATATTAGGTTAAATTTATAACATGTCTGATATATATATATTTCTGAAATATTATCCTATTTACGAGGATAATTTGACACAACACTTAAAATGAAATATTGGATTCACAGCGATTTTTTTAAAATCTTTCAACATATTCGCCTTCAACATTAACACACTTGGATCCATCATTAGCATCAAGGTAGTCAAAATACTATTGTACTTCCGCAATAATTACCTCGTCTGTCTTGAATTTCTTTCCGATGTAAAACAGCTTGAGTTTTGGTAATAAGTGGAAGTCTGATTGGGTCATTTCCGGTGAATAGAGTGATTGGGCCACAACCTGGCATTGCAATTCGTTCAGTTTTTCCCGAATAATGTGACTGATGTGTGATGCTGCATTATCATGAGGGAATAGCATTTTCTTTCGAGCCACTGTGGGTCTTTTTTCTGATAATGGTAACTTTTGTTTTGGCCAGAAAAATAGCATAATATCTCCCGTTGATAGTTTGGCCCTTTGCGAGATAGTAGATAAGAAGTATCGCCTTTGAATCCCAAAATATCGCAGTTATTACCTTTCCAGACAAACTTTTTTGGGCGGAGAACTTCCACAATGACTGCTGAGGTGGACGTTTCGATTTTGACACATAGTAATGGAGCCAAGTTTCATCAACCACAACAAATCAACACAAAAAATCTATTGGATTGATGTTAAAGAACTTAAAATTATCGTTGGAAATTTACACACGTCACGTTTTTGATCTAAATTCATTAAACGCGACACCCACCTGGCTGAGAACTTAGACTTGCTTAATTCGACATGTAAAATATGGTGTACACGTTCAGTATACACAGCTACAGTCTTAGCAACCTCCTCTACGTTCGCTCTTTGGCCATGTAGTACATCATGAACTTTTTCAGCCATTTCTGTAATGGTAACACGTTTCTGTAATCTAGAACGTCTTCGGTCTGGGAAGCTTATATTGCAAGGCTTAAAGCGGACAATCCAGTGGCATATCGAGGCCTTCGAAGGAGTATTGTTGTCCAATGTTTACTGTCTATCCGCCAAAATCTCAGTTATGTTCTGTTTCTTAAAAAACGGACTTACACCACGAATAACGATTTTATCCACGTTACAATTTTCACTAAATACGTCTTATTTAAAGAAATGCATTTGTCAAACTAAACGTCAGACGTTAGTGAAAATTTAAATAGCCTTTTGTAAAAGCATAGGCTACTAGAAAATAACAATGATAGGCGAGTATTACCTTTAGTCAAATTATGATCTTTTAAAACTAAGAAGCTGCTGTAAAGAATGTTCCTAATAGTTAAATTGTTTCAGTTCAGTATGCTTATTAATAAAATAACGTGCCTTCAAAAACTTTCCATGCTTATTCAAAATTATACATTTGTGATAGATTACGTGCACTGGCACCAACCATTATCAAAAAGCACGGCCGTCTCTAATGAAGAAAGTTTTTGAAGGCACGTTATGTATACTTAACGAATATCAGGCGTAAAAGTATATATGATAAATAAATCGAAAAGGGTATTTTAAAGGTTGAAATAATAAGTAAAAATATTAATTTATTTATTTTACCAAAACAAGTAAGGCAATAGAATTATTATTCAAAAAGCTTCATTTTATTGCTATATATTGAACTCTACGCAGCGAACAGTGACCAAGGGTTTACATTAAATTTTACCAAAAACTTACTCACTCGTGTTCGGAAACCATGAGTAAGATTCGAAATATATGGCAATGAATCTATGAGTAATATCCAAATTAAAGAATGGTTTAGGCGATTTAAAAGTGTTTATATAAAATTTGGAAGTGGCCTTGGTTCTAGCAAGCCTGCAAGATATGCAACGAACTCGGATTTTAATTAACCAAAATCGTCGTTTGACTGTGCAAAAGCTAGAAGAAGACTTTGGAATTTCAAAAACTATAGTTTCGTAAATTTTGAGTCATGATAAGAATGAATTGTGTTGCGGCAAAATTAATTCCACAGCTGTTGGCAAAAGACCTAAAGAATTATTAAGTGGAAGTTGCCCAGGACAATTTCGAAGCAATTAAAGACAATTCGGAAATGTTTAAAAAGGTCATTACTGGAGACGAGTGGACAATGGGTTTATGGTTACGACTATAGTTTCGTAAATTTTGAATCATGATAAGGATGAATTGTGTTGCGGCAAAATTAATTCCACGGCTGTTAGCAAAAGACCTAAAGAATTATTAAGTGGAAGTTGACCAGTACAATTTGGAAGCAATTAAAGACAATTCGGAAATGTTTAAAAAGGTCATTACTGGAGACGAGTGAACCATGGGTTTATAGTTATGACTATAGTTTCGTAAATTTTGAGTCATGCTAAGGATGAATTGCATTGCGGCAAAATTAATTCCACGGCTGTTAGCAAAAGACCTAAAGAATTATTAAGTGGAAGTTGCCCAGGACAATTTGGATGCAATTAAAGACAATTCGGAAATGTTCAGAAAGATCGTTACTCGAGACGAGTGAGCCATGGATTTACGGTTACGGTCCTGACACAAAAGCCAAATCTTCGCAGTGGAAGACACCCGACAAACCACGACGCCTGAACCGGACCAACATCAAGGTGATGCTCACGCATTTCTTCGACCAGAAAGGTGTTCTTCATCATGAATCCGCGCCAAAAAGTAAAACAGTGAACAAAGAGTATTACCAAGAAGTTTTGAAACGATTACGTGACTCAGTAAGAAGGAAACGCCAGTGTTTCACCACGACAACGCACCTACTCATTCATGGCAATTTATACGGCAATTTCTTGCGAAACACGGCATTGTTCAACTACCTGAACCACCTTACAATTCTGACTTAGCTCTCTGTAGCTTCCGGCTGTTCTCCAATTGAAATATCCTTTTAAATGAAGGATAATCAACGACGTGGAAGAAATAAAAAGGAATGCGACGAGGCGGCTGTTAGATGTTTCGAGAGTTGAATGCAAGGACTGTTTCCAAAAGTGGAAGGATTGTTGGAAGAAGATTGTTGTTTCCCAAGAGGAGTAGTTTGAAAGGAACACCATCGTAATTGAACATATTTTACTTCTTTCCCACAGCACAAGATCGGATACTTTCCGGACAGATCTAGTATTCATTCAAAAGCTACAAATTGTGTCTTAATATACGTTTTCTTAATCACTATTTAAAATATAATGCCTACTAGATAGATACTAGATAGAAAAAAACATTTTTTTTATTACAGCTGTATAAAAAATACGTAAATAACGAAAAACTGACAATGCCCTAAAGCTTGGCACAGGTTATTTGTTTGAGAGTTGAATTTTTTATTGTCCACAGAATTTACAGCTTTCAAGTGCGTTGATTAATTGTTTCTTTGAAACGGCCGTGTGTGAAAGGACAATTCTTTCCGGATAAATTCTACTGTACTCTACCATGTTTGTACATTCAAAGATAATATTTTTACTACAGACGTCAATTTTAAAAATATATTTTTACTGTTACAAACGATTAAATGCCATTAGTAAATAATCATCATTTCAGGAGCTTACAAATATTCAAAAATAGATGAAATTTTGAAATCGTTTGCTTGGAAACTTGTTAAACACGTCTAGTTCGTTGGTGTGATTAAAAGCCCTGTGTGTGGGTACGTCAGTCAAAGTTGAAAACAAGTTCTTTTAACAGGAATTAATGTTAGTTCAGGAAGTGTCCCTAATTGTGCCCTTGTTTTGAATGTTCTTTTAATTAATGATGTAGCATACACGTTATGCGTAGAACAACTAAAATTTAATTTTTTAGGGTGATGTTTACAGCGTAAACTAGCTCTTAATCTAACTTTTCTTCAATTATAAAATCCAAGAATTACTTTTACATAAGCGAATGATACAGGCCACAATCCAAACTAAAATTTAATTGAATTTGTAATTCTTATTACACAACTCAACAGAATTTTTGTAACATTAATGAAAATGTTAATTCGTACATGTAAGCTGCCGTAACTACTACATTATTGTTCGACGTTTGCTTCAAAATTGTCGCAGTTATGTACTTTGCAGAAACGACCAATGTCAGGCACAGTTAAAAACTTAATTTCAGATATGATGACAGATTTAATTTATGATGACGCAAAAATACAATGTGTAGTTTGTAATTTGCCTCTAATCTATTGGTCCAAAAGGAATTGTCAACGTCACTTTATAAGCGCGCAGTATTCCTATGAAGAAATGTGCATCTCAATGCATCTAAAACATCTCAATTTGATTTATGTGTTACCCTTATTGTATATAATCTACCGCTTACTTTACTAGTCAACGAATAATTTATCTCTTTGTGAAATACGCGTACTGTAAATTACCGTAAATTAATCGGATAACATTACAAAATTTACTGCCAACTGTTTGTGAACATATTCAAAATTAAATTAAATCTAAATTGAAAGATCAAAAGCTATGGTTATGTGTAGACGAAACAACAGATCGCAAAAAACATTATTCTGTGGTTAATATTTTTTGTACGTACAATGGAACCACATCAGCCATCATATTCTATCTACTTGCTTCCAAAAGAGAAAATTATACTGCTGATGAGATTTTAAAGATGGTGTTGAATTTATTGAACAAATTTGAACTTTCAACAAAGCAAGTTTGATTGTTTATGAGTGATGGTCCGGCAAGCTTGCTTTCCTTAGGCAAATCTCTAAAAGAACACATTGGTAACTTTTTACATGTGTCATATAAAATCCATGCTTTAAAACTTGTATCATAAACGATTCGTAGATGTTATCCACGAGTAAATGAAGTAACGGGTAATACAAAGGCAGTGTTTCTAAAGTTCCCGAACCGTACTTGAGAATTTCACCAAACATATGAACCACCACAGCCGATTACACTATGGGGAACATGGTTACAGGTTGCGTTTTACAATAACGAATATTTTGATGATATAAAGAAGGTACTTTTAAAATTCAATCCGAAAGAAGCTGCGAACTATCAAGATGGTCAGGTTAAAGCAAATTTACAAACTATTCAGAACAATTACTTGGAAAGTACGGAAGAAAAAATTTTCAAGTGTTTTCGACAAATATGCCGAATTTCTCATATTAAGACAAATTTTTACATTCACATCTAAAGGTCCATTAATTGTTTTAAATTGCTTCAAAGATTATTTAAAATATGCAAATATAACATCACTAGACGTAAAACGAACGTTTTCGATATTAAAAACCATTTATTCTGCACGTTGTACTAGTTTGGCTGAAACAACTGTGGAAACATATCTAATGATTGAAATATTTAACAGATGTTATCTCGTTTGTGACTTCACGGAAGACTTATATTTGAGTACGTTCTATAATTTACTTCTTACTATTTATTTTATGTGTAGTGCAGTTGCCCTGGTCTAATTACGAGCATTTTTATGTTTCACTAAAATTTACTTTGATTCTCATCAAGTGTTTTTGTCGTATTTGATGTAAAATGGAAATTTTGAACCATCGATGTTGCAAAGGTCCATCAGATAAGTTTTGTTATATATGTGGACGACATATTTTAAAGTCACAGACTAGATTTATAGCCGAGGAAGTCAAAAAAGTTTTTTTTTACATTTTAAGCGTCAAATTGGAGATCAAGATAAAAGTTCAGTATCGCATGTTTGCTGTGTGAATCGTCACGTAAATTTAGTAATTTTTTTCTTGAGAAGATTAGACATATATGAGAAATTCAGGCACTTATCTAAGTACGTCAATTCTAGGTACGAGAATAGTGTGACTGTTTAACCGGAAAAGAATCAACGTGATTTCTAATCAGCATTGGTGTCTTCTGGAATTGCATTTCGTTTACTATTCGTGCCCTCATTTATCCTTTGGTGTTTCACCTGCTACTAACAATAAATACTCCAGCAGCGCAACATCATTGAAATATTTACAAGTTCTGATAGTAAATCCTAACATTCTTGAAGTAGACGAACAAACTTTTGGAATGGGACTATTAAACGATAAAGATGAATGAAATGACACACACAAAAATCCTTAATTTCACTCATGCTGGTGAGTGGAACATCATAAATAGAATAGGAGGACAAGTATGGGCGGTTTTTCCTAGTGAAAGTCATAGCAAAACATTTGTTAACGTTCAAAACAAGCTTATTCCTTTGGGACCAATTGGCCAATACACTCAAGTTATCCTGAAGCATGTCTACATCGCGTTGATTATGTATGCAATGAAAGAGATTAATGTCATCTGCATATGCGAATACTTGACAATACATTAATGGAAACAAACCATTGGTGTATATATTAAAAAGCGAAGGACCCCAAACTCGATCCTTGTGGAACTCCACATAATGCAACAAATTCCAATGACATATCTATTGGACAGGTAGGAGTTGATTAACTTACAAAAAGCAACATTCAGACCAAAATAATTAAGTTTCTGTATAAGAAGTTTATGGTTAATTGTATCAAAAGCCTTGGGTAAATCTGTATAAATAATGTCAACCTGTTCCTGGCAATTCAACTGCTCACATATGTATTGGGTAAAACTCACAAAATTAGTAGTAGTCGAGCGTCCTGTGATAAAACCATATTGAACAGGTGATATATGGGAACGAACAAAAGGATAAACTGAATTATATATAACTTGCTCTAAAATTTTGGCAAAATTTGAAAGTATGGATATTGGTCTGTACGTAGTCTTACCCTTTTTTAAGACGGGCACTATGCGCACGCGTTTCCATCTATCAGAAAAAGTTGACGCTCTGACAGCAAGGTTAATTATTTTGGTGAGCGGCTGTGAAAGGACGGAGCAAAAATCAACTCTCAACAGCTAAATAATGTCCGTAAGATCTTACTAGAATATATAACGTTAAAAGGTTGTGTTGATCTGATTTGACCGCAGATTAAATTTACGCGATACTTGATTCTAACACAATTCTCCCAGATGAAGTTTTTAATTAAAAACCCAAGCTACTGTTATAAATAAAGGGTTTTTTAGTCTTTTTATTAACCCAATCAATTTGATTTTTATGATTATAATAATTTTTTATACAAACATATATATTTATTTTAGGAAAATTTATTGCTTCTTTCAGATATATCCAATTTTATTTTTGAAACGTCTGTCGAAATATATAATATATAATATGTTCTATCTTTTCCTTGTTTGTAGGTATATTATAGGTATAATACATACACACAGAGAGAGACAGATATATATATATATATATATATATATATACATATATATATATATATATATATATATATATACGGTGATTCTATTCATAAATTTTACAGCACGAAATCAAAATCGAATACAAAAATTCTAATAAATCCATATGTGGTAGATGTGTTGTAGGAGATATATCAGAAAAGCGCTGAGAATAATAATGAGCTCATAATATTACGAAGAAGCAACGCAACTAGGGAAATCAGCTGCGCTTCTACATACATACAGACAGAGTAAGAAATCTTTACGTGCAATAAATTTAGAATCAATATATAACTAAAACAAAAACTCGCTTTATTACAAAAACAACATAATGAGTATCATTCTTTTTACAATATAATATTAAAGTTTATCATTGTTTTATAATAAAATAATAATAATTTATTATGCCCAACAGACTAATCTAAACAGGACAATAAAATTTTAACTAAAAATGTGGTGATAATACAAAATAAATAAATCATTTGCGTTTCTTGACGAATGCACCAATGGAGCCCTGCACGATATATTACTTCTTAGTACATTGCTCAAAAAAATTAGGGAAACACTTTTTTTATAACCTGTAACTTTTTAAATAAGAGGTCAAGGAAAATCAAATTTAGTATACTTCAACGGCATATATTTAACTAAAGAAAATTACAAAAACAATATTACAACTCTTAGTTACTTCTAAGGTACACTTAAAAATGTCAATTAATAACGCAAAACAAAATGAAAACGACTTAGTATCGATAAGAGCGGATTGGTGAGGTTTAATACCGTGTATGCCTTCCACGAGCACGAATCTCTTCCTCATACCTGCGCGGAATGCTTCGCACTAGTCTGCGAAGAGATTCTTGGGGTATGCTTTCCCATTCCTCAATCAGGACTTGTGTCAGTTCCTGTATGGTTAGTAGTGGATTAGGGCGGTTGTGAACACGTCGGTCAAGCTGATCCAACGCGTGTTCAATAGGATTCAGGTCAGGACTTAACGCCAGCCATTCCATGACCCGAATTTCACGTCCTTGTAAAAAGTTTCTGGTGATGCCGGCGCTATGTTATCTTGCATTATCCTGCATTAGGATGAAATTGAGACCGACGCCATATGCAGCAGGCACCGCATGGCCCTTCAAGACATTTTCGGTGTAATTCATTGCATTTAGTCTATTAGAAACCACAACAAGATCAGTTCTGTTGTCCAAGACCAAATCTATCCACTTCCTGTATAGTAGTGGCTGAGTAGCGTTCGCCAGGACGTCAATATACACGTACTCGACCGTCGCAACGAGTTAAACGAAATCTGGACTCGTCTGTAAACCGTATAGGCGTCCAGTGACGAAGTTGCCAATTTCTGTGATCCAGAGCAAACCTCATTCGCGCTGCTTTGTGATACTGCGTAAGGCATGGTGCGCGGACAGGTCTTCTTGGTTTCAAATTCGCTTCTTTTAATCTGTTTCTAACAATTTACTTCTAATCAACGAATATTGACAAATGAATTCATCTGTCATCTTTAGTAGGCTTTCATGCGTCAATTCAAAGCTACTAACGACATATGCGAAATAGAGATATTTAATGGTACCAACATTAGTGAAATTTCGGGACATTTTAATAATAAAACTTAACTCAATAAGACTTAACAGCAGATCTAGTGATGTTTAAAAGATTATCATTGAAGGTCAACTTACTGTCGAATGTAACATATATATATATATATATATATATATATATATATATAAGTGTTTAGATAATTTCTTAGCCGTTTATTAAATATAACAATTGATAAATTATTGGAGTTTTTCGGCTTATTACCGAAAAACTCCAATAATTTATCAATTGTTATATATACATATATATATATATATATAAATATATATATATATACATATTTTTTTTTGAGGCCACCTACATATAGTACATGAGCCAGCACATTGCAATCAAGTGATCACATTAGGTCGTTGATGAATATATTAAACATAAACGGGTTCAAGTTGGAACCTTGAGAAAGTCCAGAAGTAGCGTAAAAAATCTAAATTTATAACCATTGTAGGTAACATAGTGTAATAAGTCATTCGACGATACGTCAGGCACCGTCTAGAAAACTGTCGATGCGGATGAATCGAGAGATCGGACATACGAGAATTTTCCCTTGAATATAAATAGCACTCAAGAGGGATTTATTCTTCAATAACTGACTTTTGCGTTCAATATCTGACATCTACTTTCAAAACTGACATCTATGTACTTTCAAAACTAACTTCTGCTTTCAAAACTGACATCTACTTTCAATAACTGACATCTGAATCACTAACACTGTTACTTTATAATGCATTTCTAATTAGCTTGAACCAAGGTCTATTGTGGCTTAATTGGTAAAGCTACGGCCCGGCAAACCGTAGACTTGGGTTCAAGTCCCAACGTAGACAAAATTTTTCAATTAAAAATTTCGTATGATTTGTGTTGTAATTTGTAGACAGCAATGTTTATATTCCCATTTACTTCGCAATTACATACTAATTTGATAATATTTGTAAATATTTCATATAAAAGTCGAAAAACTCCAAGAATTTATCAATTGATATATACACAGGCTGATTCAAATTAGGTGCTCACTATTGCTACATCTGTTATTATTGATTCTAGAAAGTAGGTTAAATTGGCAAAGTATTAGTGTTTTTAACATTGATTAGCATGCAGTTCATGAAAAAGAAATTTAATAACGCATTTTCGAGAAATTTTGAAATTCATAATTTTTTTAAATGGAACAGCCTGTATATTTTTTAAAATTCTGAATGATAATGTTCTTGTTAATATAAAAGTTTCAATACACTATTGTCCTAAAACGAATAATAAAGTATTTACGGTGGAATTTAGTTGATGTCAAAGATACTCTTTCATTCTGTAAAATCAGTAGTAGGCTTCTTTCACTTTAAACAGAACAAATAGTATGCCCTTTGTAAATGTCAATAACGTACTGAATATAAATCTTTCGCACGTTTAGTTAATAAAAAATATTTTTTTAAAATTTTGTGTTGTGTTCATCAGTTCTCTATTTATTTTTCTAAACATTTTGGTTTTACTTTCGTTGCTTAGTGTTTGACAATACTTCACTATGGTATTTCCTCATTTGGAGAAATGCGATATGTTGGAAGCATACATTTTATGTCGTAAAAATTCAATAAGGACTAGCGAATATTATGCTAAACACTATCCTTTACGACAGCAGCCAGATCGACGTTACTTTCGAAAACTTTACAATCAGTTTAGACTGCATGATTGCTTATTTAGAAAGAAAAGAACAAAGAAAAATATCGTCGTCAACGAAGAAGTAGAAATTAAGTGTTAGCATATTTTGAAGCCCATCGCGAATTTTCCATTAGGGATGCTACTAAGGAATTGGCATTAAGTTATTCATCAGTTCAAAGAATTTTGAAAAAGCATAAGTATGTATATCCCCTTTAAGTTCAGAATCTCTCAAACATTACAGCCAGGAGATGCCGCCAGGAGATTAGCTTTCTGTCATTGGTTTGTTAGTTTTTGTGATGAAAATTTGAATGGAGCACAGTGTATTTTATGGAGCGACGAAACAAATTTTTCAAATAGAGGCATGTTTAATAAGAAAAATAGTCACTACTGGTCTCAAGAAAATTTATTAATAATTCGTCCATATGCTGCGCAAGTCCGATTTAGTTTTAACGTTTGGTGCGGATTAATTGGTTCGGTAGTCGTTGGTCAACTGTTCTACAATGGTACGTTGACAGGAAACAGATATCTGGAATTTATTCGTAACGTTCTAGAGGATTTCCTTGATAACGCCAATTACCTGATGCGCCAAAATATATACTTTCAGCAGGAAGGTGCTCCTGCACACAACTATCACCTAGTGCAAACCTACCTCGACACCATCTTTGTCGAAAAGTGGATTGGTACAAATGGTCCAATTCAATGGCCAGCACGCTCCCCTGACCTCTCACCTTTAAACTTTTTTCTTTGGGGATACTTAAAAAAATGAGGTGTACAAAACGCGATACGACAACGTGCGCGAATTACAAGACAAGTCAGAGAAGTTTTTCGCCAATTAGATAGAAGGACAATCTTAAGAGCCACCCAGAGTGTACTGAAGCGGGCACGAAAATGTATTGAGCAGGAAGGTCACACCTTTGAGCAGTATTTATAAATTATACATGTACTTTCTTCTTTTTAATTTAATTTTGTAAGCTGTAATATGTAATATGTTAAAATAACTTTAAACACAAAATATGTATGTGTTTTGTCAAAAGTTAGCGGAGCAATGACAACATTTAGAAGGAAATAGAAACTGCTATAACTACTTTATTATTCGTTTTAGGACAATAGTGTATTGAAACTTTTATATTACAAAGAACATTAGCATTCAGAATTTAAAAAAATATACAGGCTGTTTCTAATCAATGTTAAAAACACAAATACTTTGCTAATTTAACCTACTTTCTAGAATCAATAATAACAGAGATAGCAATAGTGCGCACTTAATTTGAATCAGCCTGTATATGTATATTTTACCTGGATTCGGCGTTTTCTTACGCGTTTCCACTGTTTGGTCTTCGTAAAGACCGGTGCTGGTTTCTGGACGACGTTTCGGCAAAAATACATTTGCCATCTTCGGGTCTGCGATAACTGTCTGCTTCTGCTTCTGGCTACTCGTAAACTGACGTAGTCGAGTTTAGGATTGTGGTTATATACGAAGACCAAATAGTGGAAACGCTGAAGAAAACTCGGAATCCAGTTACAATACATATATATATATATATATATATATATTATGTTTAAATATGATTAATTGGTTATTTCGTCGTTGAATTATTATTATTTCCCTTACATACAGTGTAAGCTTGATCGGGCGATTATTATATTAACGTGAGTTTAACACTTTATGAGTTTTCACAATTACTACAGAACTTTAGAACCCGCGCGGCATAAGTCGGCGGGATGATAAAAAGACGCGTGGAAGCGAGTATTCACCCTATTAACACATTTTAACGATAATGAAATCGATATTTCATTAGAACTTTGGACTTCAGTGTTTAATATTTTGTTTGTTATTACGGATATATATATATATATATATATATATATATATACGTATATGAAATGCATATAAATCATATACTTATCTCAAAATAAACTTGAACGTTTAACGTTATTTCATATATATTCGAGTTTTGGGTCTATAATGCAAAATAAATTAACATAGTACACAATGCAAACTAAATTTTTTAACCAATAAGAAGTATATTTTACAGGAGTTGTGTATTTGGGTACAAATTTAAAAAAAATGAATCAACTATTTGTACACAATGCCGTCTTTTACTGCATTTAATAAATTCACATTCAACACTTTAATGGATCAAATTGAAACCGAATCTAAAATTATTTGCTAGCAAAAGGTAGGACGTCTAATTTTCTTCAATTTCGTTATCATTTGTTTGTGACGCATATAACAGTTTTTATATAAATGAATGCATCATATACAAAACATTTCGATGCAGTTTTGTCTAGCCATCCTAAAGGCCCTAAAATGATCATTATAAATAAATTAGAAGTTTAAATAAATAATTTTACAATGCCTATCTGTTAATATATCGTTACTGTTCAAAAACTTAATTAAAAGTCTCTTAGCGTCTTTTGTACATATTAAAATCCGTACAGTTAATTTGGAATACGGGATACGTCAATTATGTATAGCCAAATTTCACTGAAATAGGAGTTGTTAACAAATATAGAATAGAAATTAAGTGATCTTACAGTTATTCCCATTCCAATTAAGGTATATCAACGACGAACGGCAAGGTAGAGAAACTGCGATTTGTGCTGCAGCTGAAGCAAATGTATTTAGTGCAAAAGAGATATCAGAAGAAAGTGGAGTTAAACAGCGAACAGTACAGAGAGTTTTGAGAAGACGTGGTTACAAGTGGCGAAAATTTCGTTCTACTCAAGAAATATTTCCACATGACGAAAATAATCGATTGGAATTTTGTGAAACGGTAATGCACAAAGTACAAGAAAATCAAAATTTTAACAATATTTTTTTACCGATGAAATATCATTTCCGTTGTATGAATCTCACAATCTCCCAATTAACCGGTTATTGGTTTAAGGAAAATAGACACTCGTATACACTACTATGGGCTGGAATGTTGAACAACGTAATCGTTGGCCCTTTTTATCGACGGTTTGCTTAACAGCGACAAATATTTAGATATGTTAAATAACGAAATTATTCCCGCTGTCCATAACATTAATATCAATTTTGAAGACATTTGGTTGCAGCAAGACGATTGCCCGTCTCCTAATGGGAGAATTGTGAAGGAGTTTTTAAGAAATACTTTTCATAATCGCATTATAAACAATTGGCTGGCCTCTAAGATAACCAGACCTATCACCGGACTTCTTTTTATGGGGGATACATTATATTAAAAAGTTTATAATGCCTCTCGTGATACGAGGTGCATTCAAGTTCTATGGCCTCCGATTTTTTTTCTAACTAACTACTCACCCGAAAACTATGAAACTGGTGTTACTTCTCGACGTAATCTCCCTGCAGACGTACACATTCTTCACAACGTCGACGCCATGATTCCATGGCCGCGGCGAAGGCTTCTTTAGGAGTCTGTTTCGACCACTGGAAAATCGCTGAAGCAATAGCAGCACGGCTGGTGAATGTGCGGCCACGGACAGGGTCTTTCATTGTTGGAAACAGCCAAAAGTCACTAGGAGCCAGATCAGGTGAGTAGGGAGCATGAGAAATCGCTTCAAAGTTGTTTTCACGAAGAAACTATTGCGTAATGTTAGCCCGATGTGCGGGTGCATTGTCTTGGTGAAACAGCACACGCGCAGCCTTTCCCGGACGTTTTTGTTGCAGTGCAGGAAGGAACTTGTTCTTCAAAACATTTTCGTAGGATGCACCTGTCACCGTAGTGCCCTTTGGAACACAATGGGTAAGGATTACGCCCTCACTGTCCCAGAACATGGACACCATAATTTTTTCAGCACTGGCGGTTACCCGAAATTTTTTTGGTGGCGGTGAATCTGTGTGCTTCCATTGAGCTGACTGGCGCTTTGTTTCTGGATTGAAAAATGGCATCCACGTCTCATCCATTGTCACAATCGACGAAAAGAAAGTCCAATTCATGCCTTGGTTGCGCGTCAACATTGCTTGGCAACATGCCACACGAGCAGCCTTGTGGTCGTCCGTCAGCATTCGTGGCACCTACCTGGAGGACACTTTTCGCATTTCCAGGTCGTCATGCAGGATTGTGTGCACAGAACCCACGGAAATGCTAATACTGGAAGCGATCTGTTCAACTGTCATTCGGCGATCCCCCAAAACAAGTCTCTCCACTTTCTCGATCATGTCGTCAGACCGGCTTGTGCGAGCCCGAGGTTGTTTCGGTTTGTTGTCACACGATGTTCTGCCTTCATTAAACTGTCGCACCCACGAACGCACTTTCGACACATCCATAACTCCATCACCATATGTCTCCTTCAACTGTAGATGAATTTCAAGTGGTGTCACACCACGCAAATTCAGAAAACGAATGATTACACGCTGTTCAAGTAAGGAAAATGTAGCCATTTTAAGTATCTAAAACAGTTCTCATTCTCGACGCTGCCGGTACAATTCCATCTGCCGTACAGTGCTGCCATCTCTCTGACGTATTGACAACGAACGCACGCTCATTTTAAAACAATGCACATGCTTCTATCTCTTTCCAGTCTGGAGAAAAAAAATCGGAGGCCTTAGAACTTGGATGCACCTCGTATAAATGAACTGCGTGTTAAAATAATAAACGCTTTTCGTACAATAACGCCTGAAATGCTGGCTAACGTCCGGCAAGGATTTTATTGCAGATTTGCGTACTGTCAAGAACAGGGTGGTGCATTATTTGAACATCTAATTTGAGTTTGTGTTATATTTTATTACTTTAACTGCTAAAACTTTTTTATATTTGTAAGAAGAATACGTTTCGTGGCGTCAAACCACTGTAAAAAAAAATGAAATAAATTATTTTTGAAATACACATTATGACTTTAATTGAACATACTACCGCCTAATAAAGGTTAACTGCCGATAAGCCAGTTACATCGTCGCGCACCGGGACACCTTCACATTCTCCACTACAAATCAAACATTTGGCATTGCAGAAAAGTATTTGTCACTATTTTATACCGAGTGCTCACTCTCTCTTGCTATTTCGAATACGGAGTTAAAATTTGTCGACTACGGTATATTTCGAGAATTTGAAATGGGATATAAAAAGAATAGCGTGCTATCAATTACTGTGGAAGAAAATTTTATTTTATTAGAAGTTAACTTAAAAAACCTTACCACGTCATAGCTTTAAATACTGAACACGTATTTCGATAATTAAGTTGCCATCATCAGCGGTATAAGAAAATATTACATTTTGAGTCCTAGCATATACTTCACACAAGCAAAGCACATCGCTGTACCATCGACGTATTAATATTAATATTCAAAAGTAAGCTAACCAAATTTATATTTGGTTATGATTGTATGCTTACCCGAGAGTCATTAAGTATTACTTATCCGACCGTAATCCAGCAGATCCAGACATACTCCGCCACTGCTTGACGATTTGCTGGTTTAGGTAGGTCAGTTTAGATAGAATGCGAATGCAGAATTTTAAATATACTATCCTAAGAGTTTTTTAAATAACTTTTACATAATAAAGTATAATTCCTGTTTCATTCAGATTATTTCTTTCTTTAAATATTTACTGTATTTAATCCTAAGTAGTTTTATTAAAAGAAACTAGTAAATATATAATTGATTTAAAGCCTTAAATAAATGTTAATTTGATTTGCGCGATGGTCATTTCGCGTGTTATGAGCTTGTATGAAATCTGATTCTAGCCTGATCAATATCCACCATACAATTCAAATGTCATCAGAAAATTATTTGAATAATGTATTTTCAAAATCCTGGAATAAAGCCCAGAATACTTATTACTATTCGATTATTGGAATATATTTTTCACTTTGTGTTCTGTAAATATATTCCTTTTAAACGGAAGCGAAGAAAAAGTTTACGAGCACGAGTTCGTCAAATGTGAATTATTCCGATGTCCAGAAACTATAAAACTGGGGTAATGATATTATTAAAAGGCAAACCTTCAACATCGCATACAGGCTGTTCAAGATAATTTGAGGAATTGAAAATTATCTGTAATTTGAATAGCATAATGTGAAAAAGTTTTAAATTTCTTCGTGTTTTCCTTAAGGTTACCGTAATATTTTGCGTGACGCATTTTACTAGAGATTGCTAATGCGGTGACACTGGGGTGTCTCGAAATTTACCGGGAATTCCGCAAAATTTTGTGAGCGAAATGAAAAAATAATGGGATAAAATGGATAAAATAAAAGTTTATCTTGTTCTACTCGTGGAATGTTGAGGTAGAAAAAAGTAAAAGAACGAATTGCAGAAATGATAACCTTTTATTATACGAGGTATGTCTAGAAAGTAAAGAGAATTATGTATTTTAAAGTTTTTTTTTTATTGAATATACCTACAATTTAACATTGTTCCCTTCAAAATATACATCTTTGGAGACCCTCCAGCGATTTTGCCATTCCCAATTCTGGAAGTCTTGTTACTTTATAGCTGCTTAGAACCTGCGTCGTGACTAACTTGGTTATTGTCTTTTGCTTCATAATGGTAACCTTTCAACTTGCATATACAGTGTGGTCATAAAGTTTGGAACCAAGCTTATAACCGCATTATTTTACATTTTTAGGAAAAACGCTCGGACAAGTAAATTTTCTTTTTTAAAGCGCCATCTTTTGACATACAATTTTTTTCTATGACGTCATTGGTTTTCGAGTGATGACGTTATCAACACTTTCTTTAAATGGCAACCATATTATTTTTTTCTCGTTTTTGGTAGATCTTTATATCCACCAAATAGTGATATAAAACAATTGGTATGTTGCATCACAATTTTTTTGAAAAAATGGATATAAATTTAGAAAAAATTGCGAAAATTTTATTTTTGTACAAAATTAAAATTAAATAAAAAAAATACATCTGAACTTAAATTTATTGTAACAGTTAACGTAAATTTTCAAAATGGACCCCACCAACCAACTGACACTGTCCCAGCCGACTGTAAACACCTCGTATACTCGCCTCAATTATGTCTGGGGATATTTGTGTAAGTTCTACGCGAATTCGTTCTTTTAAATCTTCTAAATTGTTCGGTTTGTTAAAATACACTTTCGATTTCAAATAACCCCACAAAAAAAAGTCTAACGGAGTCAGGTCAGGAGAACGAGGTGGCCATTCTATGGCGCCTCTCCGTCCAATCCATTTATTGGGAAATATTTCGTCAAGATAGTGGCGAACCTCTACACCATAATGGGGAGGCGCCCCATCTTGTTGAAACCAAATATTTGGATGGGGTATATCATCGTCCTCGTGATTTAGGAAAATAACAGTGAGCGCTGGAACCAGTTCAAATCTTAAAAATTCTAAATATTGCACAGCAGTAAAATTTCCTTAAAAAAAATATGGTCCTAAAATGCGTCGTCCAATCATTCCAACCCATACGTTAACTTTTCCTCTGCGCTGAGTATGACACGCTTGAGTCCAATGCGGATTGTTCTGCGACCAATATCTACAATTATGGCGGTGAACAGATCCATTTAGGCAGAACTTAGCTTCATCTGAGAAGACGATGTTTTCCAAGAAATTTGGGTTTTGGTCACAACGTAACATTACGTCTTCACAGAACTGCAGTCGACGATCTTCGTCATTCTCATGTAATTCCTGTACAAGTTGATCTTTGTAAGGACGATAGTGTTCTTTTTTAAATAAGTTGACGAGAAATGAGTGAGCCACCTGATTGGCTAACGCAAGTTGTCTGGTGGAAACATGATGCCTTTCTTCTGCTTCTAGAAGCACATTTAATTTCACATCTTCTCATACTTGAGGTCTACCTTGCCGTGGTTGATCTTTTACGGATCCAGTTTCGGTAAACTTTCCAACTAGTTTTGTCACCGTAGACCTGGTAATTGGAGGTCTATCAGGGTGTTCATGGTTAAACAATTCGCATGCTTCTGCATGCGTTCCTTGTCTGTCCCCATACCCAACCATAATTAAAATTTCGATTCTTTCTCGCTCAGATAAATGTGCCATTTTTTATATTAGCGAAACTGAACAATTTTTACGCAATATCTCAAAAATCTAACGTCAAAAATAGAAGTAAATAATTCAACAATGTTGTCGCCATAGAAACAATTTCAAACTAAAATTTTTGTAAATAAATTGTATAAAAAGAAGGAAGAATGTCATAAAGAAATATCTTGCAAAAAAGTGCGTGTTTTTGTTTTTGTAAACTTTTTGCATAGTAACATGAGTACATGTGCTTTTGACGATCCGGTTTGTTCAAGAAGAATATTTAAGTCCTCACACAAGACAGAAGTGTGAAAAAAAACTTACTTACATATTTCAGTAAATTTTGTAAGCTTAATTAGTTTTTGAAATCTTCAATTTTTGGGCGATAATTTTAATTAAGAAATGGTCTGCCACATCATCTCAATTTTTTAAATAAATTAAACTTCTTTGGCCATTTTTTGTGAAACTATTTAATGTTAAATAAGATTTTTTAATAAGTAATTGGCCGATTGGGAAGACGAATTTCTTTTGACCTGGAGCGAATAACGCAGATTCAGATTACTATTGATCGCAAAGCATTTACACACGGCTAGGACAGTGTCAGTTGGTTGGTGGGGTCCATTTTGAAAATTTACGTTAACTGTTACAATAAATTTAGGTTCAGATGTATTTTTTTTATTTAATTTTAATTTTGTACAAAAATAAAATTTTCGCAATTTTTTCTAAATTTATATCATTTAAAAAAAAAAATTGTGATGCAACATACCAATTGTTTTATATTACTATTTGGTGGATATAAAGATCTACCAAAAACGAGAAAAAAATAATATGGTTGCCATTTAAAGAATGTGTTGATAACGTCATCACTCGAAAACCAATGACGTCATAGAAAAAAATTGTATGTCAAAAGATGGCGTTTTAAAAAAGAAAATTTACCTGTCCCAGCGTTTTTCCTAAAAATGTAAAATAATGCTGTTATAAGCTTGGTTCCAAACTTTATGACCACACTGTATATAATCTCATGGAGCCATGTCTGAATAGTAGGGTGGGTGTGGGGGTACTGGCATGTTTTTGTCTCCCAGAAATTCTCTAACCAACAATGAGATAGGTGTGATTGAAAAGAAATATCACATCATCAGTTGTTTTCTTATAAATTAATGTTAGTAAAAGATAAAGTAATAATTAAAAACTTAATTAATTAATTAATAAGAGGAAATAAACTTAAAATTTTACTCACAATCTTACAGCATGCTACGCAAAACACTTTTTCTTCATCCTTACGCAATTCTGAATAAGGTGCAATCCATCGAGGCACAGTCGTTATTTTCGGCATTTTTGCTATTATATATCACAACTCACAAGTTTACACTTCGAAAAGCCAACGTAAAATGACATTTAAAATAAAATTACTTTCGAATATGTTAATAAATTTCTCCGAATAGCAAAGAAACACTTATACTCCTAATTTTCTGGTAAAATGTATTTTTGTATTTATTTATAAGTTTTAAGATATTAGCTTTTCCTGGAATTTTGTCTTGGCCTGGTATGGGAAGAGCATTAATAAATTCTTGGAGAAGCTTATCTCAAAAGTAACGGGAAGAGGCTTAATAAAATGCTATTTTTAATTTAAAGAGGGTTGTTTAATTTTTGTTTGTTTGTTACATCTACGGCATGTTTTTAGTAATGCCTATAATAAATTTGATTTAGTAAATAAATAAAAATTGGATACTTAAAATATGCAAAAATGCTGAATTACTACAAAATATGCAAATAATATACAAAATGCATATATTATGCAAATATGCAAATTTATGCAAGCTGCGTATAATCCGGCCTTTAATGATAAATATGGACTTGATTCAGGATTCGCAGGATGATGGTGTGTGCCACTCCGCGCATTGTCTTTGTCTCTCAGGATCGTATTCAAATAGTCAGGATTCGTCGCCTATTATCACTCTGTGCATGAAGTTGGGTTCGGTTATCTAGCGATCCAACAGTTCTTGAATAATGGATAAGCGATTTTTTTTCTTTCATGAGACAAGTTCTTGGGCACCAGAAAAATTTGTGTAAATTTTTCTCGTGAGTAGTTACTTATTCGAAATACGATGAACAGTATCTTTGCTCATGATTACCTTATGTACAATCATCCTGACTGTTAACCATCTGTCTTCGATGGTTTTTGATGCGGGCGGTCGTCTGGAGTGATGTTTATTTTCAATGTTTTTGCAGCCATATTGTTCAAGTTAAATATTGATAGATCTCGTTACAGTTATTCAGAACGTTTGAATTTAGTCAATTTTTAATCATTGTCTTCATGGCGCAAGATAAATTATCTTAAGTTAAACTTTAAGTACTTGAATAATTTGGTTCATATTCTTTTATCTCTGTTTCGGAAACGTCTGTACCAAAGTTGGGATTTCGAAAGAGTTATTCGCATTACCATTTCACCGTACAGTCTAAGTCTTTATGCGTGTTGAGGTGATTAAATTCACTACGTGTGAACATGACTTTACTTCAACTCATGAAAGACTTTTAAAATCCTTTAATTTAGTTAATATCAACACGTAGATTATACAACTTTCGTTTCGTTAGTTTTGCTTGCAATAGATTTGTATACTGCTTGGTTTAGTTTTTAGTATAATACAAAGGTATTTTTAATAATATAAAATATTATTCAAAACCTGGTGTGAAGAACACAAATACAGGTTCACTATTAATATTTTTGTGAACGTGTCCGATTAAAAATACCTTTGTATTATACAAAACTGGTGGGGTTTACCTACTCATGTATGTTTCAATTATTCTGATTAGTTTTTAGTTTTTATTTTATTATATTAAATTAGATTAGTAACTGATATTTGTATAACGTTTTTTGAATATTATGTTCTGTTGGTCTAATTAAAAAAAAATTAAGTACATTGTCCATATATGCAAAATATAAACTAAATTTTCGATTTACTAACTGCAAAATGTCGAAAATACATTTTTAATATACTTGAAAAGACGAAGCTTTCGATGTTACAGTTTTCGTCGCTTTGTTTCACATTTCATTTTTGTTTCTTTCTAGTATAGTTGTTTCATCTAGACATGCAGGCACATGCTATGTTGAAGTTTTAATTAAATTATTTTTTTTAACATTGTGTTGTATTCAATTTAATAGTATTAAAGCCCGGCTTTAATAATATTAAAGGTTTACCCCGTGATGCATTTACATCTAATGTATGTGTCGGGAGATCTATTTACATTGAATATGAGTATTTAGGATTTGATTGTACAGTGTGTCCACGGATTGAGTTCACAATAGGTATAATGGACCAAAAATTTTCGAATTGGAATTTCATATTTTGGGATTCCGCCATGCTTAGTCTGAAACTCATTTTAAGTTTAATTTCGATTTTTTAAATTCAAGTAGGCCTTTACAGTTGAACAATCGTAAGCTACATTTTTACACTGTTTCCTTAATGTAACTTAAGTGTTCTCGATGTATTCGGAACCACAGTTCTTAATAGCTTAGTGGTAGAGCAATGGTCCGGCAAACCATAGACGTGGGTTCGAATCCTGTTTTCAATTAAAAAATTCGAATAATTAGCGTCGTAAAATGTAGAAAGCAATACAGTGAAATCTCTCTTCTTGGGCGGACAGCGACGGTGACAAATTTTTTGTCCATTCAAAGGAGGTGTTCGTTTACGAGAATTAGAGCAAAAAAATAGTTATCTAATGCATTTTATTTATTACAAATAGACTCGTATAAAAGAAGTAGGTAACACCAGAAGCAAAACATTTTTCATAGCACTTAACACATAACAAGTGTTCATTTGTAAAGTCAATCTAGTAGCATGTGATTTACTGAGAACATTTTGTAGTATGTCGTAAATTAAAATTTACTACTTAACCTACGAAGTCGTATATTTTGACAGTTTCATACATACAAATAAATAACAAATAATAGGTATTTATTGAAAACTATAACAAATGTTGAAAATGTTGTCCTTCAAGATCAATGCACTTTAAAATCCTCCGTTCAAAATTTCTGATGATATTCTGCAACATTACTGGATTGTTATTAATTTCCATGCATTTCTATTCGATTCTCTGTAGCATATCATTCAAATTAAATATATACCATCAATTTTATTACCACTTCGAAAATAAGCCTGGACTAAAAAAATTTTATGTTCTAAAGTGAAAGCCATTTTAAAACTGAGAAGCAATTTATTTAAACCGGAATCGACGCACGATTATTTTATGCACTAACTGATATTTGTCATTGACATTATCAAATGTCATTTGGATTTACGTTTACGGAACAAGAAACAGATACTAATATATTTGCGACTTATTCTATCAAAATTTCAAAGTAACCTAGGTTGACTTTTCAAATGAACACTTGTTACATATACATATATGTACACTCATATTTAACCGGTACTTTAGTGGAAGAAATCTCTTCTCTACAAATGTGGATTTTACTTGAAAATGCATCTGAAGTTCTACGAGAGGAGTCGATGCTTTTCCGTCGTTTTTTGTTGCTGCGAAAGCTTTCAAATTTTCAATTGAAAACTGAGGTTCCTTGTAAGTTTTAATCGTCTCTGCTTAGGCTTGGCTTCTGGTGTCATCATCGTCGTCAGAGTCACTTACGAGCGTTATTACTTCGTTTCCACTGTCCTGATCTTCTAGTGATAATTCATCTTCAGGTCTAGCATCAGAATTGCATCTTTGGAGTAACATAACATAACAAATAAAAATTGATATACAAGTTTTGCGTTTTTGTTACTTGAAATGAAGTCTACTTTACACTCCTAAAATTTGAACATAACGATACGGGACACTTGTATATACCTTTCTCGAAATCTTTTCGGTAATCTTAACCTATTTGCACAGTCAATTTCTTCGTCATCCGATTTGAAAACACCTACATCAACAACATTTATATCCATTTTTGGTATCACTCTTTTAATTAATAATAAAATTTGATGCTAATATAGCTTTATATTGCAAATGACGAGATAGAATATAATTAAAGGTTTGCCATTTTTAGATACCTTAGTAATTAGGAATAACAAAAACTTAGAGTTTGATATTTACCGAAAAGAAACCAACGTCAACAGATTTATAACCGCAGATTCAAACCATACTTTTCAGCACAAGAGTGCCTCTTTCAATTTTCTTATCAATCGTTTGTTAAGCATGCCATTGACAAAGGATAGATATGAAAAGGAATTAACTTTAATTACGAAAATCGCGAGTTGCAACGGTTTCGATTCAGAAATAATAAACAAGCTAGTTAGAAAACATAAAGTAAGAAAAACAATTCAGGATTCCACATGTTTGCTACCTCAAATTGATTCGAGCAAAAAATTTATTAGTTTACCGTTTCACGAAACTACGAAAAATTTAAGTAAAACCTTTAAACAGTATAATGTTCAAGTAGCATTTCGGTCGAATAACTCCCTAAAATCTCTTTTAGGCAACGCGAAAGACAAAGTTGAGGTAAACAACAAATCTGGAATCTATGAAATAAATTGTAAGGATTGTGATAAAAAATATGTCGGCCAAACAAAACGTTCCATTTTAACTCGTTATAAAGAACATGTTTCGTATATTAGATTCAATAGACCGGAAAAATCAAGTGTTGCCCGACATATTCTTGAATCAGATCACAACGTAACATCTGACTGTCTGAGATTAATAAAAAACGTCACACGCCCCCGCGAATTAGATAGTTTTGAGAGCATTTTTATCTTTAAAAATAGGAATAACTTAATTAAAGTAGATTTGGGTCCTATACCAGGTTCTTCTTTATTTGAGTTAATTGACTGTTAGATGTTATTCAAGCAAGAAAAATAGGACAACCATTAAAAAATATTCGAATTCATGGAATTTATTTTTAAATTCGTTTCATTACAATATTTTCCATTAAAATATTCTGACTCAACATTAATTTCGAAATGTATATTTCAACATAATTTAAGGATTAGTTTCATAATTGGATTCTTAATGTATGTTAAATTACGGCTTTTATAATATTTTTAAACGGTTTTTCTATAGAATTTACAAATAATGGGTTAATGCACTTGCAAGAATAGGTGGGGTTTACCAAAATGTAGGTAATTTTTGTAGCATTTACGATTGAAGATTTTAGTGTTAAACTAGAAGGCGTTCAGAACAATCCTTCTGTGAGTGTTTTTATGCGTTCAAGTGTTACACTGTTTTTTCTACTGAAGATTACAACGTGGTTGTAGAAATACGTATTTAGAATCATTAAATTCTATTGTGGTAAGGGTTTTTTAATTTTATTTTATTTAATTAAAACCTGTCGTATAACTTTATACTCCCTTTATCCGACATATATTTGATATTATTGGTTATACTTAGTTTATCGGTAGTTTAACTTATTCAAGGTTTATTCGGAGCTTGTAAAACGTCTATTTGGGACTAATTCTAAGAATAGCGATATTCCAAGTTTATACGGTAGATGTAGAACCGGCCCTAAGAGAGATATAGTGGTCGAGTTTTGTATTATGTCCGTTCAAGGGAGTGTCCGTTGAAGAGAGATTAAAACGCATGTAAAATATGTTCCAGATGCTCTGTACATATATTTTTGTCCATGCAAGGGAGTTGTCCGTACAAAGGAGATGTCCGTTATGGGAGATTTCACTGTATTTACAAATCAGGATATATTTTGCAACTGTGACTGTGTTCCTATATCCACATTCGTGTTTCCGAACGAATACTTTATGCATTTTTTTAAATATACCGGTTAATGCTGCTTAAATGTAAAACAAATAATGCCAAGGGGTATGTAATATGTATGTAAATATATGTACATTATGTCAATAGGGATTGATTTGGAATGCTAATACATTTTTGTGAACAGGTTTCCTTTTTGCTTTCCATTTTCGAAATCAATTTTCAGTTATTATCCTTTATATCTCCGCTCAAATCTTTTCAATTATTTCTATCTTTTATTTATTCGATAAGAAAGCTGTATATGAGGGAAACCAATAATCGGAACTACGATAGAAGTGTAGTTATATTTCGATTTTTTTTTGTTGCATTTTCATGTGTAAATTTAGTTTCATTTTATTATGTTTTATTTATAATTTTTTGTTTAAATTAATTTTTATAAAAGTATTATAATTTACAATTTTAAAATACAGTAATTTTATTTTGCCATTCCGCATTTGTCAATCGCGTTTCAATATTTACAAATGAAAATTCTTTCTTTGGAGACTGTGGTTAAGTAAAAACTTATAACCCCTTACCACAATTATTAATCGTATCCTAAATACGTCTTTCGACAATAAGTTGTCATCATCAGTAGGTCAAAACCACTAATTAAAAAGTCGCACATGGGGCACAGTAAAGCTAGAAAGCCGCTTACGCAACAACTACTTTAGACCGCGTCCACGTATAGACTGGAGTCTATACGTCTATAAGCCTATACGTGGACGCGGTGTAAAGTAGTTGTTGCGTAAGCGGTTTTCTAGCTTTACTGTGCCCCATGTGCGACTTTTTAATTAGTGGTTTTTACGTACTGATGATGACAACTTAGTTGTCGAAGTACGTATTTAGGATACGATTAATAATTGTGGTAAGGGGTTATATACCTTTTTTAAGTATTTACAAATGATTTACCAATTATTTTGTTGTATTAGGCTTGGCTTTATCAAATAAATTCCGTTTTTGTCAAATGGTTTTCCTTATTTGTATTTAGTTTCACCTGCAAAAATATTTGCGTTATTATTAGAGCAGACCAATTTCCGTGCGCGCCATGAGCGCCGGTATGGGAGTGTAATTCGTAATATATTATATAGAATATAGAATATGCGATAGAATAGGGACGCAACATGAGCTTGTTACCGATATAAGTATAGAAGTAGAGACATTTATTCTATCAGAAATAATTAAATATACATTTGGTTTTCTGCTATTATAGTAATATGCATAAACCCACGAAAAATAAGAATAGTACATATTATAGCAGCGTTGTATGTACCTATAAATAAAATGGAAAATGTATGAAATCAGTGATTGTGTGCACGACAGAGGATTTAAAAAAAAACACTTACCGTTTTAAGCGTCTTCCAAGGATTGACAAACTGGAGAAACTCGATTGTATATTTTCCACATCAAGTGCGTTTCTAAGGTTATTTCTGAAAAACATGTCCGCCGTGAGGAAAAAATATGTTTATATTCGGAAAACGAGCGTTCTACATCTAGTGATGTTATATTCGCACAATCAAAATACTTTTTTAAGCAACTTAACGCATCTGTAGACGTGCCCTCACAAATACGTGTTAAGGTGTCAAAATCTGCATTTCTGTCTAAAACACTTTCAAATTTAATTAGAACACTTTCACTTTTTGCGTCTTCTACAGCACACAGTTGTGCGTGAACATCTTTAACGATTTTCAGTGATTCCTCTAACGACAGCGACGAATTTTCTAATTTTGTTATTGCTTCTTCTAGTCCCAAGTAATTCTCACGAATACGTTGTAAATCCATTTTAACCTGGGCATCTTGAATTTTTTTCTGGCTTGTATTGATAGATGCACATTCTTTCGAATCGAATGATAAAACCACGTCCTCAATTTTTTCAAAATGTTCATGATAGTAAAGCCCCGCCCGTAGCCAGGTACCCCAACGTGTCAGAATCAGCTATGCTGGCTCAGGCGTATGGGGACATAATTCGTGAAATTGCCGAATACGTTTTGGAGATTTTAGGAATACTGCCTTTGTACTCGATATTAAAGCATCTACCTCTGGATAACATCTACGAACCTGTTCTGCCACAAGGTGTAGAGCATGTAGTTTACAAGTAATATGTAACAAGTTAGGACAATATTTTCTAAGAGACCGGCCTACAGAACACATGGTTGCGGCACCATCGGTCATAAACAATTAATACTTGGTCTTTTGAAAGTTTAAATTTTTCCAAAGTATTTAATAGCACCTCTGAAATTTTTTCGGCAATACATTGTTCTAGTCGTCTGGATGCTAATAAAATTGAAGACGTTGGTTGATGTGGTTCCATATTACGCGCCATCACATTAACTATAGATTGTTTTTTACTGTCAGTTGTTTCGTCCACACAACTACAGTTTTTTATTTTTCAGTTCGGCTTTGATTTTATTTTCAACCTGTTTACGCACCGATGGTAAATTCCTTCGTAACGTTGTCGTGCTCGGTAATGTTTGATTCGCGTATTTATTCCAAAATGAAATAAATGAATCATTACTTAACAAAGTAAACGGCAGTGTACACACAATCATATTTACACATAGTTCATGCATAAACTGTTGTCGATTAATTTCGTTGTTATTGTACTTCGAACTGCTTACGTGTTCTTTACAATGTGTTTTTGACCAATACATAAGATATGTATTGCACACTAAACATTTAATTTTTGAGCCATCGTATATTAAGTCCGGGAAATCCATATAATAAACTTATTCACTTCGTCTGACAACGGTCGTTTTCTCGATTTATGTGTCGACGACATTTTATTACGTATGCTTACACTTACATGCAGTCTAAGCAAGTACCAAACACATACTGAATGCTTTTTATTATTTCTGATGCAATACAATCATCCTCACATCGGCGCACATGGCGTGCACGGAAATTGGTCTGCTCTAGTTATTATAATGGAAAATAATAACACAATAATCGTCAGAGAAGGAATAATAACAAGATAAGCAAGTACAACAATTTATGGATCCCACACCACGACAATGAACAAGCTAACAACGAAGGTTGTCAGCACTGTTCCAAGCCATGTAAAAATTAGTGGGATCAGTGTATTCATGCAGAATAAGTTGTAACAACAATTAATGTGTTTTCTTTTTGACATTCCGGGAATTTATCGGTAGTACCTCGTATAGAATAAATTACTTTCTGAATACGGCCCAAAAACTTTTGCAACGACCCAATATATCTGGTGAACTGGTGACGAATACCACTGGAAAACTTCACATGTCTGTAGTATTATTTCATGTTGACGAGATATAACCAGAATTGTGTTTATTAGTCTTCAATTTTAATTGTTGTTGACATTCCCATACAATTTTATGTAATATAATAATATACTTATCAAAACTTATCTTTCCATATAACTTTCCTCTTCTTGATTAGGTGATAAAAAGTTACTTTATTTACTCCTTATGTACTAAAGTTTTAAGTAAGACATTAGAGTTTGTTGGGAGAAACTTGGTAAATTAAATTAAGATATTAAATATTGACACAAGAAAATAGAGTTTGTACAATGACAGAGGAAAGATTGTAACTATTCGTTAGTTGATCTAGAATATTTTTGCATGTATTTTAATATCTTATTTTACATTATTTATATTCTTAAAAACGTATTGATAGGGTTTATGTTGTTAAAATATACATTGTTAATGGATTATTAACTATTTTTCAACTGTACATTTGCCACGTATGAATGGATGAATATTTGACGGTGAAATGCTCCACGTCTTTTCAGTTAAGACGGAATTTTATGAATGAATCTCCCAAATATAGAAAAAGACAATCAGGATATAGGAAATAATTTTATTTTACAACATGCAGAAATAAAAAATGAATAAATTTTGTAGATTGTTGACGACAGGCATCCTAACTTTTCATGTTAGGTACTCCTTAAATGTTTCTTCAAATAAAGCAATAAAACCTGCTCAAAAATCAGCTTGATTAACAGCAACCATTGACGTTCAGCTCCTGTGGCCCGGGTACATAGTTCTAGTGAAACAAAATGCTTCAACTCATTTCATTGTGGCATAAGCGTACCTATAATTTTGTTCTGTTATAGTGTGTTCACGTGGTAAGTTATTAAGATGAAGGACTTTTCAAAATCTCAAAAAATTGTCGTCATTGTAATGAAAGAAGTACTTGGAAATTTTTCTTTACCACAGCTGTTAGGGGAAGCAGACGACAGATGTATATTCCGATTCAGGAAGAACAAAAGCGAGGAATAAGAACAACATTATTGAAATATTTCTGATAATAGATTCTTGAGACTGACAATCAATTTTTTTTAAATATGATCCTTAAAAGATGAAGATGAATCAAATGACACTCTAAAATGCCTAATTTACTCATGCTAGTGAGTCAAACGTCATAAATTAAATAGTAGGATAAGAATGAACGGTTTTTTTCTAGCGAAAGTCATAGCATAACATTTGTTAGCATTCAAAACAAGCTTATTGATTTCGGACCAATTGCCTAGTAAACTCAAATTATGTTGTATGTCCGCATCGCGTGGATTACAGATACTATGAAAGGGCTTAACATCATCCGCATATGCTAATACTTGACAAGATAATAATGGAAACAAATCATTGGTGTATATATTAAAAACGAGGGCACAAATTTGATCCTTGTGGAATTCCAGATGATGCAACAAATTCCAATAACTTAAAACTATTATGAAAACCATAGCTACGTCTATTAGACAAGTAAGAGTTGATTAACTTACAAAAGGTAGCATTCAGACCAAAGCTTTGGAAAAATCTGTTTAAATAACGCCAACCTGTCCCTGACAATTCAACTCTTCGCATACGTATTGGGTAAAACCCACAATATATGGGAACGAACAAAGGATAGATTGAGTTATATATAACTTTCGCAAAATTTAATTATATGGATATAGGCCTGTAATGTCTTACCATTTTTGAAAACGGACTCTATACACACCCGTTTCCATTTATCAGGAAGTTAAGGTCTAATGGCTAAGTTAATCTTTCTTGGCGAGCGGAAATCAAAAAATTAAACTGAAGTTCCTAACCAGAAAGCTTGGAATTAGATCATCACCAGGAGTTACATTGTTTGGAGCATAGACATAATATTTTCAATAGTTTCTTGTGATATTGGGTAGATCACAAGCGAATCAAATAGTGTGAAAGTATTTAAATACACTTCGAGGAAATGTGTCGCAAAAGCATCGGCAATTGCTTGACGTGAATCAGTCCAAGTTCTTAAAGTAATTTGCCAGGAATTCGAGAAGAACCTTGCCTTGCACGTACAAGAGACCAAATTTCTTGAAATTTTTTTAAAAGAATTTTCTCTGCCATTCAAATATTCTTTATAATTAATGGATATTTGCAACTTCGCCAAGTTTCACATCCTTTTATACTCACTGAGAATCTATGCCCAGCATTATGATACTGATGACTCTATAGCAAGACGAAACACGAGTCTCTGCATGTTTGGATAGTAATTATCATATGAATATCAACTTATATTGTGTTCCCCACACCAGATTTTTAACAATATTTTTGATATTATTAGAATGAGTAGAAAATAGGTCATTTTGATCAACCAAATCTATTAATTTCACTTTAAAAAATCATATTATACGATCTGATAATTATATGTTTACAGATTAGAGATACGATCAAAATTCCTTGTATCGTGTATGTTTTACACACGCAGATATCAAATAGTAATATTACAAAAAATAACCGACTCTTTCAGTCCGACATCGGAGCGCATTAACTGAATTAATTAAGTCTGGAAATACTGTTAAAATTTCAGGCACGTATTATCCTTCTTTATGCCGTAAGAAATGTTCCATTGCGTACAAGAAATAACAAAGGGTGATGTGTAGGGACTATGAAATTAATTCAATGAGTTTTTGTTAGTTAAACCAATAAAAGCGAATATATAAACATGGAATATCAAATATATTTTATATCGAATTAATAAGTATGTACTGTAATCGCGATAGAATCCCTATTCATCGTGGAAGAGAAAATTTAATATCTCTTTTACATATATTTCTATTGACAAAAATTATTAAGCACAGCTTTCGTGTTTATTATATCGCGTAATTTTTTCAATTAATGTCTATGGGTTCTTCTTCTATATTAAAAAATCTTTAGTATCATGTCTTCGTAAGCTTTGCTGTGGTACTATAACAATCATTAATATATATATATATATATATATATATATTGTAATGTGTATTTAACAGTCCGACACTGGACCGCCAAATATAATAGGTTATTGTCAAGGGCAAACGTGCCAAATATAATAATTATTTTAGCGTCAAAACGCTGGAAACAGCCAAAATAGAGTTTTGGTTTAAAAGAAAATTTGATATTTAGTATAATTTGGAAAATTATCTAGCATGAGTTCACTAAGCATCTCCAGGGTCGTGAAGATTCTTGTCTGGCAAAGAAACAACAGAAACGACTTGATTTGGTTGCTTTAAAAAAATGTTTATTAAAAGGAAAAGATCTTATCTCTGTAGATGAATATTAAATTTGGTATAATATATTTGGTAATGTTTAACAAATCATACAGGTTAAACAAAGACTTAACAATTTATTTATTGAAAACATAATAGAATTTAAAGATTATGTGGAACTTCTTAGGTGAAACAAATAAATTGAAATAACGGAAATAGGTCAAATATTTGGCTGCACAAACAAAATTGATTCTGGCAATTCCAAATCACGCTTAATAAATGTATATGTATATAACCTTCTTACTTACAATTGTTCTAAAATGGTCATTGGTTTAATCTTTATCCACTTCCGGTAAGCAAATGCATCTGTTCTCCTAATAATACCAATAATACAGACTTAGCACAAAACCTTCTTCAAACTATTCTAATTTTCCACTAAATACTCCTAATCTCTGCGATCAGCCTTGGTCCACCTGACGTACTGATTAAAATGTTTCCAGATTCAGGCTATGATGGTCACAAACTGAACGAATACCTTCAGATAATGGATTCTTCAGTACAGCAAAGTAAACAGTCTCATTCGGATAATGGATAAACTTGATTTTTCAGGTTATACGGGTCCTAGAAATATCCCATAAATATCCCTGTTTGGCTCGGGGTGACCAGTTAAGGTTAAAACAGGAACGGGTAGCTGTATTCTCTCAAAATTAAAACGTAAAATAATTATTTTGATCACAACAGAATATATGAGAACGTATAACAGATGGTAAAAGGAATATGACGTTTAAATTACTTGTTTTAAACGTTTTTTTTAAAAATTCTTCTTTCCAAATAAAAACACATTTGAACTATTCAAAATGCCAAAATTCTCTCTCTAATTGTTTCAATAACCCCATAACAACCCAACAGCTTTTCTCTTTTTAAGTTCATTGGTCGCTTTAGTTATACGGAATTTTCCAAAGTATTTGACATTTATACAATAATTTTGATTCTTAATTAATATTATGAACTTATTGGTTTACAATTAAATTTTCCTTCACACATAACCTTTGATATTACCAAACATAAACAATAGTATACAATATTAAATAAATTTACATAGTTTTATAATTTTGTTTAATGTAAGAAAGTCATATACTTTTGAAATGTGATTATAGATTTGACACTCTAAATTAAAAAAAAACAATACAAATATAATAGACTTCCAACCTTCTAAGAAATTCCAATAATAGAAATGTAGCGAATTAAAGCTAGTGTCTTCAATAAATCAATTAACATTTTTATTATAATATATATATATCAATGAAATATTTACAAATATTATCAAATTATTATGTAATTGTGAAGTAAATGTGAATGTAAACATTGCTGTCTACAAATTACAAAGTAAATTATACGAAACTTTTAATTGAAAAATTTTGTCTCCGTTGAGATTTGAACCCAAGTCTATGGTTTGCCGGGCCGTTGCTTTACCAATTAAGCAACGATAGACCTTGGCTTAAGCTAATTAGAAATGCATTATAAAGTAACAGTGTTAATGATTTAGATGTCATTTATTGAAAGTAGATGTCAGGTTTGAAAGCAGAAGTCAGTTTTGAAAGCAGATGTTAGTTTTGAAGCAGATGTCATCATGATAATATACCGTAACACACCATTTGCATTGTTTGGGAAAAACTGGATGCAATATGACTCCAGATTGTGCTCTAACCATCCTATTCACTGTGCCTAGCCTTTTCAGACTTACACTTATTTTCAGAACTCAAGCTGTCTCTCCCTGGAAGGAAATTCAGGACAGACAATGAAGGTACTTGCAGAAGTAAAACAGTATTTTAACGACCTTGACGTAATTGGACTAGCATACAGCATCGCTGGTCCAAATGTATTAATGTTGAAAGGGAATATTTTAAAAAATTTTAAAAAATAATGTCCAAAGATTATGCATAGTGAAAGCTTGATTGTAAGAACGAATACATAGTGAAGCTTTGAAGAATATTATATTAATAGGTTTGTACATTTTTTGGAACACCTAAATCTTTATGGGATATAGAGTATTGCTTATCTCTTGTTAGACGCATTAACTAGGCGCTTAACTTTCCAGTTTCTGCCTAGTAGTTTTGAACATCTTAACTTTTGTGATGGTGGTCAAATTCCTTGCTCCCAATACTTTACTTAGGAATATAAATATTTCTTAAATTACAAATTCTATAACCTCTTTATTAATGGTTGTTATTATGTCCTATTGTGTTGTCTAAATAAGAAGATTTTTCTGTTCTGTAGTATTTCTAGGATTGGCTTCATTGACACGCAACTTTTTTTAAATTTTATTCTCGTCTTGTTCATGCATATTTAATTTTTCTTGGGTGAACATAATTCAGATCCTCGGGAACTATGAATATCATAAATCTATTTGATACAAACGTGTAATATATATTTAAATTACCACAACCAGGTGCACGTGAAAGACAGTTTGTTTATGAAATGAAATTTCAATTATTTACTTGTAATATTCAATGCATAAATTAGTTCAAACTACATATGGATGTATGAAACTTATTTGGGTTACTTGATTCCAACTATTTCCACACCTTTAGCGTTTACGAAATTAGTTAGTGTTACTATCATTCTGTGTCGAGGGAGCAAATATTTTTTGGTTATATGTTATGTAATTGACTTTCATTTATGAATACATATTAAAATATATTCCTTTTAGTTCGGAAATTGCATATTTTCCTTTAAGTAAAACCCATGCATTCATATGGAAATTTCCAATAGCTTCAGTTCAGTAACGTACAAAGGTCGTGATTTATATACAAATACCCTATTTTATGTTCATATATTGAATTAAACATTAGTCCCTGAGTATATCTACATCTTTTCCTTACTATCAAACTGTTTTATATCGAATTGTATACGAAACCTAAGTTGATACCGTGTATTCACATGTGAGGGTTATTCACTTTCCGTTGTCTTTCTAGTAGGCCATGTAACGAGTACTGGCTGAAAACTTTAAAGTTTAATACCAGTGACCGTTGGAAAATATGCTTGAGTATTTTTAAACTACGAAAAAAATATTGTATTGTTAAGAATTGTACAAAGACAATTATCTATCGAGTTATTAGCTTTTATATTTTCAAATATTGCTTAAGTCGTAAAGAATGTTTTGATCAATTGGGTATTTGAAGACGACGTGTCTTCCTTAACTATTTTAAAGCGGTGGTACACTTCATTTTAGCGAGATAGAATGACACGTTCGAGGTTCCTACGCCAAAAATAGCTATTTCCAAAAGGAATTTTGATCTTGTTCTGGGCGTGATTGAAGAGGACAAGCATATTACTGATATGGGATATTCAGGAAACCCTAGATATTGGAGTAAAAGCGACTAAAATCATTAATATTTGAAAGCATGTAAGCTTTGATCAATGGATCAACAACTCTTCTCTTGTGATCGAAACTTGCGCGTAGAAATTTTTCATGTACCCCCATAAATAGAAGTCAAGGGGACTAAGATCGGGTGATCTGGGTGGCCATGCAACAGGACCACCTCGACCAATCCATCTTGGATAATTGACGTTAACCCAATTTCGGACAGCAATTCCGAAATGTGGTGGTGCCCCATTCATGTGAAACCACATGTCTCGTCGAACATTCAGTGGGCATCCTCTAAAAGACTTGGCAGTTCGTCAATAAGAAATTGAAGGTTATTGTCCGCATTTAACCTCCCAGGATTAGGGCCGTCCAAACGTTAACAGAAAATTCATGTTGAAATTTAGATGGGCTTATAGCTTTGGGATTTTCTGATGACCACCTCTGATTTGTAACACCACTTCTCGTGAACGTAGATTCATCTGTGCAGACTGACTGTTCTGCAGAAATTAAAATGAAGCCGTGACTGTCTTAATATCCAGGTAGAATAAACTAGACAAGCATAGGGGTCTGCCTCAAGCAAACCGTGTCCTCTGCGATAGTGATGTGGATATAAGCCCTCACGTTTAAAAATTCGTCAAACTGTTGTGTGGCACTCCTAGTTGTCTAGCGATTCGACGTACGCTGAGAGTTGGATCCCTTATAACAATAGCAACTGCTTCTTTCTCTAAGTCTGCTGGCAAATATACTCCTCGGGCGAAAAGATGATAATCACGCAGTCCGCATTCCCGAAATTGTCTGTGTACTTCCAAAAACGTTCTCTAATGAGGAATGCGCCTATCGGAAACCGATGTCGGTATTCAATAACTGCTTGACGTGCACTGCCGTTACAGTAGCCATACACAAAATGCATGTCCGCATACTCTTGAGAAGAAAATCGGTAAGGCATTTTGAATAAAGAAAACGTGTCCACTCACTAATAAGCTGTTGTATGAACTGAAACGTAATGTAATCCTTTGTTAAAAAATGCAACGTTAACAGTCATCTGAACATTTGTTTATTGTATGATATTCATGGTTCAGCACTTATGAAATAAGTAAGAACCTTCTTTATCATAAATCAATTTCCAGTACTTTTTTGTAGATGTTTATTTATTTTAGAATAACATTTTATTATGCGACGTTAACAATCACAGGCCTGTTATTGAATCGTATAACTTTTTTTAAATAAAATCAGTTTGTATTGACTTTAGGATTACATTTTTCTTCATGATCTGACAATCACATTCATAGATCTGTAACTTTGAAACAAATAAAAATTGATATACAAGTTTTGCGTTTTTGTTACTTGAAATGAAGTCTACTTTACACTGCTAAAATTTGAACATAACGATACGGGACATATGTGTAACAAGTTACTACAAAATGTATATTAATTTTTTTAGAAATTTTTGAAAATTCTTTGAAACCTTAATAAATTCCAGGGACTTAAAATTTCTAATAAATTCTCACCAATTTCTTAAATTCTATTTAATTTCCTATAAATACGAGTATATTTGCCTAAATTATAGAAACTTTATTAAAATTTAAAAAAAATGTTTGGAAACTAAGAATTTTTATCGAATATCTTACAAGTCTTTTTAAATTCTAGGAATTTTTAAGTACTTTCCAGGCAAGCTATCCCGAGTATGTTAACATTCACTAGCATATACATGTAACGAAGCGTTCCATGTCGTGGTGTCCAACACGTTTGAATTACTCTAAAATTCCGTCCACTTGCCTCTGCTGTATCAACCAAAGTTTGCTACACTTGTAAAGGTTCCAAGCAATGCAGTATGTATATGTACTCGGTGTTTATGCCTTCGCTAGAGTTCGCGGTAGCTTCAATGAGCTTGGAAAACACCTTTTATAAAATCTAGAGGAAATATAATTTTCTTAGAATTCTTGTTGTATTAGTTTAAATTGGTTAATTTTGTAGAAGTCGTTCCTTTGAGACTGTTGCAGTTCGTTAAATAAAGCTGCTTAAACATGTTTCTGTTGAATAATTCTTGTTATTTATTGAATGAATTTATGAGGGCTATCTTATTTTCAAATTCCGGTGAGATGATAAAATCAAATAAGGACAATAAAAAAAAATTAATACGCACAGTAGTTACATATAAATTTTATATATATTTTCAGTGCTTAATAGCTCAAGTGGCAGAGCAATGGTCCGGCAAACCAATCTTTTCAATTAAAAAATTCGAATAATTAACATCGTAAAATGTACAATTTTCAAGTGATTTTTAATTTTGGAATTCGTGTCGTAATTACTTTTTTCAAGGACAGCTCTATATATTGTCTTTTTTTCTTTTTTTTAAACGATTCCAAAATTTAATTCCAAATGGAATTAAATTATTGGTATTAAAATTGCGGCTTATTTGAAAAAGAAATTGAATGAAACACAACTAAGAATTACAAATGAAACAGACATGCAATATACATATCTGTAACTGTACACATGGACAATACACCTCGTATTTTCAGCATTTACTTCTTATTAAGACACGTGTTTCTGCCATCTATAGGCGTCATCAGTCAAGCTAGTGAAGCAATGTAATACAAATGATACAAATATTTTTAAGAACAGATTTGTATCTGTATATACATTTACGCTGAAATCGCCTACAAGATATAGCAAATTTCGTCCTATAAGGTGGCACTATTTAATAAGTGGCATCTGACGGACGAAAGAGACTATGCCGAAAAAGGCGACCTTTCGCTGAAAATACGAGGTGTATTGTCCATGTGTACAGTTACAGATATGTATGTCTGTTTCATTTGTAACAAATGCGTAATACGTGCATAACGTATTGACATACTTAAACCTTTTTGTAAAACTAAGAATCACAAATATATTTGAATTTACATCCCATATTTACCTAAAAAGAAAAATCGAGATATAGACGGATAAATAAAATAGAAAAAATGTAAATCTTATCACGACACTTCTGCAAAAGATGTACCCATTTAATATATTTCAATCATCTAGGAAAAACTCTGGTATCAAGAACATAAATTGTGTAGCAAAGAATAATGTTCTTAAAAAAAAAAAACGAAAGAAAAATGTCAGAAATTTTACTACTACGCAAACATTCACACCTTCTGTCAACTCTAGTCTTTTCATTTTGTGTCGTCCCATATCATTTTAAACAGTATTCGTTTACAGCATAAAAATTCTTCTTGCAAAATGAGTTTCTCTTATATTCAATAAGTTTTACTTGTCGAATAGAAGTCGGTCGCAAAAAAAGGTATGTAGATATTATTTGTCGAAGCGTGTCCGATAACTAAAATACGTGTATATAAATACAGAGTCCTCCTAAATTAGTTATACCGAAATAACATTTAATTATGATGAAAGTATAAATCTCATTAAACTAACAAATAAAGCCAACAATTCAGCAAAACTTCAAGTTCCATTTACAAATATTTAATATGGCTTCTCTTTGTAATTTTATTATCGGTGTATCGAGGATAAAATTGACGTAGGACAAATATCTGGTATCCACGAAATAAATTGTAAGGATTGTAACCAAAGATACGAGTATATTGGACAAACTAAACGTTAAATTTTTATTATAACCAAATTTACGAGTATATTGGACAAACTAAACGTTAAATTTCAATTTATTACAAGGAATCGAAGATAAAATTGAAGTACGACAAAAATCTGGTATTTGCGAAATAAATTGTAAGGATTGTAACAAAAGATACGAGTATATTGGACAAACTAAACGTTAAATTTCAATTCGTTACAAGGAATCGAAAATAAAATTGAAGTAGGAAAAAATCTGGTATCCACGAAATAAATTGTAAGGATTGTAGCCGAGATAGGAGTATATCGGACGAAGTAAACGTTAAATTTCAAAATCGTTACAAGGAATGTATTTCTAATTTTAGATTTAATAGCCTTGAAAAATCTGGCTATGCCTCCAAATAATCTTAGATTACAAATGAAACAGACATGCGTTACGCACATCTGTGTCTGTACACATGGACATACACCCTGTATTTTCCAAAATTTACTTCAGTCACAGACACGTGTTTCTGTCTTAATAGATTTCGTCAGTTTGGCTAATGAAGTAAAGTTTGATGGATCACCTCACGGGTAAGTAATAAATTTTGTCCTATCAGATGGCACCAGATAATCAAGTGACATCTGATGGACAATCTGACATCTGAGGGACAAGACTACGCCGAAAATAGCGATTTTTTCTCGTCCAGCTATGCTGGTACAGAAGGGAAAAAAAGTCGCATATTAGCGTAAGTCCATTAACACGATGCCAGATGGCAGCATCGTATTGGCATCGATAAAAAAATATTTTATTATGTTATTAAGTAACATCCATAGAATTATATGTATATAGCTATTAATTGTAATTTTTTACCATATTATTATGCAATGTTCTTATCATATACGAGGGACACCCCATATATTTTTACAATAGATCACTAGATGGTGCTTTTGACATATATAATTACTATATACTTAAAGTTTGACATTTGCCAATGAGAAGTCCGCGATAGTTAAGAAATTGAGTCAGTAGTTTGTTGACAGTGACAGTTTTAAGACAGTGAGTTTGTAAAATAATGGAGATTACTCGTTGGATGATTTTTTACGATTATAAAAAAAGCCTAACTCCACAAGAATGCATTATAACGTTTCGGTCAACTTTTGGTAATGAAGCACCATCAGAGAAGACAGTTTACAATTGGTTTGCAAAATTTCGTCATGTAATTTAGACTATTTTTACTGTTTGACTATTCTTTCCTTAATTCCTACTAAGCGAAATACATAAAAAATAAAGTGCATAAAAATGCATAATTAGTAAAAATGAAGGACATATATATATATATATATATATATATATATACAGACTGTCCCGTAAAAAACGCCAACATTCATAATTCCGTTATTTATTGTCCGGTTTTATTTAAACAAAAAGTAAATTTAATAGCATCAAAAACACTATAAGATAGCAGTGTTTTATTTGTTTTCAATTGTTTTCATTAATGTCAAACGACAGTCAAGTTTTTTATTTTAAATGGCAACATATATATTTTTGGCTATATTCGGATTGGGATTTTTTTCTGAATTCAACGATGTATAACATGTTTATTTTTGATAAACGTTTATTGCAAAAAAAAACTTTATAAATTTCATCTTTGTCTTCCATTATTTATAAATATTCGAATGTGTCATGAAACATTGGAAATGTAAGTATTATAAATATTATTATAAGAAACAAAACACTTTACAATAAATGTTGAAATTGCCCGCCACCTTGTTCAACACATATCGCACATCTCCTAATTACTCCAAAGGTCGCATTTAAAAGACAAGCGGCAGGTACTTCTTGACAAGTGTTAATAATTCTTTGTCTTAAAATGTCAACATTTTCTGGAGTTGTTAAATAAACTCGATCTTGTAGATAAGCCCACAACCAAAAATCGAGGGGCGTAAGATCCGGTGAACGCGCAGGCCACTCGATAGGACCGGATGTTCCTATCCACCTATTTCCAAATTGGGTGTTCAACAAATCAGTATTTACTCTGGCGTTGTGCGCCGGAGCCCCATCTTGTTGAAAAAATATTCTATTTAAATTTGCCAAAGGTAATTCATCTAAAAAGTTTTGGAGATTTTCGTGTAATAAAGTGAAGTATTTTTCTTGATTTAAGCAACCATCTATGAAAAATGGCCCAATTAATTGATCACCTAAAATGCCACACCAAACATTTACGTTGAAACGTCTTTGAAAATTATTTTCAATTACAAATCTCAGATTGTCTGCATTCCACTGTCGATGTATGTTTCTATTAAAAATACCGTTGTTGCTAAAAGTGCATTCATCAGACCAAATTATCCTTCTGTAAAAATTGGGTCTTGTTCTAATGCATTTAAATAAAAACGACAAAACTGGATCCTTCGGCCAGGATCATTTTGTTCTAATGCATGAACTTTTCGAGCTATATACGGTTTAAGTTTGTGTTTTCGTAAAATACCATGAACTGTAGTTTTTGATACCCCAATATTATGTGCAATTTCGCGAATCGAAGTTCCTGAATTTTGCTGTACTGCAAGAAGAACATCTAATTCCTTATCTTCGGAGAATTTCCGTTTTTGTGTTTTTGGTTTGGTAAATGATCCATAATTTCTTAAATTCTTTTCAATTCTCTGAAATATTTTCGAACCTGGAACTTCTCTGTCCGGAAAACGAGCACTGTACATTCAATTACATTCAAAGAACACTTGTAACATGTCCGTTAATTCATTGTTATTAATTTTTAACGAAAATACGCTTTTTGTTGCGGAAAAACGTTCAAACAGGATAATACAGAAAACTTAATAAAGTCAAACTGACACTTAAGGCACATTGACATAATGCTAGTGGACTGGGCCAAGTCTACTATAATGAAAGATGAAATTTATAAAGTTTTTTTTTTATTTTTTATTATTAGGAGATGTGCGATATTTGTTAAACAAGGTGGCGGGCAATTTCAACATTTATTGTAAAGTGTTTTGTTTCTTATAATAATATTTATAATACTTACATTTCAAATGTTTCATGACACATTCGAATATTTATAAATAATGGAAGACAAAGATGAAATTTATAAAGTTTTTTTTTTGCAATAAACGTTTATCAAAAATAAACATGTTATACATCGTTGAATTCAGAAAAAAAAATACAATCCGAATATAGCCAAAAATATATATGTTGCATTTAAAATAAAAAACTTGACTGTCGTTTGACATTAATGAAAACAATTGAAAACAAATAAAACACTGCTATCTTATAGTGTTTTTGATGCTATTAAATTTACTTTTTGTTTAAATAAAACCGGACAATAAATAACGGAATTATGAATGTTGGCGTTTTTTACGGGACAGTCTGTATATATATATATATATATGACATATTTTTCGGAAGAACTTGACGTATTTATTCCCATATTTAAAGCATTTCTTATGCACAAAAATCCGAACTTTAGTAATTACTTTCACGCTTCATGTTTTTGTTTCGTTATTTTTTACGCTGGGCTTAAATATAACGTCTGCAGTTTGTTTTAGTGTTAGGAATTTAATGTTAACCCACTGGCGATTTTGTGAATAGCATATTTTCAATGGTTGTATCATTACGTTTAATACTATTTTTATTTTTCTAAGTGTTCTACTGAAGATAGTAACTTAGTTGCCGAAATACATATTATGTTTTTTTTAATTTATATTGTGGTCAGAAATTTTTCTCGTTTGTGTCTGTTCCATATAATATGCTATTTTTTGTAATAAATTTTACGTATAAATAACATGTAAATATAAAATCTAGTATACTTCTATCATTTAAACGTATATCTATATACATAAATACAGATATTATATTCGCCTTTTTAAAATGATAAGAAATGTATAGCAAGCGCTAATTAAGTAGGCGCGAGGAGGGGGTGCGCAGAAGCCGTTTTTAAAAACGTCCACCCCCACTTCTCAAGTAATTGTCAAAATACATTTGTCATTGACGTTTGACGGAACATAATTTCCATTGAAAAAGAATAAAATAACAAGCTTTTAAAATAAGTTTTAGCGCCTGTGATGAAAAGTTCGCAAACTCAACCATATTGGCGGTCATTTTGAATTGTAGCTTATTTGAATATATTCCTTTTTAGTATTTATTATATGCTAGCCATATTGAAATTGGTAAATATAATTTGCATAATTTTCTGAAATAATTTCTGAAAATAAGAATAATTATATTTACCAATTACAATGTGGCTAGTGTACACTAAATCAGATAACAAAATCGGTCCTTCTAAGAAATTAAAAAATGAATTGAAAAACAAATTATTATTTAAATATTTAATAAAAACATATCTAAATTTAAATATAATAAATATCTACTTAACACTAAAATATTTATTTCCTACCGGTAATCCCGATTACGGGAAATATTAAATGAATGCAAACACAAGAAAATAATAGTAATATTAACACTAAATACATTATGTAATATAATGATAAAAAAATTGGCAATACATTTGAAATATTCAGATTTAGCCTGTTGTTAGTGTATTAATAAATATGTGCTGTGTAACTTAATTTGTATTATACATGTCTTGAGCTTGCTTATATAATTAATCTCTAAAATCATATATCAAAGCTTTACCACAAAGAATGATATTAATTCCATTAATATAATTGTAACAACATAATTTAGTAAATTCCTCAATACCTGTTTTCCTTAGTTGTATGTTGTGTTTACAATCAAATGGAGACGAAAAATGAACTTTTCTATTAATAATTTTCAATATCATAAACAATCCACGTTTCCAATATATAAGTTTTGTATTTCAATGGATTTGGGAAACGATGTCTTGTAGCATCTTTGTTTTCATAGCCATGAACTGCACAATTCCGATATTGTACCATTGTCAATGAAAGGAGCTTGCAACTGGAAATTAAAAAAAAAACTGAATAGCTAAACCTTTTAAACATTTTTCTAAGATTTGTGCTATATTTAAAGGAATATCACGTGTACAATAATAGTATCTCTTATTATATACTACTTAGTTTACTAACATCTCTAAAATGCTATTCTGTATCAAATTTGAAATTTTAATAAAATAGGATTGGTCTGGTACAACAGAACAAATATGTAATTTTTCTGTTGAATATGCAATTTAATGAGGAAGTTCCAAAAAAAATATAGTATATTAAAAAACGAGTTTCATAAGGCACCATTTTGCCGCACGAGATCAGTTTAGAAAACGAGCCGCTTGCGGCGAGTTTTCTAAAGAGCGAGTGCGGCAAAAGGCCTTATGAAACGAGTTTTTTATACTATTTTTTCTATTTTGCGCTTTTTACATTAATAAATTGCTTAAATTGGAATTATTTAATTTGAAAGTTCAGAGTTTAATTTTTATATAAAGCATGCAGTTGGTCACATTGATACTTGACATTTTCAAATTTAAATCTTGCTATCCGCGAAGTATATTATATTACATATTATTTATTAATTTTCGTTAACATTACTTGATATTTCATTTAAAAATATAAACATGAGTGACATAGAAACATATATATGTTGTTGTCAATTGTATACAACATACGTTGTTTGTGTAAAATACGAACATATATCATATCTGTCAAATGTACATAAATTCTTAAAATCATATGACAGCAATGATATTTGTTTCTGTATTCGAACAACGCCAACATTGAAAAATGAAAAAAAGTGTATCGAAATAGAGCTCATTTCGATACTGTTTTGGGTTTCATAATGAGTTCATTTCGAACGCAAAATAGAAAAAAATATTTTTATAAAATCACACATAATTATGGTTTTGTTTCTACGGTAAACTTACTATAACAAAAGAAGTTAAATGTTCGAATTAACACGCACTAAAAATAATAAAAACAAAGTCCCTAAAAAAGATATAAACAAAAAATTGTACTGTTTCATAAACACAATCATAGAAAAAAACAATAAAAAGATAATCGTCTCAAAAAATGTCGACGATGGTTCTAATTGGTCAAAATTATTGACTGTTGTTAAAGCAAATATTCTAATTGCCGGTAATTGAAAGTTTACTATCCATTCTGCCACCTATTGAAAAGTTCGCAAACGATATTTTTTATCCTTTTCTTACAATTATGTTTTAAACACGGCAATTTAAGTGAAATACCCATGATAATGTCTTTGCTAGGGGATCATATTCAGAGGTTAGAATTATCTGAAATTTGATGTAAAACCAAATACATACAAATTTCCCCATTACTTCTAATCTTTTACCCCTCCTGGCGCCAACTTAATTGGCGTTTGCTATACCTAAAATAAAGGTTTTTTTCTCAAATAATACAAAACATCCGGTATTTTTCTGGCCACAGTATATACGTACATATAGTGTATAAATCAAAATGATTAAAATGAATTAATAATCGCCAGAAAAATTCATTCACGAAAACATTTTAAAGTGTTAAAAAATTTAGAAGAAAATATCTCCGAATAAATGTAAAACTGAACGCTTAGTAAGAGAAATACTTTCATCTCCAATTTTTACACATGTAAACACGTAAATAGAATGTGTCAGTTGATTTGACTCAATCTATCTACAAATAAAAAAGTAGCCAGCGTAAGAATCGCACAGGGTCTTCAGAAATAGTCGCTCATAAAAAAAAATATATTTATTTGTATCTCGGGAAAAAGAAGGCAAAAATAACGTAATTTTGAACACACCGGGGCATTTTGATAAGCCCCTGCCATCTTTCTTCAACAAAGAGGATGAAATACATTTCAAACGTTGTACTGTTCATGGTTTCGTTGTATTTACAGATATAAAAATGATAAAAAATATATCGTTTTTTTCGCTCAACATGATGGGATCTCCTGTTAGCAAATAATAAATATTTTAAGAACAAGATTTATAAGAAACCAAATTACGTTTTTTTCTTTTATGATTAGAACAGAGCGTGTTTTTAGGATATCGAGAAAAAAAGTTAGCGGTTTAAGTATGAATCGGCTGTTCATTCGAATTCGGCTCAATTTTATGCCTAGGTTATCTTACTCGCAAATGTCAGTTTTTTGTCAAAAGATATTTCCGTTTGCAAGTAATTGTAATAACGTTTGAAATTTTATTAAAATGCTATATTAATTAATAGAAATTATTCAAGTAATGACCTTGGATTGTATGAATAATTCATTTATAAAATTAAAATTAAGCATAATAAATAGAGCAGACCAATTTCCGTGCGCGCCATGAGCGCCGGTATGGGAGTGTAATTCGTAATATATTAGAATATGCGATAGAATAGGGACGCAACATGAGCTTGTTACCGATATAAGTATAGAAGTAGAGACATTTATTCTATCAGAAATAATTAAATATACATTTGGTTTTCTGCTATTAAAGTAATATGCATAAACACACGTAAAATAAGAATAGTACATATTATAGCAGCGTTGTATGTACCTATAAATAAAATGGAAAATGTATGAAATCAGTGATTGTGTGCACAACAGAGGATTTAAAAAAACACTTACCGTTTTAAGCGTCTTCCAAGGATTGACAAACTGGAGAAACTCGATTGTATATTTTCAACATCAGGTGCGTTTCTAAGGTTATTTCTGAAAAACATGTCCGCCGTGAGGAAAAAATATGTTTATATTCGGAAAACGAGCGTTCTACATCTAGTGATGTTATATTCGCATAATCAAAATACTTTTTTAAGCAACTTAACGCATCTGTAGACGTGCCCCCACAAATACGTGTTAAGGTGTCAAAATCTGCATTACTGTCTAAATCACTTTCAAATTTAATTAGAACCCTTTCACTTTTTGCGTCTTCTACAGCCCACAGTTGGGCGTGAACATCTTTAACGATTTGCAGTGAGTCCTCTAACGACAGCGACGAATTTTTTAATTTTGTTATAGCTTCTTCTAGTCCCAAGTAATTCTCACGAATACTTTGTAAATCCATTTTAATCTGGGCATCTTGAAATTTTTTCTGGCTTGTATTGATAGCTGCACTTTCTTTCGGATCGAATGATAAAACCACGTCCTTAATTTTTTCAAAATGTTCTTGATAGTAAAACCCCGCCCGTAACCATGTACCCCAACGTGTCAGAATTGGCTGTGGTGGCTCAGGGGTATGGGGACACAATTCGTGAAATTTCCGAATACGTTTTGGAGATTTCAGGAATACTGCCTTTGTACTCGATATTAAAGCATCTACCTCTGGATAACATCTACGAACCTGTTCTTCCACAAGGTGTAGAGCATGGAGTTTACAAGTAATATGTAACAAGTTAGGCCAATATTTGCTAAGAGACTGGGATACAGAACACATGGTTGCGGCACCATCGGTCATAAACATTAACCTCTTAATGCACTCAGCCGAGTTAACTCGGAATGGCTTGTCTGGCTTTCTTCCTCGAGCCCGAGTATATATCGGGCATGTTTATATTTTTCTTATGCAAAAAGATCTCACCCGAATATACATGATACAGGATCGTGACGCATTCACGATCTACCGAGCGTCGCTGCAATTGGTTTCCCACCACTGTTTTGTTATTTGCTACTTTGGTATAGGCACCACACGGTAAAAATCGTGGTCTAGTCTGGCCACAACGTTTAGGTAAGTAACTTGCTCTTTCGTTTACGTACGTTTTATTTTGACGTTATTCAACAAGTGTTATATTTTGGTATAGTTCCTTTCTACGAAGCGACGATGGATAACGATTCTAGCGATGCACAGTCCGAGAAAGAAAGCTTAGAAATCAGTGAGAGCGATTCCGAACTTGAATGTATGTCAGATGACGAAACTAGTGACGATAATGGTCTTGTAGCTGCACGACAATGGTTTCCGCTTCCTGTAAATTCTCAACCACCTCCTCAATTTCCATTTACGGAAACTCCTGGTATAGCTGCTAATATTGATCAAAATGGCAATTGTTTGGATTTCTTTGAGTTGTTCTTTGATGATTTTTTGGTTCAACATATAGCAATTGAGACTAACAGATATGCGGCCAACAAGATACAGGGAAGAGCAAATATTTTGTGGCATGAAACAAATCCGAATGAGGTTAGAGTGTTCTTAGCTGTCACTCTTTTGCAAAGTATTGTAAGAAAACCCGAATACCGGCATTATTGGACAAAAAATCCTCTACTGCATACGCCTTTTTTCTAAATTGTATGACTGGAAAACGATTTGTAAATATAAAACAATACTTACATTTTTCAAATAATAACGACTTTGATCCAGATAACCATCCTTGCCCAAAACTAAACAAAATCTGGGATGTTTATGAAAATATAAACAATAAATTTAAAAACCTAATTACGCCGGAGAAATTAGTGACAATTGATGAGAGTCTTCTACTTTATAAAGGTCGTTTGGGATGGGTGCAGTACATACCCCTCAAGAGAGCCAGATTTGGGATAAAAACATATTTGTTATGCGAATCCAAAGGTGGCTATGTATATAGTTTTATAATTTATACAGGAAAAGGTACTGTCTTAGATCGAGAATATGAAGATCTCCCCGTATCCTCCCGAATAGTCATGACGCTAATGAAACCATTATTGAACAAGGGTTACTGTCTCACGATGGACAATTTCTATAATTCTCCCCAACTGGCAGATCGTCTACTTCAAAATAAGACTGATGTACAAAGAATTCAAATAAATTTTACCTCAAAGTAGCCCTTGGAAATTATGATTATGTCTTAGCTTGTTACTAATTTTAATAGGAATTTTGTTGGTTATGAGATGAGATATTTGATTGAAATGACAAATACTGCCATTGTCCGCCAATCTTACGTCCGTTTCGAAAATAAGATTCTAGCATGAATGATTTGTGTTGTATAGTAAAAACCATGTTAAATCAATTTTAAATTACAAAGCAATTTTTGTCAACTATGCATCTGTCTAATTGACAACTAATGCAAATTTAAATTATTAATAATCATACGTTTTTAAAGGAATGGCCTACTAGAGGCAAAGCTTATTTGAACGCTTTTTATATGGAACGTTGCGACTTGCAAGGAAGGAAGTGCCTGGAGAAGTTAAAAATAAAAAGTTGAAAAAGGGAGAAATAATTGCTTTTCAGAGAGGAAAAGTATGTGTAATGAAGTGGAAGGACAAAAAGGATGTGTCTCTTATTTCTACCATTCATAACAGCTCGATGGTACAAATAGAGACGCGTAAAGGCCTACTAAATAAACCGCAAGCTGTACTAGATTACAACAATACAATGGGGGGTGTTGATCGGGTAGATCAACATCTATCTTCCTATGTAGTACCAAGGAAAAGAGGAAAAAAATATTTTTTCACATCCTAGATCTGGCAATGTGGAACGCTTTTTTGTTATATCAAAAATGTGGCGGCCGGATGGACTCTCTTGATTTCCGTCTCAAGGTCATAGAACTAATTATTGAAAAGTATAAACCTACAAATATATCCAGAAGCGGACGTCCATCTTCAGTTCCAACACCGCTAAGATTGTCAGCACGGCATTTCCCAGATTTCATACCACCGACAGAAAAGAAGACGAACCCAACACGTCAGTGTTTTATATGCGCACTAAAAAGAAATGAAGAAAATAAAAGAATCCGTAAAGAAACGAGATATATGTGTCGTGACTGTGATGTGCCTCTTTGCGTCATACCGTGTTTCAAAATTTATCACACTGTTGCAAATTTGGACTAAAAAAATATTTTTTTTTGCCCGAGTTAACTCGGTTTAGCGAAATGAAGTTAGTTTAGTTATATTTTCTTATGTCAAAATATTAAAAATTTTGGATGTTTACATAGTATTTTTTTTGTATTTTCATATGTAGAACAAAATGTACTAATAAAATAATTGGTGAAGAACGGGTCGTTTTTTTATTTTAATTGGTGCATTAAGGGGTTAATACTTGGTCTTTCGAAAGTTTAAATTTTTCTTTCCAAAGTATCTAATAGCACATCTGAAATGCTTTCGGCATTACATTGTTCTAGTCGTCTGGATGCTAATAAAATTGAAGACGTTGGTTGATGTGGTTCCATATTACGCGCCATCACATTAACTACAGATTGTTTTTTGCTGTCAGTTGTTTCGTCCACACATAACCACAGTTTTTTATTTTTTAGTTCGGCTTTGATTTTATTTTCAACCTATTTACACACCGATGCTAAATTCCTTCGTAACGTTGTCGTGCTCGGTAATGTTTGATTCGCGTATTTATTCCAAAATGAAATAAATGAATCATTACTCAACAAGGTAAACGACAGTGTACACACAATCATAGTTACACATAGTTCATGTATAAACTGTAGTCGATTAATTTTGTTATTATTGTGCTTCGAACTGCTTACGTGTTCTTTACAATGTGTTTTTGACCAACACATTAGATATATATTGCACACTAAACATTTAATTTTTGAGTCATGGTATATTAAGTTCGGGAAATCCATAATAAACTTATTCACTTCGTCTGACAACGGTCGCTTTCTCGATTTATGTGTCGACGACATTTTATTACGTATGCTTACACTTACATGCAGTCTAAGCAAGTACCAAACACTTACTGAATGCTTTTTATTAGTTCTGATGCAATACAATCATCCTCACATCGGCGCACATGGCGCGCACGGAAATTGGTCTGCTCTAATAATAAATCATAGAATATGTTGAAATTGTCCACCACCTTCATACAAGCATTTTGGACACCTTCTAATACTGTAAAATATACTTTGGAGTATATCTAACTACATTAATTTTGTTTGTAATTCTCTCTTTCAAATCTATATAATTTTGCACTGGAAATAAATCACATTAACTAAACTAATTAAACGATTCCCAAAAGCATCTCGTATCATATCACCCACTGTGTGAGCTCTAGCACCATATTATTGAAAGTAACCCAATGATAGTTCATTATCACGAAGCTGATTAAAGAAAGTTAATAGTATCTTCTTGTCGATATTTTTCCGGATTTAAAGTACCATTAAAAAAAATTTGACCGGTAATCTTTCTACTTATAACGCACCAAATACCAACTTTCTACGGATGTAGAGGAGTTTCTAGGCGGTACGTTGATGTCTAGTCTATGGATATGAGGGTCGCGCGAAAATTTTTAGAAATTGTCTGAAAAACAAATAAATCGGTTTTGGCTTAAATGTTTTCAACCCTTGATGAGCAGCTGCTGTACCCTTACCATGTTCAACGAGTACAAGTTGCTTCGGATTATCAAGCGAGGAATGTTTTACGAGTGGTTTTTACGTGAAGCTGCTGAACGGGCAGACTTCATAGCAAGCACTTTTTACAGATGAAACCGGTTTTACTAAAAATTAAATATTTAATATTTACAAGAATCATGTTTGATCTGACTATAGTTAAATCCAGACATCAGCATCATTTCAGTTTAAACATCTTGTTAGGCATGATAAGGGATAGTTGTTAGGACCTGTAGTTTTACCACAACTTTTATCAGGAGCAACGTATCGCAATTATAGCAAGCGCCAATTAAGTTGGCGCGAGGAGGGGGTGCGCAGAAGCCGTTTTTAAAAACGTCAACCCCCACTACTCAAGTAATTGTCAAAATACATTTGACATTGACGTTTGACGGCACATAATGTCTTTGCTAGGGAATCATACAGTGATACACGCTCAGAGGTTAGAATTATCTGACATTTGATGTAAAACCAAATACAAATCTCCCCACTACTTCTAATTCTGCGCGAACTTACCCCTCCTCGCGCCAACTTAATTGGCGTTTGCTATACTTAGCCAATAGTTACTGGAACTTTTGGACGATTTACCTTTGAATCAGAGACGCAGTCTCTGGTTTATGCAAGATGGAGCTGCACCGAGCTTTTACGGTTGCTGTTAAGGTACATCTCAATAATGCATTTACTGGGAGATGCTGGAGCTCCATTGCATGGCCTCTAAGATCTCCCGATTTAAATCCGTTTGGATTTTCGTATCTGGAGATATTTAAAATGTTTAGTGCATGCAGCACCGGTAAACCATCTTCAAGATTTGCACCAAGGAATAGAACAATTTTTGACAGATAATTCGAGAAAAACCTGAATTTTTTAAAAGAGTGCAGGCTGCCTTGGGGAGATGATGTATATGTTAATATGGAAGGAGAGGATTTTAAACATATTAATCAGTTGTAATCATTGTTATTGGAAAATACAGAAACGGTTTAAAACCCGCGAAAGGAAATTTATTTTGTAATTTCAATAATATCGCTATTATATCGTAAACAGTTGATTGGTTTGCGGACCAATGAGTATTAAGACTGTTAACCTTATTTTCGACCGCACTATGTGCCCTTAATATTTCTAAACGTTGTTTTTAAACACCTTCTTCTTCTTCTTCTTCTTTCGATAGGCGTATCGCCTGTTTAGTTCAGGTTTCTTTGTGGCGGCAGTTCTTGTGAATTTGATTGCCAGCTGTCTCGCCAGCGTTTTGGTGGTCGTCCTATGGGTCTTCTTAAGTGAGGTATGTTGTTTCGTACTATTCTGGCCATTCTGTCGGGAGTCATTCGGCTGACATGGTGGTTCAATTCTCTTCTTCTTTTCCGTATCCATCTGACTACGTCATCCGTTTGACACTTCTCCCTTATATCTGTATTTCTTTGCCTATCATGTAATGTGTATCCTGTTATCGTTCTTAAAGTCTTCATTTCGGTTGTTCTTAGTATCCTCTTTGTCATCGTCGTTTCCGCTCTCGTCTCCGCACCATATGTCATCACCGGTCGTACGCATGTTTTGTATATCCTTGATTTGCATTCCGTACTTAGGTGTTTGTTTCTCCAGATTGGATACCTAAGATGTCCCGATATTGCTGCTGCTTTGTTTACTTGTTTCCTCACCTCATCACCCAAAAACCCTGCGCTTGTAATTTTGCACCCAAGGTATTCGATTGACATGGTTTGGTCGACGGTCTTATTTTCTATTACCAATTTGCAGTGTACAGGTTCTTTTGCTATGGTCATGCATTTGGTCTTGTCTATGGAAATTTCCATGTTGTGTTTTCCTGCCTGTTTGTTGAAAGCATGTAACATGTAAAACACCTTGTATATATATATATATAATTTCCAATATTACCCATATATGTTATTCTGTGCATATAATTATTCTGTGTGTTTATTTTGGATTTTCGTTGTTGTAAAAGGATATTGTTAATAATGTTTTCCGAATATCCATTATTTGGTGCTATTGAGGGAATTCTATTTAATTCCAACACGAATTTTTCTTTACCATTAGGGACGGTTATTAATCTGTGTATACAAATTGGTAAGCTGATAGTTTATGTGCAATCGGGTAACATGATTTTGACTGAATGGCTCTATCTATTTGTAAAGGGTTTATAATAACAATTGTAAGTGTATTATATTATTTCAAACTTTAAAACTAGTTTTGTAATTTAGATTTGAATAGAGCTTCGTCACATATCCTCTTAGTAAATTAATTATTAAAGGTTAAAACTACGCTATTTGCAATTGACACCGACTAAATTTTCATACATTTTCTTTTGTTTCAATGGGCGTTTAATATAAATCTAGATTTAGACGGTTGAATAAATTTCAGGAAATATGATTCTAACCCGACTAAAAAGTAGGATACAAATTCTGAAATCGTTTGTGTGCAGATACTACAAGCGGTTGTGATTAAACACTTTTGTTGGGTAACCAACCGTTTGTGGTACGAATTTAATCCGATTTTGGAGGTAAATATTGTTGGTTATTAACAAACATTTTTAGTATATATTCAGATATGCTTTTCCTACAAATAAATTTCTTTTACTGGTCGAATGAATTTCATTTATAAAATAAGCTCGTAGAAAATATTTCTGTTTTAATTGTAGAATGTTAATTAAAGGAAGTATTATTATAAAGTTTATACAAAGTTCTTCTAAATTTTTTTAATTATTCAGATTCATTGAAAAACTTTTCTCGATTTTTTCTAATTTATTCGAGTTTTCACATTTTATATTTATTAAGAAGTCAAGCGTAATTTCCATTTATAAAAGAGTTATTTTACGTTAGCTACATCCACACAAATTTCATTATTTTAAATCCATTAGTGTATACTGGAGTTATAAGATTCCTTTTGGTCGTTTTCGACAATATACTGTATGTTATATTTCATTTTATACATGCAGTTCAAAAGGCGAAAACTATTTTATTGGTCCATTGCACTGCTGTAAAACATGCAATATAATAAGATAATATATAAACGATCAAATTGATGAAAAAATATATAAGAAATATTCTATTAACTATTCTAACAAGTGTTCATTTGAAAAGTCAATCTAGTAGCATGTGATTTACTGAGAAGATTTTGAAGTATTGTAATGTCAGATGATGGGATGGCAGAATCACCATGTAATATCTGATCATCAAACTAAAGGTAGGATCGCCATGTAATATCAGACGTGGGCAGGATCGCCATGTAATGTCACCTGGTCCAGGAGGTCACATTGTTGTTTTTACGCCGGAGGTTTACCAGTATGTCAAATAATAGGCGGGACAACGATTAAATAACAACATATAATTTAATAAAGATAATAACAATGAAAACAATAACAAACACTACATTATAATTATGAGGCACTAGTCTTGCAGGGACTCTAACTCTCTGACTCTGACTGTGACTCTGTCTGCCGAGACCTCTGAGTGTCTCGTTATATATTAGAGTGTGTCCCCTAGCCTAGTGACCTGGTTACAAGATAAACACAATGTGGTGAAAGATCATAACTCACCGAGGCCGTATTGTCGAAAGAGATGTTTTGTAAATACAGGACCTGGTTTAGTTATCGCAGTATGTCGTAAATTAAAATTTACTACTTAATCTACGAAGTCGTATATTTTGACAGTTTCATACATACAAATAAATAACAAATAATAGGTATTTATTAAAACTATAACAAATGTTGTAAATGTTGTCCTTCAAGATCAATGCACTTTAAAATCCTCCGTTCAAAATTTCTGATGATATTCTGCAACATTACTGGATTGTTATTAATTTCCATGCATTTCTGTTCGATTCTCTGTAGCATATCATTCAAATTCAATATAGGTGTTCGAAATATGCTATTTTTTAGATAAGGCCACAAAAAGAAGTCGCAAGGTGTTAAATCGCATGAACGTGTAGGCCAGGCAATTTCAGTATTTCGACTAATTATACGCTCATCAAAAAAATCTCTTAAATAATCCAAAGATTCTGCAGTACAGCGACAAGGTGCTCCGTATTGTTGGAAATATGCATTTCGTAATTCATCATCATGCAACTGATTGACAAATGGTTGTAAAATTTCCGTGCGGTACCTTTGAGCGGTTAACGTTCCCTGAAAAAATATTGGTCCAATGATTCGCCTTTGGCTTCTTCTTCTTCTTTAGGTGCCGTCTCCGCTTCGAAGGTTGGCAATTATCATAGCAATTCTTACTTTTGAAACCGCAGCTCTAAACAGTTCATTATTATTGCATCCAAACCAGTCCCTAAGGTTCTTCAGCCATGAATTCCGTCTTCTTCCTATAGATCTCTTGCCCGGGATTTTTCCCTGCATAATTATTTGTAGTATTTGATATTTTTCTCCCCTCATGACATGTCCCATGTACAGCAGTTTTCTTCTCTTAATTGTCGGAATCACTTCTCTCTCCTTATGCATACGTCTCATCACTTCTACGTTGGTTTTTCTCCTTTGGCCTTTGGCTTATCGCTGCCCAAACACCAATTTTCTCTGGATGTAGCGATTCTTCATTAATTACATGTGGATTTTCACTACTCCAAATTCTTGTATTTTGTGAATTTAGGTATCCCGTTTTATAAAACCATGCTTCATCAGTAAAGATGACTCTTTGCGAAAGTTCTCCATTATTGTTCATATTTACAAACTAATTACAAAACTGTAGTCTACATGGGTAATCAATTTCTAACAATTCTTGTACTGCTGTGACACGGTATGGATAAAGTTGCATATCTTTTTTTAATAACTTGTGAGTTGTACAAACAGAAAGGTTTATTTGTTGACTCAAATGTCGAACAGATGTTTGTGGTTCATTTTCCATTATTTATTCAACACGATTGACAACTTGAGGTGTACGTTTCTTAACTGCTCCGCTGCCTGATTTTCTACTACCAGTTTCAGAAAAAAGTTTTAAAGTTCTATCCAAGGTATTGTTAAATTAATAATAAAATTAAAAAACCCTTACCACAATAGAATTTAATGATTCTATATTCGTATTTCTACAACCACGTTGTCATCTTCAGTAGAAAAAACAGTGTAACACTTGAAGGCACAAAAACACTCACAGAAGGATTGTTCTGTGAGTGTTGACTCGTTGACATTTTTATTTTCTTGAAGACTTTATAATATAGGGTGTTAAAAATTTAAGCATTCAGTTGTAAAAATTAGCCCGGCCCTGGTAAACTAAAAAAGCTAAATATGTTTTAAGGACACTATTATAGGAGGTCCTTACTAGTGTCCATCGCATTAAATTTTTATTAAATTATATTATGTACTTTAAAAAAAAATCAAGAAAACCCGATTTTCAGCGACGTCCTTCAGGGACGCATATCTCCGTAGGAAGGGCCTGTAGGAAAAAAAATTATAGGAACTTGTCATCTTATTTTTTCATGTTCTATATGCATCCGAGAGATTTCCCACATTTTCCCGGCCACCCTGTATACAGGTAAACAAATTACAAAAAATGACGCAATTTTTTTTTTTTTTGTAGATTTGTGTTCTCATTCATTCTTGCTATAAGTTAATATTATATTTTATATTTAATTTAGCCGCTGTGTACATACAAACCTACAATATTGTATAATTGCTTTGCATTTTAAATTATCTAATTTTAAAAATAATCCTTAATAGATTTTCAAATTAATATTTTGCTCACCAATAACAGTTTGGTAGTAATTTTATTTGATTATCTTCTTCATTTAGAGCTTGGATTCGTTTAAATTAGTTTCTCGCATGTAATATACAAATACATATATATATATATATATATATATATATATATATATATATATATATATATATACCTTTATTTACGAATATACTTGCATATCTTCCACTTGAGTGCGTATGTTTGGAAAGGATCAATTCTATTAAATCCCCAAAGAGTTAATTTTCAGTTTATAACAATATGATTTGTATATATAATTTCTTAATTAAAACACATTCGGTAGTATACGACAAAAGTTTGAAATTATGTAAAATAACTGATTTGTATTCACTCGATATGTTTGTATGATGAAATTATTAACTTTGAAATTTAATATTGTATTTATTTATGTTAAAATGTCACAAGGATATGTTTCTTACATACTTTTATTAAGATATAAAAATATACAATTCGTATTTAATTATCTTCTTTATTATTCACGTATGTACTTATAATAACTCAAAATAATAATAATGCCTTAACATCTCTCAAGAGCTTAATGCCCATTATAGAGGGCCTTTGGTGATCATGGTAAACCTGGACAAAGGAAAGGAAAAACGGCATTATGTATGTCACCTGTTGTACATATAAAAATCCAAACAAATATAATATATTTTTCCCCACAAACAAAATTTCCGCAAAATACTGCTTTTAAATTGAATGCTTCTATTGTATTGTGATATATCAATATTCGGATATATAATCTGAATTGAATGGTTCTACGGTGACATCCCAATAGAGCAGTATTTTACAGAAATTCCATCTGTGAGGAAAAACACATTTATCCAAATTGCCACATGTACACAAGTTAGATACAATAATGTCGTATCATATATCTTTTTGTTTGTCCAAGTTTAGTCATGAGCTCGCGTTCACGCAGCGACTTAAGATATTTGACTGCCTTAAAAATGTTCCTCAAAATGGGAATGTAAATCTTTCTATTCCCATTAGAAGTCTTATGAAAGCATGAAGCTACTACTGGATAAAACAGAGTACCAGACATTTCAAATGAAAATACGTGTGGAGTTAAAAATCGTAGCCAAAATACTGAGTTTGCGGTTGGGGTACATAGAGTGTAGCTGTTTTCTGCGTGAGTGAGTTAGTGGAGACAGAAAAATAATTATATAAAGAAGCAATAGCCAAGAAGATCTGGTTTTAAGAATGCCATTTTCGAGCCTCCAGTTAATTCAGAAAGCATTCTGCCGTCACCTCTTTACATTAAATTGGGATTCATGAAAAACTTCGTAAAGGCGATGGTAAAGATGGTGAGGTATTCCTTATTTAAAAAAACAAATCCCCCAGAATAAGCGAAGCTGGAATAGAAGAGGGAAAATTTGTTCGGCCTCAACTCAGGGAACTAATAAAGTTTCGACAATATCAGAGGCACTTGCTCGTCAGTCCTTCAAAGCTGTGATAACAAGCTTCGTTGAGAATAATAGCTGAAAACTATAAACAGCTAGTTGATGAACTGCTTCTACATTACAAAGATTTGAAAGCAAATATGTATGTCCATGAAGATGCATTTTCTACGTTAACGTCTGATTTTTTCCAGACAATCTTGGTGAGTGACGAACATGGACAGAGACCAAGATGTCAGCCAAATTGAATCGCGCTTCTATGAGAAATGGAACAAAAGCATAGTGGAGTACTATTATTGGGACCTTAAAAGAGCAGAATTAACAATGAAATACAGGCGAAAATCGATTAAAAATGTTTTGTAAAAGAATTACGTTACATTATGTATCTGTATTATTCCTTTCTGAAATTTTACTCCTAAAATTTACGTGCTGGGAAAATTTGGGAAGCAAATTCGGAATAAGCCACGAAAATTCTATAAGAATCTCCTTTCTTTATTTCATGTAACATTCAAAAAGTTCTGGAGGTTGTTTTAGTAGAACGACCTTCTGAAGATTACACTGGTGAGATTGCCGAAACTTCGAAATGAAACAAGTTATATTAAAGTGAGATAATCCCCTAATCTGTGATAATATTTAAAAATACTTCAATTAATGTATTTTTTTTTTGTTAGAAAGAAAGATAACCTATTTATAACACCCTGTTTTCCACGCCATTAACAGCGTTAATCTTTTGACGCCTTGGATGGCTAGAAAAATAACTTAAGAACCTAGCAGAGTGTAATAATTTTACATACCAGTTTATTGAAATACTATTACCTTCTGTTGTGATTAATTTAATTAATAATTGCTGTTAGATATATTAGAAATTCGGACCACCAAAAGAAACAAATATATTCAATTTACTTTCAGTAATCGTTTAAATTTGTAACCTGATTTCCTACCTTTTTACAAGGTAGAATCCACTCTAGTATGAAATTACATGTGAAGTTTTAAAGTACTCGAACAAAGTTTGTTTTTTATCCTGGATACAGCATTTGAATTGAAAAAAGTTCAAAGTAAAAAATATATAAAATTATTTGTTTTTTTTTAAAGTTATTTGGGAATCGAAGTGAATTAATTCAAAAAAATATATTTACTGCCATATTCAAATTTAATTTATATTATATAGCTATGTATTTTACATATATTGTAAATAAATATGTATGCTGTCAAACTAGCATACGGTAGAGTTGATTCAGGTCAATTCTTTATGTATATTCTTTAATTTTTATTCAACACAAGATAGAATCAACTTTCTAATAATGACAATGATCTTTGTTATCACAAAGATACGGGATACCAACGGAATATCTCTCGTTGGTATCCCGTAGGCAGAAATCTCAGGATGTGCACGACATAAAATATATGACAGGTAAATTGATCGAAGAATATCACAAATGAGGTCTAGTGGTGAACACAGAAAAAAAAAACAGAATACATGTGCTTACAAAGAGAACTTATTTTAAATGATGGACATAAAATTAAACATTACACAAACATCCGCCATACGATATACGAACATTGAGGCTAGAAAAGCCATAACTCACTCAAATAGTATTCGCTGAGACAAAAAGATCTCCAAAAAGAATAAAATCCTAATATACAAAACAATTATCAAGAGCATATCAACTCTAAAATCTGGCCACTTAAAGATAAAACAGTAAAAGTTTTACTGGTAACAGAAATGAACTTCTGAAGAAGAGCTATAGGTAGATCTAGAAGCGAGTCCGAAATGAGAGGATAAGAGAAATCACAAGAGTCAAGCATACCATAGTAGACGACATCAGAACGAAGCAAATTTATTGGTATGGACATATACAACGGATGACCGAGGAACGGCTACCCAAGCAAGTGATGGAATGGATCTCACAAGGAAAACGTAGGAGAACGAGACCTAGAAGAAATTGGACGGAAGGAATCGACGATGAGATAGAAGTTAGAGGTTTGGAGAACAACTTATCGGAAGAATAGCAATCAATGGAGATTGGACATCGGAAACAGCGGAGAACGTTTTAAACCGATCTTTGTGATCAAGATTTATACAGGTCAATCAGGTTTTGTCTCATCTTCAAGGGATTTTTTCCATTCGAAATTTCGTTGATCTACTGTTCGACGGTGAAAGTATTCCCCAAACGGTGTTTAATTTCAGAAGGTCGAAATTTCCACTTTTTTCAATTTTTTATTCTACTAACTAGTATTGCTTTTCCCATCACATATTTTTACTTTCGAGTTCTCGTGGTTAAGTTGTTTGAAAGTTTGTATTATTCTTGCATCAGGGCTGCGTTGCTAGATATTATATAATTTTCGAAAAATAGGTTTATTTAATTTGATTTCTATTTTGTGCTGGTGTGTCTTTTGAACTGCGTGGAATGGTGGCAACATTTCAAAAACAAATACAATAATCTTGGGTTCATATTCGATTAGAAAAAGTTTAATATCTTTTTAATTTTCAGGATTCAATATACCAACACTTTCTGTAATCTAATTTATTTCAAAAGAGTTCAACCTCCGAATAACAGAAATATATATTTTGATTCAAAGTATCACAGTAATCCTTCCAGCAGTTCCAATCAAACTAGCGATATTTTCAATATAGTACCAGTATAGGATACGCTGTGATAACTCTTTGAAAGCTGGGTAATATATGTATGTATTATAGATTCTGTGATATTTGCAGTTTGCAAAATAGTTAGATATATCATTGATTGAATTATATAGGATGAGAATCACAGCAATACCAAAGTAAATGTTTATAAATCTATGTTGACGTAGGGATACACTAAGTTATAAAATTAATATCGATTTGACAAATAACTTTAGTTTACCATTCGTATTCGTTGTATATATAGAATACGATCGTATACATGTTAACATGTGACCAAGGTCCCAAGAGAAATATGCGTATCTCCAATAATTTAGTCCCCATTTATTTTTGAATACTACCTGGACATTTGTATTATAAAAAATGTATTAAGTATAAATATTTAAACTTTCAGCATCACTTTTTTTTTATAAAAATGTTATGAGTATATTTGGGTTGTCGTATACCTGGGGTATTGACATGTAAATGTATGGGAAAGGTAAAATATATTTTTTTGTGAAATAATTATTTTTTTGTTATAGCGCGTGGGTTGTATAAAAATAACTATTTTTTCTTCGAGCATATATTAAGCGAAATAAAGATTGAGAAAAATTATTCTTCCATGAAATAATAATATGAATAATATTCTTTGATAAATTCTCGAATATAATTTAGGTCAAGATAACCCCGATTGCATAGATTCAATTTTAAATTTAAATTTATGAATTAAAGATTAATATTGTTTAAATTAAAGCTGAAAATAAAAATAATAATAATTCGAGCCTCAGCATCTCTCAGCAGTTTAATGCCTATTACAGAGGGTATTGTCAAGCCATGAGTTATAACTAGAGAACGGACGCAATTTCCATAAAACGCATTCGGCAATTGGAATTGTGTATAACGTCGCTCAGTACATCCCGGCGTAATTCAATGAAGTATTTGTTTGACTTACTCGGACACCTGGTCTCGCCACGACAACAATGTACAAGCCAGCTATTGTATTCGAAGAATATAGTGTTTTTTAAAGTGTTTTCATGAGCGTAGATAGAAGCGGGGTTTTTATAATGTATTTTATTTATTAGTTTATATTTCGTAAGATAAATAAAGTGCTGTTAGTAAGTTTCTTGTTTTCATAGTTTTAACTGTTAATTACATCGTAATTTTTGTGATAGATCCTGTTTAATATCGTTTGATTGAATCTATTTCTACCAATTATTTCGACGTAAGAGTGTGCATTGAATTTCGTTCAGTTTCAATAACTTACGCACACATTTTTAGTTTTAATTTATTTAGATCTAGAGCATTGTTTAAGATACTTTTTCAGACATGATAAGGAAGAATGTCGAGAACGGCATTGTAAAACAATTGCGAGTTGGATTGACGGTCATACTGATTGTATGTCCATTGTCAGTGATTCCGAAATTTATTACAAAATCCGTAAAATATCGTCAAAAATTCGTCACTTAGGATCGCAAACACATCTGAACTCTGTAAAACTTTTATAGCGGCTAATATTCCATTAAATAAACTTAGCAATCCCACTTTAAAAATATTTCTTCAAAAATATACTGGTCGAAATGTTCCTGATGTTCTAGGTGTTATACGAGAACAGTAGAACGCATTAGAAGCCATCTTTTAAATCAATACATATGGACAAGCGCCGACGAAACGGTGGATATGTTAGGACGCTGTGTGGTAAATGTTGTAGCTGGTGTACTAAATCCAACTATTTCCTATAACTCATATGTAATAGCAACGCAACAAGTGTTATAAATAGAGTTGATGCGGAAACAGTTGCTGAAACCATTAAGGAGAATATGCAAAAAATGCTTCTTTCGGACGCCACGTACAAAGAAAAAATACTTTTATTTGTCAGTGATAGTGCTGCGTATATGTTAAAAACAGGCAGACTATTGAAGAAAACATATCCTAATACGCTGCATATTACTTGTGTAGCACATGCTCTCCACAGAATCTGTGGATATATCAGAGACACTTTTCCGGAAGTTGATAGACTTGTATCAGCTTTTAAAAAAGTTTTCAGAAAAGCACCATTGAGAGTAGCTCTTTTCAGGGAAAAATTTCCATCTCCGTCACTGCCTCGCACTCCAGTAATAACTAGATGGGGAACATGGCTGGAAGCTACTAGTTATTATGCTGAGAATTTCGATAGTCTAAAACATTTCGTAACACTGCTAAAGGAGGATGCTAGAAGTATTGGTGAGTGCAAGGAGCTCACACAAATCCCAAATTAAAAAAATCAGTTGTAATTTCTTCACGAACACTTTGGAAAATTGCCAAAACTAATCACTTATTTTGAAAATCGAAATCTCAAATTAAATGACGGATTAACCACATTAGATGTGGCTGTTAATAATTTGAAAAGTATTCCAAGTGACTTCGGATGTGGCCTTCGGCAAAAGTTTGAAGCAATTCTTAATAGAAATCCAGATTTAATTACATTGCAGCAACTATGTATGGAGACAATTCCACAAAATCTAACGGCTAAATATGAAGAAATAAAAGAATATTTCCAGTATGCACCTATAACCAGTTGCGATGTAGAAAGGACGTTTTCTATTTATAAGGATGTACTTAATACAAAGAGAACAAAATTGACAAATAACTTTAGTTTACCATTCGTATTCGTTGTATATATAGAATACGATCGTATACATGTTAACATGTGACCAAGGTCCCAAGAGAAATATGCGTATCTCCAATAATTTAGTCCCCATTTATTTTTGAATACTACCTGGACATTTGTATTATAAAAAATGTATTAAGTATAAATATTTAAACTTTCAGCATCACTTTTTTTTTATAAAAATGTTATGAGTATATTTGGGTTGTCGTATACCTGGGGTATTGACATGTAAATGTATGGGAAAGGTAAAATATATTTTTTTGTGAAATAATTATTTTTTTGTTATAGCGCGTGGGTTGTATAAAAATAACTATTTTTTCTTCGAGCATATATTAAGCGAAATAAAGATTGAGAAAAATTATTCTTCCATGAAATAATAATATGAATAATATTCTTTGATAAATTCTCGAATATAATTTAGGTCAAGATAACCCCGATTGCATAGATTCAATTTTAAATTTAAATTTATGAATTAAAGATTAATATTGTTTAAATTAAAGCTGAAAATAAAAATAATAATAATTCGAGCCTCAGCATCTCTCAGCAGTTTAATGCCTATTACAGAGGGTATTGTCAAGCCATGAGTTATAACTAGAGAACGGACGCAATTTCCATAAAACGCATTCGGCAATTGGAATTGTGTATAACGTCGCTCAGTACATCCCGGCGTAATTCAATGAAGTATTTGTTTGACTTACTCGGACACCTGGTCTCGCCACGACAACAATGTACAAGCCAGCTATTGTATTCGAAGAATATAGTGTTTTTTAAAGTGTTTTCATGAGCGTAGATAGAAGCGGGGTTTTTATAATGTATTTTATTTATTAGTTTATATTTCGTAAGATAAATAAAGTGCTGTTAGTAAGTTTCTTGTTTTCATAGTTTTAACTGTTAATTACATCGTAATTTTTGTGATAGATCCTGTTTAATATCGTTTGATTGAATCTATTTCTACCAATTATTTCGACGTAAGAGTGTGCATTGAATTTCGTTCAGTTTCAATAACTTACGCACACATTTTTAGTTTTAATTTATTTAGATCTAGAGCATTGTTTAAGATACTTTTTCAGACATGATAAGGAAGAATGTCGAGAACGGCATTGTAAAACAATTGCGAGTTGGATTGACGGTCATACTGATTGTATGTCCATTGTCAGTGATTCCGAAATTTATTACAAAATCCGTAAAATATCGTCAAAAATTCGTCACTTAGGATCGCAAACACATCTGAACTCTGTAAAACTTTTATAGCGGCTAATATTCCATTAAATAAACTTAGCAATCCCACTTTAAAAATATTTCTTCAAAAATATACTGGTCGAAATGTTCCTGATGTTCTAGGTGTTATACGAGAACAGTAGAACGCATTAGAAGCCATCTTTTAAATCAATACATATGGACAAGCGCCGACGAAACGGTGGATATGTTAGGACGCTGTGTGGTAAATGTTGTAGCTGGTGTACTAAATCCAACTATTTCCTATAACTCATATGTAATAGCAACGCAACAAGTGTTATAAATAGAGTTGATGCGGAAACAGTTGCTGAAACCATTAAGGAGAATATGCAAAAAATGCTTCTTTCGGACGCCACGTACAAAGAAAAAATACTTTTATTTGTCAGTGATAGTGCTGCGTATATGTTAAAAACAGGCAGACTATTGAAGAAAACATATCCTAATACGCTGCATATTACTTGTGTAGCACATGCTCTCCACAGAATCTGTGGATATATCAGAGACACTTTTCCGGAAGTTGATAGACTTGTATCAGCTTTTAAAAAAGTTTTCAGAAAAGCACCATTGAGAGTAGCTCTTTTCAGGGAAAAATTTCCATCTCCGTCACTGCCTCGCACTCCAGTAATAACTAGATGGGGAACATGGCTGGAAGCTACTAGTTATTATGCTGAGAATTTCGATAGTCTAAAACATTTCGTAACACTGCTAAAGGAGGATGCTAGAAGTATTGGTGAGTGCAAGGAGCTCACACAAATCCCAAATTAAAAAAATCAGTTGTAATTTCTTCACGAACACTTTGGAAAATTGCCAAAACTAATCACTTATTTTGAAAATCGAAATCTCAAATTAAATGACGGATTAACCACATTAGATGTGGCTGTTAATAATTTGAAAAGTATTCCAAGTGACTTCGGATGTGGCCTTCGGCAAAAGTTTGAAGCAATTCTTAATAGAAATCCAGATTTAATTACATTGCAGCAACTATGTATGGAGACAATTCCACAAAATCTAACGGCTAAATATGAAGAAATAAAAGAATATTTCCAGTATGCACCTATAACCAGTTGCGATGTAGAAAGGACGTTTTCTATTTATAAGGATGTACTTAATACAAAGAGAACAAAATTGACAGAAGAAAACCTTGAGAAACTATTGCTAGTCAATATTAATACTCCTTTACTCAACTCGAACGACAAAATGAACAAATAAAAATGTTCCAATTATAGAAATAAAATTAAAAACTTTAAAAATACAACTTTTCAACAAATACATATGTATTTCGTAATTTTATAGATCACCACCCGTTTGTTTTCCAATTATATAACTAAAATTAAAAACTTTATAAATACAACTTTTCAACAAATAAATATGTATTTCGTAATTTTATAGATCACCACCCGTTTGTTTTCCAATTATATAAATAAAATTAATTAATAAATATATATTTCGTAATTTTAGATAGATAGATCACCACCCGTATGTTTTCCAATTATATAAATAAAATTAAAAACTTTATAAATACAACTTTTCAACAAATAAATATGTATTTCGTAATTTTATAGACCACCACCCGTTCGTTTTCCAATTATATAAATAAAATTAAATATTTTAGAAATACAGCCTTTCGCCAGTACTGCACTGGGTGGTAAGCGTGTCCGTTCTCTAGTTATAACTTACGCCCGCGCTCTTAAAGCAACATAAGATGTTTAGCTGTCGACATTCATCATAAACAAGAAGGAAAACCACAAAAACCTTCGAGCCCAAGGTCCGATCTCAGGATCCACAGCATAATAAGCCCGTGAGTTACTACTAGGCTGTGGGCCTAGTTGGTGATAAACAGCTCCTAAATCCCTCCAAATTTGTGACATGTTTGATTGATATGTGTAATGTGTTGAACCTACGATGATGTAAGTTCACCATTATGTATTATCAGGATATTAAGGATATATAGTATCTGGGATCTTCTAGGCCAACAACATTCCTGCAAAATCATTATGATTACTTGAATACTTGAATTTTTCTTTTTGCTTTTTTTACTGGTATGTTCCATGGCCTTGTTGATACCCCTCTTCGCTGTAAAGGGGTCGAAATGTTGTTTTGACTTTCACTTCCTCAACATCAGGGTTACTGGAGAGGATTCGGAGACATGTCTGGACTGTAGGGTGGTTGTGGGAGTACTGTAATGTATTTCTTTGTCAAAAATTCTCTAATCGACAATGAAGTGTGACTGGGGGCATTTTCGTGATGCAAGATTCGAGATTTGGAATGTCAGGTCCCACTCGCGATACAGTTTTCCGAAAACGTTCAAAGACCTCGTGAAAAAAAGTTTTGATTCACTGTCTGGCCCTGCGGTACGAAATCTTTGCGCATAATTCCACGACAATAAAAAAAAATGATAAGCATGGACTTGATTCGGGATTTGCTCATGCGAGTTTTATGTGCCATGGCGATGATGGTTTGTGCCACTCTGGGCTTTGTCCTTTTGTTTCAGAATCGTATTCAAATACCCATTATTCGTCACCTATTATCACTCCGTGCATGAAGTTGGTTTCGGTTGTCAAACGATCCAACATTTCTAGGCTAATGGATAAGCGATGACGTACACAGATATTAAAATTGATTAAAATAATCAATTTTAATATGTCTGTGTACGCCACTTTAATTTTTTAATTCTGCATTCTTATCTTCTGAGAAAGCAAAAAACTCGTTGTGAAATATTGAGATAAAAAAATAAACGAGTTTTAATTGACAGACCGCTTGCCCGTTTTAAATTTAATTATTAACCTCTCATATATATACATACAAGGTGTCATTGAAAAAACTACAATGCATAGTACCACGGGATAGAAGACCATAAAATACTAAAAAAGTTGTTATACACTAATGTCCGATCACCTTTTGTTTTCAAGATATAGGATCTTAAAAGTTTGTCGGAAAATTATTTTTTTAAAATTCTTCCCATGACATATCTGTTTATTCCAATAATTTATAAAAAATTTATTATTATTATTATTTTCTACTATTTGCAAACCAGCTTCATCATTTTCAACAGTACAATGAGTTCTGGTGACTCCACTATCAACTTTTGATTTTTTGAAACAGCCATTTTCTCCCAAACGTCTATGCACGTCAATAAATGTTCTAACATTAGGAACATGCCTTAATACATATCTCTCTCAATAGATACGTTGAGCTTAGGAAGAATTTGATTGGGTTTTACCATAACACATAATCATGACCCTGTATTCTTCAAAAGTAAAGAGAACCATTTTCAAAATTAATTTTAAAAAACGACAAACAGCAAAACCAAACACAAACGTAATCAGGAACACGACAAACGAATAAATTAATGCAATATTAATTTGACAGGCGTCATAATTACATAGCCAACTATGATAATATTCTAATTATACTCGAAACTACAATACAGTAATTTTGGTTCAATAATGTCATCACGATCGGACGAAATTAAAAAAAAAAACAGAAATTTCTATCAAACTTTGAAGATGTTGTATCTTGAAAACAAAAGGCGATCAAACATTAGTGTATAAGAACTGTTTTAGTATTTTATGGTCTTCTATTGCGTGGTACTATGTATTGTAGTTTTTTCAATGTCACCTTGTATATATATATATATATATATATATATATATATATATCATTATTGGTAATACAAATATAAATATTAAAACGTAATTTACATTCTAAATTATATTCAACTTATCTACTCGTATATCAAATATACAAACAACTAATCTACTTCTCGCATGAACGTACCTTAATTCTGTCCCTTTTTGCCGAAAAAAAAGCGACCAAATATGTGTAAATATCCGTTTTACGTATTCTGCGCCGTTGTGCTGACACATTCTTGGTTTGGAAAATAACATTAGAGAAACATTCACAGAACAAATTGTAATGCAATAGATCTAATAGACCCTTTTTTCCTGTTATAGTCTTATTGATTCCCTATCTGCTTATGTATTCCTTAGACAAAATGTTAATAACACTAAATCTCTCGAAAAGAATAAAAGTAGACTTGATGTAAATGAAATGCATCACCCTTAAAAAGACGCTTTCCTTCTGCTACAGAGTAATAACGGTTATAGATCGAAAATTGAGAAGGAAATATATGTATGAGGGAGTACGTATTTTCTTGATATAAAAGCTGGCTATGCAGTAAAGTTCCTTAACTTTTTCTAGAGAACCGGTATTCTGAAAAGTAAGTTTTTAAAATTTTCAAATTTATAGCAATTTGTATGTACACATTCCACGGACGAAAATAGAAATTAGTTATTCTTATTACTATTATTATTTAATTTACTATTATTATTTAATTTAAACATTGTAATTATAAAAATGATTTCCTCTAAAAAAAAAAAAACATACTTAGACAAACAAGGGTACAACTAGATAAGCAAATAACCAAATCCGCCATCTAAGATTGGATATGATGTAACGTAAATACAGATCTGATGTTGATTTTCTAAATTTATTTATTATTTGTGTCAAGAACAATACACGTGAACTAATTACACTATTAAATTTTCCTTTTTCTCTCTCTGGAATATTTCTGACTGCTTCTTATGTATTTTGGTATGCTGAATGCAGTTCTGGCCTCAGAATTTCTATATCATGCAATGATAAGGGAGGTAAAAATACTGTGATATTAATCAAAACTCGGTCAAAACTCAATTTCTAGCCAATTTATTCTGCCTAAACAATTGGGAACGTATTATACATTTTAATAACAATAAACTTAAGCACTATGAACACATTTTAAACTAATTTTCTGAATATTTACTTGTGATCTTATTTTTATAAGATCCACCAGGGATTTCTCGTATTACATTCCAACTAGGGAATCCAATCCCGCAAATGCGGGACCCCTCATGATTTTTGCGGGATCAGTAATGCGAGACTACACATGCGGGATCCGCCTGACTTGCGGGACTGAATACGAATATCCGAATTTGAAAAAAATATGCACAAGGAACAAGTCCAAGTCCAAATGTATCATACACTTCCATTTCCGAAAGCATGAGTGAAGGTGTTTCTGCGCTACCGAAAAAAAAGAAAATTACAGATTTTTTCCCAAGTGAGAAAAAAGTTTCTACGGAAGAAAGGGTGTCTCGAATGGTAGCTAAGGATGGCGTACCATTCATTAAGTTTATTAAATTGTGTGATCTGCGTGAACTTTTTGAATTAGCAGGCTATAAAATGCTTGCGGGATTGGATTCTCTAATTCCAACAATAATTAGCCAACATATTTGAGCTCTATACCTTTTCTCGATTGATGCAATATCTTGGTGAAATCCTTCTCCATACTCGTTTGATACTACACCCAAATTCTCAGCAAAGAAATCCAAATGAGAATGGAGAAAATTGAGTTTTAGCGATATGTTGCATTTCATGGTGTGATAGGCCGAGACTAATTCTTTTACGCGTTCTTGGTAGCTAAATAGTTGCAAATGTTTTTAAATGCATCCCATGCTCGTCTTTCAATGTCATTTAAAGTTGTCCTAAAGTTGGCATATCGAAACAGTTGCCTAATTTGCGGTTTAACAAAAATTCCCTCTTTGATCTTTGCCTCAGTTATGCGTGGAAATTTTTGTTTTAAATTCTGTATTTAGTGCCTTAAAAATAGATGAAGCCTAGCTTAATGTGAAGTGGAGGTAAACATTTTTTTCCTTCTGAACTAATGGTTCTCGTACCACATTTTTAACACCTAGCTCAGTCATTTTGTGTGGACGCTAATGTTTAATTTTATAATGTTTATCTCTTGCACGGCTGCTCCACTCACACAAAAACCAGCAGTAATTTGTGTATTCTAACTGCAGCCTTCTCAATAACGTTACCACTTTTAAATATGGGAATTGATAGATGTTCGTTGCCATTAAAAAATGAAACAGCTTCCAAACTTATTATAGACGAATCTACAATTAACCGCCTTTAATCTGGAATGTATGCCAAGCTAAGTTCCGTCATTGGGCCGGGTATTTCATGATAAAACACCAATTCACCTTCTATTGCAAAAAAAGTACTTAATGTTGCTTGTCTTTCTGTATATGGATAATTTAACTTCTTTTTGTAAAAGGTTCCATTGCTGCAGACGGGATCCTAGAAGTTCTCTTTTATTCTTAGGAAGATCTAAGTCACGAATATGATCATTTAATTTATTTCGGGTAATTAAGTGAGGTTTAGAAGAAAAACCATCAGAACTAGGGATGTACTAGATCTAGCTTGTGGTGGAGATTCTTCAGATTCCGAATCAGAATTGAGAGTGTAACTTTCAGGGCACTGGGGAATGGGTTATGAAATATTTTGGGGCACCGATCGGATGGCAGAGGTAATGAATGCTGCTAGTAGTTCCTTTGACATTCCTCGTGTAAAAATAACAGTTGTCCACATAGTTTCGAGGTTTCCTCCAAAACGTTGGAATTGCGAACAGCATAGATTTAAAAGTTCCTTTCAACCACAATGTCAGTATTCTCGAACACGAACTATAACAAATTTTTAGAGTCCATGCAGTGGCGTAGCGATCTTAACACGCGCCTGCGTTGTATCAATATCCCATTTTTTACACAGAGACTTTGCTTTTTCTATTGCCTCTTCACATAGCTTGTCTCGAATTTCAGCTAGTTCAGTCGCTAATGATTCAAGATAATGGAACGCTTCTCTAAAATCCATTCTAGGATCTTGTAATCTGAGCTTCACACGATCAATCCTCCTTAAGATTTCATACCAGAAATGAACTAAAGATATGAAACTAAAAGTTAGTATATTTTGCAACAGAATTGTAGCTTCACTTCTGGTGTCACTTGTAGTGGTAGTGTCCTCTGCTAATTTTTCTAATAGTTCTACTATATTCTCTAGCCCATCGACGATAACGCTAACCGCTTGTATTCTGGCGCTCCATCGTGTTTCAGATTCACGTTTGACAGTTTTTGCTAAAGCATTTAGATGCCAGAAGATGAATGAATCCATTTTGAATTTGTGGTGACAAATATGAGACAGTTTTTGGAGTTTCTGTTGCATGTTTAAGATGATTTGCTAGTAGCGGATCAAACTGAGCTACAAGTCGAAGTAAAGATAATAGGTTTCCTGCATTTGTACCATCTTGAAGTGCTAGTTTTTCAACATGGCCACGTAGGGAAAGATTTTGTATAATTAAATACCTCATGCAAGCTAATATTCTTTGCAATATATTTCGCCACCGTTCTTTTTCAGACTGCATGTTCGCTTCTAATGATACATCAATGCCCGTTCTACTTATTAATCTTCGTTCTGTTTCTTTCCAAGCCGTACGTGATTTTCGGTGATTTGGACTTCTTTCATGGCTAATCAATTTATCTTTTTTTTTCCATTTATTAAAACCAGCAGATGTTACGAAAGATGATTGTGTAGCGGAATTAGATATAATAAACTGTAAGCAACAAAAGCAGTACGCTGCATTATTTTTTGATGAATATAATAACCAACTTCAGTTAACTCAGTTAACTTCAGTTCCTTCCTCTTCATTACCGACCCGTTGAGAAAACAAAGATTTTGGCATTAGACGATTAGTTGATGTTGTTGCTGCATTTAAAATGGCTTCGTTTTGAAATGCGCAAGATCCACGAATAATCATTTCTTTTCGAAGTTGGCTCGATATTATTGGAAGATTGTTGCTAAATTTTAAATAAGCAACATCCTTGAACTCCAGAACGTTCGGAATTGCAGCAAGTGCTTCTGTTGTATTTTCTGTGCTTTTTATTAGATGTGAACATGGATTTATCATTTCTGATGTACTTGCGTCACCTTTTTCAGAGTCTTGTATTTGTTGAGTTGTGTTATTAGTTCATAAAAGTTTAGCAGCAGTAGGTGTACAACTTGAATCTGGTTCTGACTCTGAATCTGATTTTACATCTTCATCCTTTTCATCTTCTGGATTTTCTTTTTGCGATTTTTTTCCTAAATATGATTCCATTACTACTCTAGATTTCAGAGCTTCTTTTTCTTGCTGTAGTTTTCTTTTCCGATTCTGGGAACCGCTTAGTTTTTTTCCTGGCGTTGACATGGTCTAAATAAAAAATACTTTCTATTAAATTAGTAGATGAAGTAAGTAATCTTATTTGTTTTATTACTTACCAATGCCTTGAACTTGAAAGGTAGTAACACAGTGAAATATACACTATAATTTATGCTAATATTAAACTTATAATATATAACATTTATTATTTAATAATATTTCATTTTTATTCTAAGCAGAGCGCGATGACAAGGACGTAAAACTATAAAATACACGCACAAAATAACTTAAACGTTAATATTTTGGGTATTTCCCTTATTTGTTACGGACTTCCACAACCTGTCGCAAGTGTTACGATTTATGTGTTTTTTATAATTATTTTTTAAATAATATAGTTATTGAGATAGCGATTTCTGTCAAATATAAAATTTTATAATAGAATGTGATAGCATACATAACTCAATTCTTTTCCAGTTAGAGCTATTTACTATACATGTTGGAATTATGTTTTCTTATAACACTTGTGGGTATACTAATATCGTAAGATTCTGAAGAATTGTTCATTAAGTAATCTTTTGAAAGCAAAAGCCCTTAATCGGACCCGCTGATTACGATAATCTAAACTAGAGTTCGCTATCTGCTTTGGTTCTCGAGATATTTACGAAAAAGTGTCGACAGGTCAAAAGTACAAAAAACGAAATCGCGAATTTTCAGCGGAAAATCGTTCAGACCGTCTTCTTTAGCGCCCCCGAAAACCTTAGGGTAGATTTTGTGCAGAAATTCGAGATTGAAAATTTTTGAAAATCGCGAAAATTTCGCCAAAATATGATGCTCGATTTCGACGCCTCTCTGTATCTTGGAAACCAGCTGGCTCTAGATGACCTATCCTATACTGTCCGAAGCGTTTTGACGCTTCGAATCGACTGGTCTAAACCAGAAGGCTCTAGGACGCCTACTTCTCGAGTTATGACAGGAAAATCGTAAATTTCGTAATCGAAAATGTCGATTTTGCAAAAATTCGCGTAGCCGTAGCGGCCAAACGGCTGGTCCTAGACTGGCACATTGTATACGCGTTTTAATACTAATGACGATATCTTTAATTTGGCACAAGATTCGCGGAGATCGGATGAGAAATGAGGGAGTTATGGCGTTTTGAAGTTTTCGCGATTTTTTTTAACTTTAGGTGATGAAATTTAAAAATTTCAAGAATGTCGATTGTCGATTTTCCCTGTTTTGACGCCAACACTTTATGTAATCGGACCCGCTGATTACGATAATCTAAACTAGAGTTCGCTATCTGCTTTGGTTCTCGAGATATTTACGAAAAAGTGTCGACAGGTCAAAAGTACAAAAAACGAAATCGCGAATTTTCAGCGGAAAATCGTTCAGACCTTCTTCTTTAGCGCCCTCGAAAACCTTAGGGTAGATTTTGAGTAGAAATTCGAGATTGAAAATTTTTGAAAATCGCGAAAATTTCGTCGAAATGTGATGCTTGATTTCGACGCCTCTCTGTATCTTGGAAACCAGCTGGCTCTAGATGACCTATCCTATACTTTCCGAAGCGTTTTGACGCTCTGAATCGACTGGTCTAAACCAGAAGGCTCTATGACGCCTACTTCCCGACTTATACCAGGAAAACCGTAAATTTGGTAATCGAAAATGTCGATTTTGCAAAAATTCGCGCAGCCGTAGCGGCCAAACGGTTGGTCCTAGACTGGCACATTGAATACGCGTTTTAATCCCAGTGACGATATCTTTAATTTGGCACAAGATTCGCGGAGATCGGATGAGAAATGAGGGAGTTATGGCGTTCTGAAATTTTCGCGATTTTTTTGAACCTCAGGCGATGAAATTTAAAAATTTCAAAAATGTCGATTGTCGATTTTCCCTGTTTTGACGCCAACACTATATGAAATCAGACCCGCTGATTACGATAATCCAAACTAGAGTTCGCTATCTGCTTTGGTTCTCGAGATATTTACGACTATGTGTCGACAGGTCAAAAGTACAAAAAACGAAATCGCGAATTTTCAGCGGAAAATCGTTCTGACCTTCTTCTTTAGCGCCCCCGAAAACCTTAGGGTAGATTTTGAGTAGAAATTCGAGATTGAAAATTTTTGAAAATCGCGAAAATTTCGTCGAAATGTGATGCTTGATTTCGACGCCTCTCTGTATCTTGGAAACCAGCTGGCACTAGATGACCTATCCTATACTGTCCGAAGCGTTTTGACGATCTTATTGACTGGTCTAAACCAGAAGGCTCTATGACGCCTACTTCCCGACTTATACCAGGAAAACCGTAAATTTCGTAATCGAAAATGTCGATTTTGCAAAAATTCGCGTAGCCGTAGCGGCCAAACGGTTGGTCCTAGACTGGCACATTGAATACGGGTTTTAATCCTAGTGACGATATCTTTAATTTGGCACAAGATTCGCGGAGATCGGATGAGAAATGAGGGAGTTATGGCGTTCTGAAATTTTCGCGATTTTTTTGAACCTCAGGCGATGAAATTTAAAAATTTCAAAAATGTCGATTGTCGATTTTCCCTGTTTTGACGCCAACACTATATGAAATCGGACCCGCTGATTACGATAATCCAAACTAGAGTTCGCTATCTGCTTTGGTTCTCGAGATATTTACGACTATGTGTCGACAGGTCAAAAGTACAAAAAACGAAATCGCGAATTTTCAGCGGAAAATCGTTCAGACCTTCTTCTTTAGCGCCCCCGAAAACCTTAGGGTAGAGTTTGAGTAGAAATTCGAGATTGAAAATTTTTGAAAATCACGAAAATTTCGTCGAAATGTGATGCTTGATTTCGACGCCTCTCTGTATCTTGGAAACCAGCTGGCACTAGATGACCTATCCTATACTGTCCGAAGCGTTTTGACGCTCTTAATTGACTGGTCTAAACCAGAAGGCTCTATGACGCCTACTTCCCGACTTATACCAGGAAAACCGTAAATTTCGTAATCGAAAATGTCGATTTTGCAAAAATTCGCGTAGCCGTAGCGGCCAAACGGTTGGTCCTAGACTGGCACATTGAATACGGGTTTTAATCCTAGTGACGATATCTTTAATTTGGCACAAGATTCGCGGAGATCGGATGAGAAATGAGGGAGTTATGGCGTTCTGAAGTTTTCGCGATTTTTTTGAACCTCAGGCGATGAAATTAAAAAATTTAAAAAATGTCGATTGTCGATTTTCCCTGTTTTGACGCCATCACTATATGGAATCGGACCCGCTGATTACGATAATCCAAACTAGAGTTCGCTATCTGCTTTGGTTCTCGAGATATTTACGAAAAAGTGTCGACAGGTCAAAAGTACAAAAAACGAAATCGCGAATTTTCAGCGGAAAATCGTTCAGACCTTCTTCTTTAGCGCCCTCGAAAACCTTAGGGTAGATTTTGAGTAGAAATTCGAGATTGAAAATTTTTGAAAATCGCGAAAATTTCGTCGAAATGTGATGCTTGATTTCGACGCCTCTCTGTATCTTGGAAACCAGCTGGCTCTAGATGACCTATCCTATACTGTCCGAAGCGTTTTGACGCTCTGAATCGACTGGTCTAAACCAGAAGGCTCTATGACGCCTACTTCCTGACTTATGTCAGGAAAACCGTAAATTTCGTAATCGAAAATGTCGATTTTGCAAAAATTCGCGTAGCTGTAGCGGCCAAACGGTTGGTCCTAGACTGGCACATTGAATACGCGTTTTAATCCTAGTGACGATATCTTTAATTTGGCACAAGATTCGCGGAGATCGGATGAGAAATGAGGGAGTTATGGCGTTTTGAAATGTTCGCGATTTTTTTTGAACCTCAGGCGATGAAATTTAAAAATTTCAAGAATGTCGATTGTCGATTTTCCCTGTTTTGACGCCAACACTATATGTAATCGGACCCGCTGATTACGATAATACAAACTAGAGTTCGCTATCTGCTTTGGTTCTCGAGATATTTACGAAAAAGTGTCGACAGGTCAAAAGTACAAAAAACGAAATCGCGAATTTTCAGCGGAAAATCGTTCGGACCTTCTTCTTTAGCGCCCCCGGAAACCTTAGGGTAGATTTTGAGTAGAAATTCGAGATTGGAATTTTTTGAAAATCGCGAAAATTTCGTCGAAATATGATGCTTGATTTCGACGCCTCTCTGTATCTTGGAAACCAGCTGCTCTAGATGACCTATCCTATACTGCCCGAAGCGTTTTGACGCTCTGAATCGACTGGTCTAAACCAGAAGGCTCTATGACGCCTACTTCCTGACTTATGTCAGGAAAACCGTAAATTTCGTAATCGAAAATGTCGATTTTGCAAAAATTCGCGTAGCCGTAGCGGCCAAACGGTTGGTCCTAGACTGGCACATTGTATACGCGTTTTAATCCTAGTGACGATATCTTTAATTTGGCACAAGATTCGCGGAGATCGGATTAGAAATAATTGAGTTATGGCGTTCTGAAGTTTTCGCGATTTTTTTGAACCTCAGGCGATGAAATTAAAAAATTTAAAAAATGTCGATTGTCGATTTTCCCTGTTTTGACGCCATCACTATATGGAATCGGACCCGCTGATTACGGTAATCCAAACTAGAGTTCGCTATCTGCTTTGGTTCTCGAGATATTTACGACTAAGTGTCGACAGGTCAAAAGTACAAAAAACGAAATCGCGAATTTTCAGCGGAAAATCGCTCAGACCTTCTTCTTTAGCGCCACCGGAAACCTTAGGGTAGATTTTGAGTAGAAATTCGAGATTGAAATTTTTTGAAAATCGCGAAAATTTCGTCGAAATATGATGCTTGATTTCGACGCCTCTCTGTATCTTGGAAACCAGCTGCTCTAGATGACCTATCCTATACTGCCCGAAGCGTTTTGACGCTCTGAATCGACTGGTCTAAACCAGAAGGCTCTATGACGCCTACTTCCTGACTTATGTCAGGAGGAAAACCGTAAATTTCGTAATCGAAAATGTTGATTTTGCAAAAATTCGCGTAGCTGTAGCGGCCAAACGGTTGGTCCTTGACTGGCACATTGTATACGCGTTTTAATCCTAATGACGATATATTTAATTTGGCACAAGATTCGCGGAGATCGGATGAGAAATGAGGGAGTTATGGCGTTTTGAAATGTTCGCGATTTTTTTGAACCTCAGGCGATGAAATTTAAAAATTTCAAGAATGTCGATTGTCGATTTTCCCTGTTTTGACGCCAACACTATATGTAATCGGACCCGCTGATTACGATAATCCAAACTAGAGTTCGCTATCTGCTTTGGTTCTCGAGATATTTACGAAAAAGTGTCGACAGGTCAAAAGTACAAAAAACGAAATCGCGAATTTTCAGCGGAAAAATCTTTCAGACCGTCTTCCTTAGCGCCCCCGAAAACCTTAGGGTAGATTTGAGTAGAAATTCGAGATTGAAAATTTTTGAAAATCGCGAAAATTTCGCCAAAATATGATGCTCGATTTCGACGCCTCTCTGTATCTTGGAAACCAGCTGGCTCTAGATGACCTATCCTATACTGTCCGAAGCGTTTTGACGCTCCGAATCGACTGGTCTAAACCAGAAGGCTCTAGGACGCCTGCTTCTCGAGTTTATGACAGGAAAATCGTAAATTTCGTAATCGAAAATGTCGATTTGCAAAAATTCGCGTAGCCGTAGCGGCCAAACGGTTGGTCCTAGACTGGCACATTGTATACGCGTTTTAATCCTAATGACGATATCTTTAATTTGGCACAAGATTCGCGGAGATCGGATGAGAAATGAGGGAGTTATGGCGTTTTGAAATGTTCGCGATTTTTTTGAACCTCAGGCGATGAAATTTAAAAATTTCAAGAATGTCGATTGCGATTTTCCCTGTTTTGACGCAACACTATATGAAATCGGACCCGCTGATTACGATAATCCAAACTAGAGTCGCTATCTGCTTTGGTTCTCGAGATATTTACGAAAAAGTGTCGACAGGTCAAAAGTACAAAAAACGAAATCGCGAATTTTCAGCGGAAAATCGTTCGGACCTTCTTCTTTAGCGCCCCCGGAAACCTTAGGGTAGATTTTGAGTAGAAATTCGAGATTGGAATTTTTTGAAAATCGCGAAAATTTCGTCGAAATATGATGCTTGATTTCGACGCCTCTCTGTATCTTGGAAACCAGCTGCTCTAGATGACCTATCCTATACTGCCCGAAGCGTTTTGACGCTCTGAATCGACTGGTCTAAACCAGAAGGCTCTATGACGCCTACTTCCTGACTTATGTCAGGAAAACCGTAAATTTCGTAATCGAAAATGTCGATTTTGCAAAAATTCGCGTAGCCGTAGCGGCCAAACGGTTGGTCCTAGACTGGCACATTGTATACGCGTTTTAATCCTAGTGACGATATCTTTAATTTGGCACAAGATTCGCGGAGATCGGATTAGAAATAATTGAGTTATGGCGTTTTGAAATGTTCGCGATTTTTTTGAACCTCAGGCGATGAAATTTAAAAATTTCAAGAATGTCGATTGTCGATTTTCCCTGTTTTGACGCCAACACTATATGAAATCGGACCCGCTGATTACGATAATCCAAACTAGAGTTCGCTATCTGCTTTGGTTCTCGAGATATTTACGAAAAAGTGTCGACAGGTCAAAAGTACAAAAAACGAAATCGCGAATTTTCAGCGGAAAATCGTTCGGACCTTCTTCTTTAGCGCCCCCGGAAACCTTAGGGTAGATTTTGAGTAGAAATTCGAGATTGGAATTTTTTGAAAATCGCGAAAATTTCGTCGAAATATGATGCTTGATTTCGACGCCTCTCTGTATCTTGGAAACCAGCTGCTCTAGATGACCTATCCTATACTGCCCGAAGCGTTTTGACGCTCTGAATCGACTGGTCTAAACCAGAAGGCTCTATGACGCCTACTTCCTGACTTATGTCAGGAAAACCGTAAATTTCGTAATCGAAAATGTCGATTTTGCAAAAATTCGCGTAGCCGTAGCGGCCAAACGGTTGGTCCTAGACTGGCACATTGTATACGCGTTTTAATCCTAGTGACGATATCTTTAATTTGGCACAAGATTCGCGGAGATCGGATTAGAAATAATTGAGTTATGGCGTTCTGAAGTTTTCGCGATTTTTTTGAACCTCAGGCGATGAAATTAAAAAATTTAAAAAATGTCGATTGTCGATTTTCCCTGTTTTGACGCCATCACTATATGGAATCGGACCCGCTGATTACGATAATCCAAACTAGAGTTCGCTATCTGCT